>CM050327.1:17993518-18043518 GCA_027475135.1 Bactrocera correcta | reverse complement strand
AGGCCACAACCCCCACGTCCTTTCGGACTTCTGCGTCCAGAGCCAATGAATGTAGACCATTCCCTACATACAAAAGCGGTTAACTATATGAATAGAAATGCACCGAATAACCAAGCTTGGAAACGATCGTCAAATTGCCCTCCACAAGTGCCTTTCAAACAACAAAGGAACTTCCATATAGAAACCGGTAGAGAAGATCTATATGACCAACAAGCCACATATGACCACCATGACGAACAAATCTTGACATCGACAAAGGAAGAACACGAAGCAATGTTAAACAACGAACAAATCGAACAACTAGTTCAAGAGAATAGCCAACCCGACTACATAGATATTAATTTTTTAGGATAAAAAGTTCTTCGTTGCCTTATATAGAATTTAGATCGAAGAACGGAAATTTTTTAAAAATACTTATAGCTACAGGATCAAGCAAAAATTACATACAACCACAACTTGTAGCAAAACCAATTCCTAATGAAGAAGCTTTTTTTGCAAATTCCATAGCAGGAAAGATTCAAATTACCCATCATACAGTAATTAATATAGCTCAAATAGATAACTCGAATTTGAAATTTTTTATCCTACTAGGACTGAAATCTTTTGATGGTATTATCGAAAACGATAGCCTCAAACGCCTCAAGGCAACTATAAACATTCGCGATGACATTATTAAATTTGGTAACGGTAAAGAAATACGAATAAAACAGAAGCTTTCTCCTACAGTAAACAGTATTGACGTAAGGACAGAACATGTGACACCTTCTCAGAAATTCCTCATTCAAAAACTTGCAAACAGATATTCTCAGTTATTTTCCGATCCAAAGGAAAAACTAAGCCACACTACTACCGTAGTAGGCGAAATCAGGACTTCTTCAGGTACACCCGTTTACACCAGATATTATCCATACCCTATTGGCGTGAGAGAATTCGTCACCAAGGAAATCCAAACCTTACTCAAAGATGGCATAATAAGACCATCACGTTCTCCATACACCTCACAAGTTTGGGTTGTTCCAAAAAAATTAGACGCTTCCGGTGAAAAGAAATTCAGACTCGTAATTGATTACAGAAAATTAAATAATGTTACCATTTCCGACAAATACCCCATACCCGAAATAAATGAAATTATTGCGCAGTTAGGAAATAATAAATATTTTTCCGTATTGGATTTAAAAAGTGGATTCCATCAAATTCCTTTAAAAGAATCTGACATTGAAAAAACAGCCTTTTCTGTCAATAATGACAAATATGAGTTTACGCGACTCCCATTCGGGCTGAAAAACGCTCCTTCTATATTTCAAAGAGCCTTAGATGATATTCTAAGAAACTGTATAGGTAAAATCTGCTATGTCTACATTGATGACATAATAGTTTTCGGCGAAGATGAAGAAAGCCATCTCCAAAATATTGAACAAATATTTCGTACTCTCAAAGAAGCAAATATGAAAGTTCAACTGGACAAGTGCGAATTTTTCCGAAATGAAGTCGAGTTCCTAGGCTTTATTATTTCACCAAGTGGTGTAAAAACCAATCCTTCAAAAGTTGAAGCTATACAAAATTTCCCATGTCCGAAAACTTTTAAAGACTTAAGATCTTTCCTTGGCCTTTTCGGCTACTACCGCCGCTTCATAAGGGATTATGCTAAATTAGCAAAGCCCTTTACTTCGCTCTTAAGAGGGGAGGATGGAGGCATTTTAAAAAACGCATCCTGTAAAAAGCAGATAACTCTCAATAGCGCAGCACTAGAAGCCCTCAATAAAATAAAATCCTCATTTGTTTCAAAGGAAGTAGTTCTAGCATATCCTGACTTTAATAAAGATTTTCACCTCACCACTGATGCATCTAATTATGCTCTCGGAGCAGTCTTAGAACAATCAGACAAACCCATAGCATTCATATCCCGTTCACTAAGTAAAGCCGAAGAAAATTACGCCGCAAGTGGAAAAGAAATGCTCGCAATAATATGGGCATTTAATAGTTTCAGAAGTTATTTGTATGGTTCACCCAAAGTAATCATTTTCACAGACCATCAACAATTAACCTATGCATTAAGTAATAAAAATTATAACGGAAAAATGGAAAGATGGAAATGTATCCTCGAAGAGTACAATTACGAAATGAAATACAAACCAGGAAAGACAAACGTTGTAGCCGACGCACTATCGAGACCTCCACAGACTGACGTTAACGCCCTAACGACTACTGACCATAGCGACGAAAGTTCCGCACATCAGCTCATCCCAGCTACTGAAGCACCCATAAATGCCTTCAAAAATCAACTATTCATCTTAATCGGTGACATAGATAACTATACGTTTGAAATACCATTTCCCTGTTTCCATAGACATACAATTACAAAACGAGAATATTCGACACAGGACATTATAGACATATTTAAACAACACCTTGACCCAGCATTACTTAACGGTTTATACACTACAGAAAGCTTAATGGGAAAAATTCAGGAAATATATCCACTTCACTTTGCAAATATCAAAATTAGATTCACACAAACCCTAAAAAGAGACTCCCATTCCTCAGTTTCCAGGAGAAATCGTACACATTGATATTTACTCGACAGAAAAAAGACTAATACTCACGGCCATTGATAAATTTTCAAAATACGCACAGGTTAAAATTATACAGTCCAAAGCAATAGAACATATAAAAAACCCAATAAGAGAATTAATGATCTTATTTGGAATACCAAAACAGGTAATAGTAGATAACGAAAAATCTCTCAATTCAGCCACAATATTAACTTTATTAAAGGACCAAATGTCTATTAACGTATGCATATACCACACCACCCTATAGTAGTACTAGTAACGGACAAGTAGAAAGATTCCATAGTACAGTTTCTGAAATAATGATATGTTTAAAAGCAAACAACATAGAAATAACGTTCGAAGAATTATTATAAAAATCTGTGCAAGAATATAATTCAACGATACATTCAACAACCAGAAACGAACCCATCGCCACATTCTTTGGGAATAGAATTTTTACCGACCTGCAACAGTTAGAGCAGCAGGGAAACGAAAATACTATATTACTTAAGGAAAAACAGGAACAAGATCTTTCTTACCATAACAGCAAAAGATCAGAACCTAAAGAATATTAAATATAATAATAGAAAAATAAAATTAAAACAATGGTTTAGGACGTATAAAATCACAAATCTCTTTAAAAAAGAACTTAATATCAATGTTTTTGGAAAAGTATTTTTTCCAAATTTAAAAAAATTATCTTTTTTTGGGTGGGTTTTTCCAAAACTTTCACTACTCAGATGATTACATCTTTTGACTACAAGTAAAAAGGCTCAAAAATCAATTACAATAGACAACGGAAATGCAAAAATACAGGACGGAACACTTAGACTAATACACCACTTATAATGAAATAACCACTCAAGTCCCTAAAGATAACTTCCTTTATCCTATCAAAACATGAAACTACCCAAACTTTTGAAATCCTCAACACCCTTAAACCGGTAGAAAACAAAAGGAAGAGGAGATCAACTGACATATTAGGAACGGATCTCCCGATCATAATGATCTTAATATTAAAAATGACAATTTGAATAATCTGAACCAGAATAATAATAATCAAATAATTATTAATAATTTATTTTGAAAACGTATAAATAACATAACAAATATTGTCAATATTGTCAATTGATCAAAGAAGAATTAATAAATATAAAATATGCCACCCAACGGGCAAAACAAAATATAATAAACTCAATACTTTTAAGCACTGATGACGTTAAATTTTCTATTAATAAACTAAAGGAGGAACAAATGCCTTTTAAAACTGCCGAAGAGGCACTGAAATTCTCAAAGATAAATGTACTAATTGAAATAAAATATATAGAAAAGAAGACAATAAGACCTAACATGAGTCAAATAGTTACCCTTCCAGAAGAAACTCATAATATTCCAAATTATATAAAATTTAACGATCTACCTTTCTATTGATGATCGAGGACGATAATATTTAAGAGGGGAGGAGTTAACACAGCACTTCAGACAATTCCCACCATCGGTCAGCAGCTGACCGCATCCGATTAGCTGCTGACTATAGGGAACGTGACCCGGTATAAGCGTGACCCGGTGTAATTTAGACTTACACCCCTATTCTGTGCTTTCGACAAATTAATAAAATATTGACAATTAACTCAAATATTTATCAAGCGAGATATATTTTGGTATTCTGTGGCGATCTTGTTAAAAGTAAAAGCTTCAATTCGTAAAGCTTTCCCCACACGTATGGTGAACAAAATAATGTAAATAGAAAACAGCTGATTTCTATTCAAATTATTCGTTAAAATGGACTGTTCTGCAACGTAAGTTTTCAAATTTTAGTTATTAACAAAATTTATAATTTAACTTTTATTTGGTAGTAAACCCAAACACGATAGAGCTACGCACAAGCAACTGGAGGCATATGTTTCGTTTTGCCAAGCACACCCAGAAATGGGTACGGGGAAAAATTGCCCAAAAACGCCTCAACAGATGAAGGAGTTGTGGCAGCAGCTGGCAGATGAGCTTAATTCGTGCAGAGGACCAACGCGAAGTGCTGCAAAATGGAAAGAGGTAACATTTTAGTTTATGTTTATTTATTATATTGTGTTAATTTGTAGACGTTAGGCGTTTGGAAAAGCCAACTGCGCACTCGTGCAAGGCGGTTGAAAATGAACCAAAGGCTCACAGGTGGAGGTCCAAGTTCCAAACCGATGACTAACTTTGAAGAAATGGCTTTGTCTACATTTGGTTCGGCTGCTGTAGATGGGGTACAAAATGTACAAAGCCTAGGTTTAACGCCAATTGAGCAAACTGATGAATGCGCAATTTCTTCACCCATGGTAGTCCTCTACAGATATGCAGTCAGGTAGATGCAACCCCAAATCCCGAACACCATCCAGCAAGTCCATCGACACCACCTACGCATCTTAGCTTGGAAAATCAGGTAAGTTCTCATTATGATATAATTACAAAATATATGTATGTATACTTTTTTTGCAATTTATTATTACGTTTTTTTCTTTTAAGGATGCTTCAACTTCGGTGCTATCACGAAAGGCACGAAATAAGCTTATCAGCACTTTGATAGCTGATAAGGAATGCTACTGAGGAAGAGAGGCGACGGGAGCATCGTGAAATGATGCAGGCCATTCAAGGCCTAACTAGTTCTATAACAGAACTAATAAAATCGTTTTCGAATAATGTAAAATAATATCTAAAGTTTAATTAAAATTGAAATAACGTATGTTTAATATTTTTATTTAATTAATATTTATTGGATTTAATAAGTTAGGTTTTTTGTTTTATAATAGAATAAAAAAAATGGAATGCAAATTTCAATTTGTTTTCTTTTAACAAAAAGGATAAATAAATAAATAATGGAAGTAAGTAGTGTGTTTCGAAAGTCGAATTGTGAGAACATTTATATATGCACATACATAAGTATATGGATTGGCTTCTCTATATATGTATATCACTAAAGAGTTGATATATATCTTGATCTTGTTCTTTCACCTTCGCGCATGTACTGTGAAGAGTTATAATCATTAATTGGAGAATTAAAGTCTTCTGCAACCCCGTCATCTATTTCGTTGAACGTAATGCCTGCTTTCGTCATTATATTATGCAATATAACGCATGTACTAACAAACAAAGCGGAAGTTTCGTGTGAATAATGTAAAACTCGGTGCTTCAACAAACATCTGAAGCGAGATTTTAAAACACCAAATGCTCTCTCTATGCAGTTTCTTGCAGAATCATGTAATTTGTGTGTATTTTTGCTCTTTATGGGTATTAGGTGTTCCCATTGGTGTTAAAAGCGACGGTCCTAGAGGATAACCTTGATCGCCAAGAAGCCAAGATTCTCTCCGTTGTTGATCAGACGTATTAGTATGCTGACGAATGAGATGTTCTCGTAGGTCAGAAGTTGCCCAAATTCCAGAGTCATGTGTTGCACCCGGAAATTTAGCATTTACAAATGTAAAACATAATCGGTGATCGCAAACCTAAAAAACAATGCATTCAAAAATTGCATTGGCATATATGTATGTGCATGCAAAAACAAAACTTACTGCTTCAACATTGATACTGTAGAATCCTTTTCTATTTAAATATAAATTAAGAGGACGTTCGACATTATTTGATGGTGGAGCAATGATAGCAATATGCGTGCAGTTAATTGCTCCTATGGTGCTTTTTATTCCAAATTTTCTAAAAAATCTGGAATATATTTCAAATAAATTAGCATATCATTATTTTTATTACAATAATACTTGCCCCGTTTTTATAAAAGTTTCTTCCTCTATTGAACTGGGAAACTTTATTTCTCCTTCCTTCACCTTCACAATAAGTTTTGCTACAGCTCGCACACTTCTCGAAAGGGATGACTGACTCATGGGCAAGTTGACATTGTTACCTACACATTTCTGATATGATCCGTGTCCAAAGAAGTTCAAAGCTGCTAGAACCCTTACAGTTAAAGGTAGGGACGTTTTCTGATTATGATGTGGGGCCAGTTCATCAATTAGGCGGCGGCAAATTTTACGAGTTAATCGAAAATTTTGCACAAAAGTATTCTCGCTCAAAGAAAACGGATTGCTATCGTCTCGTAAACTTTTTAAATGCCGCGCGCGATATCTTCCATTTTCACAACAAGATTCACAATCTGATATTTAATTCGTAACGAGCACTGCTGTCAAGAGCATTTGACATCTTAACAAGTTATAAAGAAAAGAGCTTTTTATTTCAGACACAGAATACCAACTGCTTGATAAATTTAAAAATTTGACAAATTAGAAATATGTTGGATTTGTCAACTGCACAGAATAGGGGTGTTAAGGTAAAAATTGTATTCAGTCTTAAGACAACATTTTTATAATAAAGACACGGACGCGAGTCCGCTATCCCTTTTTAAAAATCAAAACCGCAAACTAATGATTTAATTTATTTGCTTATATGTACATACACATATTTGTATTCACTTCCGAACAAATAATCCATAAGCGTGCATGCATACATATGCGTACACATGTGAATATGTCACCAACAAGAAATTGGTTGACCCTGACAACGGAGATGCGAAAGAAGAGTGCGACACTTGTTATTATGAATATATGTACAAATGTATATGTCTCGCATTTGCTTTCGTAAACATACAGACAAATGTGCCAAAGAAATATAATGTGTACATACATATGCATGTGTCGTGGAGCGTGAGGTTTTTTTCGTTAGGGAATTTCTGGATTCGGTCTCCGCGTTCAAGGCCCGCGATAGAAGCTATGCAATAGCTTAAAAATAAAAATCTTCAAGCGAAAAGCTTTCCATCGACACCTCATTCTTCTAAATCGGTTCATTTTACAAAAAATATTTCGCTCATGAGTCATCCTGCATCCAGACACTACCGGCTTTGTGGTGTGCCACATTTTGCGGGACAACAATTTATTATTTAGTAATAAACAGCGCTACCTGAGTGCGACATATCCCGGAAAATATTTTTCCTAATGAGTCATCCTGTATGCACACACTACCTTTACGGTAGCGCCTTCGTGGTATGCAACATTTTTCGTCACCGCAATGTGTTTTTCAGGCTACACAGCGCCACCTGTGTGCGACGTCTGATGATGAAGAAGAGCTTGCTAAAGAAACTGAGGGGATACTCAAAAAGACGCGCTCTTCAAAAAAACGCAAAGCTGATACTTCTTCAACAATTGTCAGCCCTTCGAAAAATAAAAATAAAGAGCAGGCGGCCAACAATGATCCTACAACCCACTGCCCACATCCTATTATAATTAACGACTTAAAGAATTTTAATAAATAACGTTATAATATTACAGATCTAATAAATAACTTTTTAATAAAGCTTTTGAGAACGGCGCCTAGAGAATAATGTCTTCGATGCAAACAATTATCGCACAATAACAAAATACTTACTCGTATTTAATGAAAATATACCTAGGTTTAGATATGAGAGTAAAAATAATATGCCAATAAAGGTAATAATAAAAAATTTACACCAATCATGCCATACACAATCAATTTTAAATGATCTAAAATCTCAAGGTTTTTAAATGTAACTAATAAGCTTAAATGGAAGACTAAAGAACCGCTAGATATGTTTTTAGTAGTATTTGATGCTACCGAAGTCATTAAGAAAATTCACCATATCAAAACCGTTCTTAGTACCGTTGTCAAAGTTGAGATAATTAAAGCATCTAAATTAATACCACAGTGCAAAAACTGTCAAGCTATTGGACATACAAAAAACTTCTGTAGTAAGCCATCGAGGTGTGTGAAATGTGGAGGCAAACATCCTACTATTGAATGCAGAAAAGCAGAAAAAGACCCTGATAAATGTTGCAATTTCGACGATTCTCATCCTGCAAGCTACCGTGGTTGTGCCGTCGCAAAAGAACTGCAAAAACTTAGAAATAAAGAGAATGGTAATTCAGTTGAGGAGAATGTCAATTCTCCGACAAACAACTTCGTTGTGAAAACAGGAGAAGTAAAATCCCTTCCTTCCGTTTCTAAAGTTTCATTTGCGCAAATAGCTAAATAGGGCTATGCAAATACAATTCAATAACAGTAACTCTTTGAGAATAATGCTATTTCAATGGTCTTTCCAAAAGTAAAAATGAATTAGAAGTTATTCTATTGTCAGAAATATTGATATATGTCTATTATCTGAAACTCATTTTACGAACCAATATTGAACACTGCGAGGAAGATCCGATTAAGACGGAAGAAATTGAAGCTGCAACAATTTCAGTTAAATTGCACAATCACCCATTGTATCTTTTTGCTCTGTATAGTCCACCTAGACATAATATACAAATAGAAACGTATATGAATTTATTAAAAAAATATGACGGAAGGTACATCATTGGTAGCGACTTTAACGCAAAACGCACTCATTGGAGATCTCGTTTAACTACAACCAAGCTATACAAACAGTTGGATGCAATTTTGTTTCTACATGAAGACCCACTATAGCCTATAGATAGACAGAAATTGCCAGACTTTCTGGACTTCTTTATAATCAATAAAATACCGAAACTCAATTTATGTAATAATGATTGCTCAGACCTAAGCTCTGACCATTCCCCAGTTCTACTAAGTCCGTATAAAAAGCCAATTTTTTGGCCGGCAAGCCAACGTTATGTAATAACCACATTAATTGGTATAAATTTAAAAGTATAGTGAATAAAGTCGACTGTGAGGTTGAAGATTTCACAAATATAATTCGAAACGCTGTGTGGACGAGGACACCAAGTACCCGCATGAATCCAAGTGATACCAAATACCCAAAACACATCTTAGAAAGTATCCATAAAAAGCGCAAGCTTCGATGGAGATGGCAGCAAACTAGGTAATCTGCTCTCAAAACTGAGCTTAATAAATGTACAGCGAAACAAAGTGCACAAATTAAAGAGTTTAAAAATTTTTCCATCAAAACTTATCTGACTAAACTCACAGCTGATAAATCCACCGACTATTCACTCTGGAAAGCTGCAAGAAATATTTATAAACAAATAAAACATGTAACGCCATTAAAACTAAACGAAACTGCATGGGCCAAAACAAATGAACAAAAAGCTGTCATATTTGCAAATCATTTGAGAAACACATTTACGCCTAACGATGGGTATGAGATAAACTGTGAAAATAGTTGGTTGGATCCACACATCAGCATTTCTCTTGTTACTATTAAAGAAATTAAAGATCTTATCGGGAACACAAGACTCAAAAAATCACCTGGGTACGATTTAATAACTGGAGAAATATTATGCAATTTACCAAAGAATTGTATAAAAAAACTTGTAAACATTATAAACAGTGCTTTATGCCTAAAAGTCGGCATACACGGCACACATGTGCGTTCGATCTGTGTGAATTCGTTTCGCCCATACACGACACACAAATCTATTTTGCGTTCGTTCTTCCCACAGTTAACATGTGCGACAGGCAAGCGGAACATTTCTTCGAATTTATTTCTAATGTAGAACTTTTATCTGTTTCTTTGTATTTCGTTAATAAGTTATTCCAACTTTTATTTTTCTCAATTTTATTTTTGTATTTATCACTTTTCGTTTGCCAAATTGCCAATTCGTTTTTTATAAGATCAATAAAATCTGATACGAATTTTTTATTAAGGGGGGATCCTGCTTTAGAAGCTTCAAACAATCGATTTTTTTTTTTTTTGCTTAAATGTCTTTAAAAAATGTCTAAGAATATGTCCACAAAATTATAGATGGGGATTCGAAATATTATAGAAGCTAGAAGGGAAATAGTGACCGAGGGCCTAGCAGGTTTCTCGGTTTTTCATTTTACGAATATTCTTAATTGGCCGGCAGGATAGAAAAAAACTAAACGTTGTATGGAGTTGGAGCAAAGTTTATTATCTTTGGCATTAAATTATCTTCTGTTTAAACTAAACAAACCCCTTCTCTCCGATTACGTGCGGGTTTTTTGTGCCCCAAATGCGACAATTCTGCTTGCTAACGTAACCATCGAGGTGGAAATGAGCCACGTCCGAAAATATAAATTTTCGGTAAAATTGGCCATCCTCCGCCAAACGATCTTCTGCCCAATCTACGAACTGTAGAATAGTAAATAGCGACCCATTTTGTAAATTTTAGACTTTTTTCTGAATATCTGTCACTTTCCGAATGGTATTTGACGTTTCCAATGTCGATATATAGATAATTCAAATTGAAAACGTTAGGGCCCACCCTATATGAAGCCTAGAAATTTCTTGTATCAATTATTTCTTTCCCTCCCAAAAAATCCTTCAAAAAATTGATTTTTTGAAGCCTCTGAAGCAGGCTCTCCCCTTAACACTTGCAATTGTCCGCGATCTTTACTGTTCCGCGACACACATGTGCGCGCACCGATGGTAAAAAATCAAACATTTTCGCGAACATGGATCGGTACGTGCACAAGTCCATGCACGAGCAAAGCGCAAGCGCACACATACCGATCTAACGCACTTGTGTGTCGTGTATGCCCACTTTAAGATACGTGCCATCGCTTTGGAAAGTATCTGAAGTCATAATGATACCTAAGCCGGGTAAGTCAGTACACGCTGTTACATTATATAGACCAATCTCGCTGCTGCCAGCCTTATCTAAAATCTTTGAGAATGTACTCATAAATAGGCTCAAACCAATAATCGCTCATAAATACCTAATACCAACACATCAATTTGGTTTCCGCCACCATTCAACAATTGACCAGGTATGTACACCGAATCGTGAATTTCTTTAAAAATACAATCGATAAAAAGAACGTTTGTACGGCGGCCTTTTTGGACGTGTCTCAAGCTTTTGACAAAGTTTGGCATACGGGTCTACTGCTCAAACTGAAATACATATGTACATGCTACCCAAACAATTTTGTGAAATAATTGCTTCGTACTTAAAAGATAGCTACTTCCGCATTAAACAAGAGGATGCATATTCAAGCTTGCAACCGATAAAAGCCGGTGTTCCCCAGTGCTAAGTACCAAGGTATCACCTTAGATGCTAAGCTACGCTGGAAAAAGCATGTAAAACAAAGGAGCGAGCTTGATGTGAAATTTAGCAAACTTTACCACCTAGTTGGCAGGAAATCCAAGCTATCAATACAAAACAAAATGTTATTATATAATCAAGTCTTAAAGCCAGTTTGGGCCTATGGGGTTGCTCAATTCAAAGCTGGATTGCCAGCATTCAGCGCTTTCAAAGTAAGGTAGAAAGGACTTTAGTTAATGCTCCTTGGTACATTAGATCTGCTGACCTGCACCGTTATCTAGGCGTCAATTCAGTGGTAAATGAAATATCCAAACTAGCAAAGTCTCACGAAGTGACGCTTAGACAGCACGTTAATGAGGAAGTCTGGAGGCTTTATGGACTCATCGAAACTGCTGGGCGAGTAATCCGGTTGAAACGCAAAAAGCCTTCCGACCTAGTAAGGCAACAGTAGCAGCAAATGTATTTTTTAACATTTAGCTTTTAAGTATCTCTCCTAATTATTTAGAACAGAATTGTTGTTGGTATTTTACTTTTATTACACTAGGTACAATGAAAATAAAAAAAAGACGTGCGGCACTCGGGGTAAAGCTATTTCATAGCATTCTGTATCAACTTAAGCAATTATAATTTTATTTATTTATTTTATTCATGCAGTATTTCTTTTTCTTTGATATTAATTCAAGTTACACTTTTTGAGCGTGGTAACCGATAAGAAAACAAATTTTTCTATTATTATTAAATAAATAAAACGTTAATACTGTTGTTTAAAATATTTTTATTATTTTACAATACATGCGGGTTTTATTTTAATATCTTACAGTAGCTGTTGGTTATTCAGGAATATTTTTAACATTGAAACTATAGGTTTATGATAACTGAAATAAGAAACATAAGTTTGCGACTTAATATCGTCTAAATACCTATAACAGCATTTCTTTTTCTTTGATATTAATTCAAGTTACACTTTTTGAGCGTGGTGGCCGATAAAAAACAAATTTTTCTATTATTATTAAATAAATAAAACGTTAATACTGTTTAAAATATTTTCATTATTTTACAATACATTAACATTGAAACTATAGGTTTATGATAACTGAAATAAGAAAAATAATCACCGAAGAAAGTTTTCTGATCGGTTAACTGTAGCATATAGCTGCCATACAAACTGAACGATCGAAATCAAGTTCTTGTATGGACAACTTTCACATTTGACAAGATACATATATTCACTAAATTTGGTATAGATTATTTTTTAAGGCAACAATGTAATCTCTAAAAAACTTGTTCAGAACGGATTACTATAGCATATAGCTTCCATAAAAACTGAACACATAGTTACTAACAGAAATGCACCTGTGAAGGGTATTTAGCTTCGGTGCAACCGAAGTTAACGTTTTTTCTTGTCATTTCTGTAATATGAAATTTAGAAGAGCGAGTATTAACACGATTTTGTTATATTATAAAAATAAAGTACATTTTCAAAATAACATTTTTCCAAAAAATCAAAATTTAGTTTAATATTGTTAATTTACAAAATAATTTACAAAAAATTTATGCAAATTAGGTTGGGACTAAGCGAAGTATTAAATTTAATAAACTTATACAAGTATAAATCAAAATATTATTGCTCATTTTAAATTTATTATTTTAATTAGTATATAAAATTTATGCCGCAATTAGTATATAGTAGTCCAAAAATATGTCTTCTTTTTTTCCCAGAAATATATCTGTGAAAAAAAGGATCTTTATCCGTTTTTTATTTTCCACATAAAAGATTAAAGGATTTTAAGAGCTCAAAACGTGCGGTACCTCAGCTGTCTAACCGACGGCATTTCGTAAATGATAAAATAAAATTTTCAAGAGCTACTTCGTTTTTCTTGTTTATATTTTGTTTCACTTTTGACGAAAGCAAATGCGAGCCATATACATATGTTCATACATTCATATATACTTATATTTATGTACATATGTATATTTGTATACACTTCCGAACAAATAATACATATGCGTACACATGTGAATAGGTCACCAACAAAAAATTGGTTGACCCTGACAACGGAGATGCGAAAGAAGCGTGCGACACTTGTTATTATGAATATAATGTATATGTCTCGCATTTGCTTTCGTAAACATACAGACAAATGTGCCAAAGAAATATAATATGTACATACATATGCATGTGTCGTGGAGCGTGAGGTTTTTTTCGTTAGGGAATTTCTGGATTCGGTCTCCGCGTTCAAGGCCCGCGATAGAAGCTATGCAATAGCTTAAAAATAAAAATCTTCAAGCGAAAACCTTTCCATCGACACCTCATTCTTCTAAATCGGTTCATTTTACAAAAAATATTTCGCTCATGAGTCATCCTGCATCCGGATACTACCGCCTTTGTGGTATGCCACAGTTTGCGGGACAACAATTTATTATTAGTGATATACAGCGCCACCTGAGTACGACATATCCCGGAAAATATTTTTTTAATGAGTCATCCTATACGCACACACACCTTTACGGTAGCGCCTTTGTGGTATGCAACATTTTTCGTCACCGCAATATGTTTTTCACGCCACACAGCGCCACCTGTGTGCGACGTTTTAAGCGTGAGGTATAATTCCGTTACGGAATTTCTGGATTCGGTCCCCTCGCTCAGAAGCTGCGATAAAATCTATGCAATAGCTTAAAAAAAAAAAAAAATAAACCACCCCGATTTTTTAGAGATATTCAGGGGTGTTGTGGAATCTGATAGTTGTCGGAATCAGAATTGAAACCGATCAAAAAAAGCAGTAGGTGTCATGAATTCAGATATTATTGGTTTGATATTCGAAACAGAATTTGTATCGGTTTTGGGTGTCGCGGAAATCAATTTTATCGGTTTTGCTGTCAGAAACAAAACAAGAAGATAGTCGCACACAGATTTGAAATGCCAGTTAAGAAATCAAGTTATTTTAATGTTACGAATTAACTTATCTTTATTTCTATAGGAGAAAACATAAGAATAAAACACGAAATGTCTTAATTATTGAGTTTTTGAAAAAAAATGCCGGTATTTAAGAGGGGAGCCTTTTTTAGAGGCTTAAAAAAATCGTTTTTTTTTTTGGGGAAGGAAAGAAATAATTGATTGAAGCGAAATTTCTAGGATTTATAGTTATATATTTAAACATCATCCGCAAATTTTTTTGATACGAAATCTTTTACATTTGTCTTTGAAAAGCAATTGCCAGATGCTTATCGCACGTGCATATGCCAGACGGCGGGCAGGATGCAAATTTGAAAAAAAAAAAACAGATTTTGGTCTAAAAAAATTTTACTTTAAATATAAGTATGTTCAAAATTAACTTTTCTTAGTTTTTTTTTCAGTTTAAATAGAAGATAATTTAATGCCAAAGATAATAAACTTTGCCCCAATTCCATGACGTTCAGTTTTTTTTTTCTATCCTGTCCGCCAATTAAGAAAAATTGTAAAAATGAAAAAACGAAATTTAACACCCAAAGGCTTCATTATTCATTCAATAAATGTTATCTCTTAAAATCTTTCTTTAATTCGGAACTCATTAAAAACTTTAATAGGATTGCTTGTATGTATTCATTTGCAAGTTTTGTCACATTAGTAAACAGCTGGTTCGAATATTGGTTTTGCGTTTGTTCGAAAAGACGAAAATCCAATCAGATTCTGTGACACCATTTAAAATCAGAATTGGTTTGCAATTCTGATAGCTAAGAAATTCTGTCTTGGATTCCACAACACCCCTGATTATTGTTGCTTGTAACTTTGCTGTAGCATGAGATTATAGAACATAGTGGTTTAACCGGTTTCTAACCAACATTGAAATTATTTTTCTTTGTTAGATGAATATATGATATAAGCATTACATCTATATTTTTTCAAACAAAAATCTAATAATCTCTAATTTATTTTGGTTAACACCGTTAGCATTCCATATACAGATATTTAGGAAGCTCAGTTTTTGCTTAATAAATTTTTCAGCATTTGATTTTGTGATTTTATTAAATCTTGGATCATGTTTTGCATGCTAGACATAAATTGTGTCATGTACTGTGCAAGATTTATAATCATAGTTTCAATACCTCCATTTGGAGGATTTTGCGGCAGTTGCATTTGCACAGTGTTGCCTTTGACCACATTTGCATAGCTTCCTTGCATATTGTTATTGATAGAAGTAATAGGATTTGATGTTTTCTCTGAGGTTGCTATAATTTCATTACGGGGTGTTTGTAACATTTGGTTACGACGTGATTGAGTCCCCTGTGACAACCTCGATTTCAAATCTTTATATACAGGATAACCCCTGTAGTTAGCAGTGTGATTTCCTTCACAATTTTACACAGCAAATATTTCAGATTATATGTAGGATGGGTATAATTATACTCTCACAACAAAGTTGCTAAGGAGAGTATTATAGTTTTGTTCACATAACGGTTGTTTGTAAGTCCTAAAACTAAAAGAGCCAGATATAGGGTTATATACATACATATACCAAAGTGATCAGGGTGACGAGTAGAGTCCGGATTGAGATATCACGATGAAACTTGGTACACGTATTTCTCGGCTCCAAAGGTTGAGTTCGAAGATGGGCAAAATCGGCCCACTGCCACGCCCACAAAATGGCGAAAACCGAAAACCCATAAAGTGTCATAACTAAGCCATAAATAAATATATTAAAGTGAAATTTGGCACAAAGGATCGCATTAGGGAGGGGCATAATTGGAAAAGTGGGCGTGGCCCCGTCCCTACTAAGTTTTTGTACATATCTCGGAAACTACTATAGCTATATCAACCAAACTCTATAGAGTCGTTTCCTTCAGGCATTTCCATATACAGTTCAAAAATGGAAGAAATCGGATAATAACCACGCCACCTCCCATACAAAGGTTATGTTGAAAATCACTAAAAGTGCGTTAACCGACTAACAAAAAACGTCAGAAACACTAAATTTTACGGAAGAAATGGCAGAAGGAAGCTGCATCCAGGCTTTTTAAAAATGGAAAATGGGCGTGGCGTCGGCCACTTTTGGACTAAAAACCATATCTCAGGAACTACTCTACCGATTTCAATGAAATTCGGTGTATAATATTTTCTTAACACCCTGATGACATGTACGAAATATGGGTGAAATCGGTTCACAACCACGCCTTCTTCCAATATAACGCTATTTTGAATTCCATCTGATGCCTTCTCTGTATAATATATACATACATTAGGAACCAATGATGATAGCGGTATAAAACTTTACACAAATACGGTATTTGAGCTGAGGTATCGCTTGTGGAAAAATTGTCAATTTTTGAAAATATCTCGTAAAGTACTAAAGCTTTATTAACGAAACTTTCAGAAGTAATTTCTTGAAGGTACTATCTTAACACGGAGGAATTCGGATTATAACCACGCCCACCTGCCATACAAATGTTATGTTGAAATCTACTAAAAATGCTTTAATTTAGAAAGGATAAACACGAGAAACCTTAAATTTCATGGCAAAGATGACGCAGAGGGGTTACATTCAAATTTAAAATGGATGAGTCTCCGCCACTTATGGGTCTAAAACCATATCTCAGAAGCTACTCGTCCGAATTCAACGAAATTTGGTTCGAAACATTTCCGTAGCATCTATGGTTCGAAATTGGGCGAAATTTATTCACAACCACGCCTACTTCCCATATACCATAATTTTGAAGTCCATCTGATTCGTTCACGTTATAGTATATGTGTTCAACACTAGTGAAGATAACGAACCAAAACTTTGCACAAATACTGTATTTCTAATGTAGCATAGCCCAAATAAAAATCACCGAGATCAGACCATTTTATTGAAAATATCGGTAAATATCTCAGATGTTCTAAACCTATTCATAGAAGTGTTCCTTCCAATAGTGTTCGTCTGTGCCAAAAATGGGCAAAATCAAGCCAATATTTCTTCTTGCCCCCACATACCTCTTATTTGATTTTCACAATTCTAGTGCAGTTTGTGCCGAATATATTGGTCAAATTTTGAATTACCTTAATAAATTTGCACGGAAATATGTTCATACTTTAGTCAACGTGTTGGCCCCCATATACATACGTATGTAATAACACGATTTCTGCCTTTACTTTCTTACTTTACGCCGAATATATTGCAAACTTCCTAAGATATCTTTAAAATATTTTAAGAATATATTATAAATTATTAATATTATTAATTTTTTAGGCGCATGTAAAATCCAACCATATTTGAAAATCAGTAAGAAATACGAATGTAAATTAATAGTAATCTAGTATCAAAGGAAACCTGCTTTTCAGATGGACCAAATGCGACGCTTAAATGTTAAACTGAGCTAAACTTTAACCTCAGTCAAATTAAATTGTAATTATTATTAATTGTTTTATTTTTTTTTGTTTTTTTTTGTTTTAATTTGATTTACAAAGCACCATAGTTAGCTTATGGAAGGTTTAGGTATTAAGACACAGATGTGTACATAGACGTAATAATTTACAATATTTAGCATGTATATTTAATGGGAATTAGTATTTATTCTTTAAAATTGTTTTCAATGTATTTGGCTGCAAATCCCCTTACTCAAATGTTATTGAATAATTTTTAAAACAAAAATGGCTTACCTACCTATGTCTATTCATAACAACTCAAACTTTCAACCTAGTTTAACCTTCACGAGCGAACATTTTCGGAAGATGAACTCCTTTGTTTCTGGAAGCATTAAAATATGCAATTTACGTAGGAGTTTTCCGTCTAAATACTTTCAAGGCTATTAAGCAAATTAAAAATTTTTAAGATATATATGTTTGTATGTACTATATAATTATGTATAATATATATGTATATTATTATGCTAGATGTTTATACTTTCAGTTATACTAAATAACTTGAGTAGTGAAGTCTACATTTTTAGCTGCAGTATTAATTAACTAAGTGAAAATTTACCATATTAATATAATAAAATATACAACGAATATATATCAACATCCAGAAGACTGAAAGAAGACCAGCAAGTTACCTTAAAAAGAGAACACAGGAGTTCGGAAGAAAAATCAGAAAGTATTTACGCACTTGTTTTAATAGATTAATATTAAATTATTTATTTTCTTTAGTAAGATTTAATTTTAAGAAATTTTGCTTAAATTAAATAAAAGATCTGTTGTACAAAGTCGACTTGAAAATAGAAGATGTATGCAGATTCTTCGAGCTAACTCATTATATAGAGTTAGTGAGCAATCACATAATACTCAAAGCTATGCTAATCGCAGATTAGATCCAGAAGTCCGTCTGTCAGAACAAAGTACCAATACAGTTCAACATACGACAAGGCGACAAAATCAAGAGGTTCAGTCTGCTGAGCAAAATATAAATACTGTTCAGCATAGGTCTCGGCGGAAAAACCCAGAGCTTCAGTCTGCTGAGCAGAGCATAAATACTGTTCAGCATAGGCTTCAGCGGGAAGATCCCGAAATAAGGTCAGCTGAACAAATCGCAGATACCAATCAGCATAGGACCCGGCAACAAAATCCTCAATTTCGCTCTGAAGAGCAAAGTAGGAACACCCAAGAACATAGGTTCCGGTGGGAGAACCCAGATCTTCGGTCTGCTGAGCAAAGTAGAAATTCAAGGCAACATAGAATTCGACGCCAACTATAGACATTTAGAGCGCATACGTGATCAAATACGAAAAGAACGTTCAAGAAGAAATCCTGAAACAAGGAGAGAGGAACGTTATAGAGAAACGCAACCACAACAGCCTATCAGGAGGGGTGCAAGGGAACAAATTTTAAATCAGAGACGTCAACAACAAAATCAGGTCCGTATTCATAGAGAAAACTTGGCAAATAGGCAAATTCAAAACGAAAGGCAGTCCCAACGAAAAATATTAAACAGAGAAAATAATGTCTCTGATATTTATGCAAATGGTGGCATTTTAAGAGATTTTCGAAGCATTTATTTTGAAAATATAAAGAAAGGTCCACCCGAAATATGTATTTGCTGTGGGGGATAATGTTTCCACATCAAGTACGCAAGTTAAATTTCGGAACTATAACTCAAGTTCACCCAGATGCTGCATCTGCTTTCTTTTTAAAGCAAAAGTTTCCTTCTGAAGATGGAAACTACAATTTTTGCTTAACTTGCAAAAATGGGATTGCCAAAAATAACATACCAAAAATATGTTTGTTAAATGGTCTAGACTTTCTGGATATACCAGATTGTTTAAAAAATTTAACCCCTACTGAAGAAAGGCTAATAATGCCTCCATTGCCTTTTATGACCATTTGTCCTTTGAGATATCAAGGCCAAAGTTCGATTAAAGGTGCCGTTGTCAATATACCTATTTCTGTTAATAATATTGTGCCATCTCTATAGAGGACTTTTGATCAAACTCATGTGATACAAATTCACTTAAGAAGACGTATGGAATACAGTCATGATTATATGACGGCCTGCGAAGGTTATGGAAGCTTTGCGATTCTTAGCGAATACTCCTCTGTATCGTGAGCATAATATACACATAAATGAGAATTGGATTCCAGGCTTTAATAACCAAGAAGAAGTTTCCTTTGTTTGCTCTGCTGAAGATGATGGGTTGGCTCAATCTCTTTATGAGGAACAGACTTCCCATAATAATCAATCAGACATTCCCATAGCACCCGTACCTGCAGAACTGAACCCAGGTGGTCAAGAGACTCTTTTAGACAATGTTCCTATAGAAAACATGGAATATAACTGTTTAGTTATAGCACCAGTGGAAGGACAAAGGTCAATTGACATAGTTCAAAATAGTAATTCGGAAGAATTGTCATTTGGAACAATATACGTTGGGCAGAAGCGTGCATGCTCGTACGCGCAGAGCGTGTACCATTCCAAAGTTCTTCTACGACTATAAAAAATTAGAACTACTGCAAATTAAGAATAGTACATTAATTTGCCTTCGAAAGTTTTCAGGTCGTAACTGTGTTACGGCTCAAAATTTATTAAATGAAAACTTTGTTCAAAACTTGATTCAACATGATGACGGTTACAAAGTTTTGAAAGGTGTTAGATCCTCTCCTACTCACTGGGAAGCTGAGAAAAAAAAGCAATTGCAATGATTCGCCAATTTGGGCTTCCACCCTTTTTCATAACTCTATCGGCTGCTGAATCTCAGTGGGTTGAGCTGTTGGTTATTCTGTCGAAAACTGTTGATTCAAAAGATATTTCACAAGAAGAAGCCAACATTTTATCAACCCAAGATAGATATCGCTTAATCCGTTCAGATGCGGTTACGTATGCTAGATATTTTGATTACCGCTTCCGGCAAATCTTTAAACTTTTTAAAGATATAACCGGCATTTTTGGAACACATTTTGTAAAAAACTATTACTAGAGTTTCAACAGAGAGGTTCCCTGCATATACATGGCATGTATTGGCTTAATAATGCTCCCAAGATCAATCTTCCAAATCCTGAGATATTCTCCGAAGTCATTGATGTCATTGACACTTATGTTTTAACAGGTGGTTCAGTAAGCCACTTGGAACATTATTTAGATTATCAAAAGCATAATCACAGTCAGTCGTGTACTAGAGAAATAAGAGGACAACAATTTTGTCGTTTTGGTATACCATATCCACCAATGCCTTGCACACAAATATTGCTTTCCTTTCCAGACACAACCCAAGATTTGGAAAGGCATAAGGAAAACTTTTCTAGAATTCAAAATGTTTTAAATTCAACTCTGACTACAGAAGATATATCATTACGTTTATAAATGCTTATAATCCTCTTATTTTGGAACTCCATAGGGCTAATATGGATATCCAATATATACTGGATGCATATGCTTGCTGCTCCTATATAATTAATTATATTAACAAACCGAACAGAGGAATTTCTAAGAAATTATACAATAAAGCAAAAACTTCGACATATAAGTCATAAATTTATATAACAGTTAGAAACTGTTTGCTTAGCAGATTTTGCATCTATGTTTAAATTTGTGAAATCCAATAGAATAGTGCAAGACAGTGATCATGAAGAAGAAGAGAGGGAAGATAATAACGTACCAGATATTGGGGTACCCATTGCACTTAGAGATGGTAGCGGTTTTGTTAAAAAACGTACCAAACCAATTATTATTCGGTACAGAAGGTTTAGTCCTGATGTGACCAAAGTTGAGTATTTCCGCGAAATGATAATGCTTTTCTATCCATGGCGGAATGAACAGCAAGATCTTCTTGAAAATGATAATGAGCTAACTTGTGTAACTCACCGTATTTTAATTGAGGGAAATCGAAAAAAATATGATGGTTTTGATCAAAGAGAACTGGAAAGTGTCTTAGGAAGTCTTTATTATGATACAGACTTAGAAGAAGCTGTGCAAAATGAATTACCTGTTGTGGAAAATGAGTTTCAGGTGTTAGCACTTCCAGAAATAAGCCCTAATATTAATTTGCTGGATTTGCATGGCGAACATACAAAAGATAATGGTACTGAATCTGATTGCAATATTAGGCTTATTAAACTACCCCCTTTAATTTCGGTTGAGGAATTATTTTCTCTAGTTCTAGGTTTAAATATTAAGCAAAGAACATACTTGACTAATTTGATGCATCCGATTAAAACAAGTCGAACATTTTATGAATTCATTGGGGGCGGAAAAAGTTAGGTGTTGGAAAAAGTCGTTTGATATCTGCAATATATCAAGCTCTTAACCATTGCTTCAATTCTACACCTGGATCCATCCTAAGTTCCCCTTTGTGCACCTACGGGTAAAGCAGCATTCGGGATATGTGGACTGACACTTCACTCAATATTTTCTCTTCCTGTAAATCAGCTGAATAGAGAGTTGAGGCCCCTAAGCAGTGACATAGTTAACTCTTTGTATTCCAAAACTAATCATAATTGATGATATATCAATGGTGGGCGCTCGAATGTTTAGCTATGTTGATGCTAGGCTTAAACAAATTTTTAAAACAAACAACCCATTCGGTGGCATACCGATTATAGTGTTTCGAAGTCCCCGATGGTGCGATCCATTTATTTTGGTCAAACAAAGAGACAAATAATTTCAATATTTATTTTGGTAAAACGAAGAGACAAATAATTTCAATGCCCTTAGCTCAGTCGAATTACAACTGAAGCTATTTCTTCAACTGCCAAAGACTCTGTAAGAGGAATGGGTATAGGTGATCAAAAAGGGAATATTTTGGAAAGAGTTCAACTTCTGAAACACAGGATTATTAGATCTTTTCAATATAAAAGAAATGAGCAAATTATAATTGAAAGAAATCAGTTTCCAGCTGTTCTAGCTGAGGGAATAACTATTCATAAAAGTCAGGGTGCTACATATAATTAAGTTGTCGTTCATACTCGACCCAGAATGCCTAGAGCTTCGATATATGTCGCTTGCAGTCGAGCTACTACGGCAGTAGGTCTCTTTATTGTCGGAAATTTTATTTCCCCTAATAAATTTTCTGAATCGGATCCAGTATTTAGGGAAATGATGGAATTGAGCACATCTAAAGCCCTGATTAAAAGTTTTAATTTTATGATTTCTCGATCATCAGCACTTCAAATTTTATTTCTTAATGAGACAGTGCACAGCTATCATGATGGTATTTGTGTCTCTATTTCGGACTAAGGCTATGTACAATAGTATCTTTTTCACACATAAGGGCATTAGAATAGGTTAAAAATATGACATTACGAATTATTAAATAAATATTTAATCTAAGAAATCTTAAATCATTTGTATAATTTGTTAATATATAAGAATTTGTATAAACATAAGGTAGAATTAAAATAATTTAACAAATCTTTCAAAATTGTAATATTATGTAATAAAATATTTATTATTATATATTAAGAGAAATGCCGTTTTTTGAAAAAAAGATATTCTTTTAAACAAAATATATTATTTTTTAATATACATATGAGAGTTTGTATAAATATTTTATGAATAAATGAAATGTACGTAGGATACAATATGCTTGAAATTTCTCAAGCGTTTTTGAGAATAAAAAATTTTTGGGATGCGTGCTTATCAATATTTTTAGAATGTTCACTTTATGACACTTTACCAATTGCCTGTACCGGACACTTGATTTGCGGAAAATTGTGACGGCGAGATTAGCGAGAAAAGAAAACGCGTGCGGATTCGATTGCGGTTTATTTTCATTTTAGGTTGAACATATATAAGTCGCTTGACGCAAACGGGCCACCTTGACAGGATCAGGATCCTTCAACATCCATGGGCATTAATGCGAGTTTGTGAATTGGGCGCTTAATGGTGCCCGCCTTGGTTGCCACGTCTGCCACTCGTACCTTGCCGTCTTGGCCTTCGACGGTTGTGACGACGCGTCCGATTACCCACTGCTGCGGCGGCACGTTGTCTTCGTTAACGAGGACGAGATCGCCTGGCTGCAGGTTGCGTTTGGGGTGCAGCCATTTGTTGCGTTCCTGAAGGCCCGTCATGTAGATTTTGGACCACTGTCGCCAAAACTGTTGCTTGAGACAGCAAACAAGTTGCCATCTCTCGCAGAAACGAATTGGGTCCGTTGGCACTTGTGCTGGTGGCAGTGCTCGCAGAGGGCAACCGATTAGAAGGTGCGCTGGAGTTAGTGCTTTTCCGTCGTTGGGGTCCTGTCCCAACGGTGCGAGGGGACGAGAATTCAAAATGGCCTCCACTTCGGCCAGTAGTGTTGAGAGCTCCTCCGTCGTGAGTAGAGCGTTGCCGAGTGCTCGAACGATTAGATGCTTGGCGGACTTCACCGCCGCCTCCCATAATCCGCCGAAGTTCGGCGCCCTGGGTGGTATAAACCCGAAGTTGAATCCTTCTTCGGCTGCGAATCCCATTAGCTCTGGAGCTTGCGCTAGAAAGGCCTCCTTCAGCTCGCGCAGCTTGCGCCGACAAAGTTGGTTGCGTTGTCGCTGAATACTTTCTGTGGCATCCCTCGGCGACCAATGAACCTTTTAAGGGCGAAAATAAAAGAATTAGTAGACAGGTCCGAGACTAGTTCTAAATGTACTGCCTTTGAAATGAAGCAAACGAAATTGCTATATAAGTCTTTACGGGTGGTCGACCACGTATTTTTAACGTTGTATATATGGGACCACAAAAATCTACGCCACATATCAGAAAGGGTCGTAACGCTCGAAGTCTTTCAACTGGCAAATTTCCCATTATTTGGGTTTGCAACTTCGGCTTGTAATGAAAGCAGTGTGTACAATTTCTTACGGTTCTACTGCAAGCTTCTCTGGCATTAATTAGCCATATACGTTCTCGAAGAAGCGCAACCAACGAAAAGGCGAATTTTTATTCAGTAATAATGGGAATTTGGCATCGTATGGAAGAAGTGCCTTTAATAGGCGACCTCCTACTCGGATTAATTTAAAGGAAAGCGACGTATCCAAGTATTCATGCAAGAACGGGTTGAGTGTTTGCAAGTTAGCGGGTAGCGTCGTGCCTTTAGTCAGTTTTTAGATTTCACTCGCAAACTCAGAATGTTGAATCACCTAGACAATTTTCAAAAAACTCAAGTTTAATTCATCTGCAGTCAGAGCTATTCCCACAGTAGGCATCTTTGGTCGTCTGATCCATCGCAATAAGTATGCGACCACGCGAAGCAACTTTTGATGAGAAGAGAATTTTTCAATCAGCTCCATTATAGTGTTATCTTTCACATTTGCAGAAAATGTGACAGCGTTTTTCTTCTTCTCTAAGGCTTCGTTTTCTGGGGAGAGCTGGAAGTGAGCGTTAATTGGCCATAAAGCGGGGTCTTCTAGGAGGAACTGTGGACCGCCAAACCATATAGAATTATTCAATTCGTCCACGTTACAACCCCGAGACACTTGATCCGCAGGATTTTGTTTCGTTGGCACATGTCGCCACTGTACATTGTCAGTCAATTCTTGGATTTCGGACACTCTATTTGCGACAAAGGTTTGTAATTAAGATGGATGCGTTTTTACCCAGTGCAATACAATTTCAGAGTCTGTCCAAAATATAATTTTCTCGAATTGTCGACTCAACATTGGTGCAACTCGTGACCATAGTTTGGCAAGAAGGTGTGCTGCCGAGAGCACGAGACGCGGAAGAGACTTGGTCTTCTGCGGAGCCACTCTAGACTTTGCAGTAAGCAGCATACATTTGACACCACAAGCAGATTGGTTTCGTATGTATATGCAGCATCCGTACGCTCTTATTGAAGCATCGGAGAAGCCATGGATTTGACATGTAGCAGTCGACTCTAGATTTACATACCGAGTAATGCTAATTGATGAGAGCTGCAGTCGGTTGACTTTGAAATTCTGCCAGCTAGTGTCGAGGCGCAATGGAATAGACTCATCACAATCTAGTTTTTGAATCCAAGGCTCTTGCAATAAGATTTTTGCTTTGGTAACTAATGGGGCTAATAATCCAAGAGGAACGAAAAGGCGAGCGGAGACTGACAATATGTTCCGTTTAGTGGCTCGCAGATCATTAAAGTTGGCATCCAAAACAAATCGAAACAAATCCTCTTTCGGCAATCAGTGGATTCCTAGTGTTTTAGTTGAATTTTTGTCATTGAAACTTAATGACTTTTCAGTGCAATCACTGTCGAAAAATTTAGGGTGGTTCGAAAACCACTTTGTTAAAGTGAATCCTGCCGAGTTTAATATTTTAATTACTTCACTTCTTATAAGATCTAGAGACTCAAAATTTTCAGATCCTGTCAATAAGTCATCGAAATAAAAGTCTCTTTTAATGGCCAATGAACCGAGTGGGTATTTAGTTGTATTGGCATCACTAAGCATTTGCAAACACCGTGTTGCGAGAAATGGAGCAGACGCAGTGCCGTATGTTACGGTGTTAAGACGAAAAATTTGAATTTGCTCAGAACGATGCTCTCTCCACACAATAAGCTGACAATTTCTGTCTTCTTCGTGCACCATTATTTTGCGGTACATTTTAGTAATGTCTACCGTTAAAGCGTACTTGTGTAAACGAAAACGAAGAAGAGTTGAGTACAATTCTTTTAGATGGTTGGGCCTACCATCAAAAGTTCAAAGCGTCAAAAACAACACGTAATTTGGTTGTTGTGCTTTCGGGTCTTAAAACGCATTGATGCGGAATGAAATAGTGTGGCTCACTCGGGATCTTATTGTTTGTTGGGCTCATGTGACCCAGCGCTCTGTATTCATTCATGAAGTCCAGATACATTTTACGAAGTTCTGGATCTTTCAACGTTCTTCTCTCCAGGGCCTGAAATCGCCGAACTGCGGTTTCATAAGAGTGACCGAGTACCTTACGGTCAGCTTTAAATGGCATTCTGACTTGAAGCCGTCCTGAAGGCAATACTTGAGTTGTTTTCACGAAAAATTTTTCACACTATTTTTGCTCTTGTGTGAATTTGATGCTATTCGTTTCTGAAGGTAATTCTTCCAACGCCCAGAACTTTTGGACCACCGAATTAATTGACGTTAAGTCATCCTCAGATTGGCATAATGTGCTAGTTGCAGAAGGAGGAGGACTTAGATTGCTGGCATATTGGCCAGGGTTTTCTGTAGCGTTGGTTGATTAGGGCCACTTTTAATTTGGCCAACCGCTAACAAATCGAAAAAGGTTTCTGCACCCAATAAGATATCAATCTTTTTTGATTTATGGAATTTTGGATCTACCAATTTAATATTGTGCGGAATTTTCCAGCCATTAACATTTATGTTTTGATCCGGATGATTAGCCGAAATGCAACGCATTATCCAGAATTCCGCCGAAAATTCGTAATTATTTACCCGCGACTTAACAAACGCGCTTAGTTTTGTCCCCACTTTCGTGTTGGAACACAAATCCGCAACTTTTGTGCCAAGTCCTTCGTCATAAAGTTGACTTGGGAACCTGAGTCCAGTAATGCTCTCGCAGGCAGGTATTCACCATAACTGGTCCTCACTTGAATAACAGCTGTCGCCAACATTACCAGATCCGGCATACTCGCTGTGTGTATGGCATGTGTGGTTGATGGTTGCGGATGAGATGCAGCGGGGAAGGAAATCGGGTACAGGTGTAACAATGTGTGATGCGATCGATTGCATACACGACATCGATCCGCTCTGCACTTGGATACCGTATGCCCTTTACGCAGCAATTCATGCATAAGGGCACCGATTTCACAAACTCGAACCTTTGCTGTACAGGAAGCGCCTTGAACGTGGGGCAGGCAGTTAAATGGTGCTCCTTTGACTTGCATTTTTGACAAGTCGGCTGCTTTGCATCTGCAGCAACTAAAGCAGATTTTGTCCTGTCCATGTGTTGCTGCTTCATGTTGCTCATGCTGGTTGTGGATCCGGATTTCGTCCTCGAACAGGATGCTCCTTCCGGTGCTAACTGCTGAAACCTTCTATTCAAAGTTGCTTCGCAATCCTTCCAAAATGGTAAGTGATCGTAGTCAAGTTGCTCTTCCCACTTGGATCGGGTGGCATAGTCAACCTTTGTCATAACTATATGTAATATAATGGCGTTTGTTATTTGCTTCTCATCGCCCAGAGATAACAAAGAGTCATAAACAGCAGACACTTCATCAATCATTGATCGCAATGAAGGCGCGGATGGCTTTGGGATGGTTAGCAGCTCAAAAAGTTTAGATATTGTATTGAAAAATATCAAGCACTTATTAAATTCTGAATATTCTCCCTTGAATTTCGGCAAATTCATTTTAGGGAGTCTTGAGCTGTGAGAAGCTGCGAAAGATGTTTCGGCAATTGACGTTCTATTTTTAGCTAAAATATTTTTAATTATTGATTTCGTTTCAACAATTATTACCTCTAACTCCCCTCGGGCAATGTCGTCTTCATCAATCTCTTCAATTTTAGATTGGCATTTCATTAATTTTTCGCTATGCGAATTTAGTATGTCGAGCCGATATTCCAATTCAATCGGATCTAACGACATGGTTTTTTCTAAAAGGCCCGTCTTTATTCGCAAAATACTATTTTTTGCCACCGTCCTTTGACGCTTTAATAACTTTAAGTCGAGTAACTCCTTACTTGGAGAGAGGTTGGCGATAATTGGCTTTGGCTTGCTAATTTTGCGTGTTTAAATGAAATTTCCGGAAAAAAACTACAAAAGTTGGCAACAGATATGTTAAGAATCGATAACGAAAACGAAAAAAATATATATGTATATATCGATTCCCAAATATACGAAAGCCAAACCAATAGCAATAGAGGTTGGCAACAAATATATTTGGAATCGGTTACGAAAACGAGAAAAAATAACACCGATTCCCAAGTATACGAAAGCCAAACCGATGAGTTATGCAAAATGGGCACTAGCACAGTCGAAAATTTAACGTGAAAAAATATTGTCCAATAATTAAATTTGCGAAAACACGAGATAATGTGCGAAAAAACTGACCGAATTAAGATTTTTAAATTATTCGATTTACAAAAATGTCGCACCTTAATGTCAAATCCGCAATCCCAAAATCCCTTCACATTCACTTCAATATATGTATATGATATATATATGTATAATATATAATATATGTAGAAACGATATACTTCTATATATGTATGTATAAATAGGCGTGTAATGTGAAAAGGGAGAGCCAAAACTGAAAGTGTGCGTTTGCAATTTTATTAGTATTGTTTTTCTTTTCTTTTTTGTCTGCACCACTTTCAATAATTCGCACTCGTTACCTGGTGCGTCGGCTGGTTGCCGGCGCTTACGTCCCTCTGGCACAGGATACAGGGGCAGCTCATTCCCACGACGACTTAAACAGCAGCGGATTGATGACAACAGCAAGGTGACGGCAGGAGCAAATTGACGGTAGCAGCGGATGGATGGCAGCAGCGACAAGATAGCAGCAACGACGTGATGGCAGCAGCGGAGCGACGACAGCAGCGGAGTGAAGGCAGCAAAGTATTACCGCAGCAACGGATGATTGTAACGCTTTTTTCGCTTACCGGTATTTTAATTTTGCGGCACTTTGAACAGTTCAGAAACTGTTTTTTATCTCTTTTTTTTAAGCTGTAACTAAATATATATGTATATATATATATTATTTTTTTTTTTGTAAGGCCAAAACGTTCAGTTCTTCTATTTGCGCCCACCACTGTGCCGCATAAATAATTCACCTCGCACACTTTGTAAGTACCACCTTTTAGTTTTTATTATTATTATTTTTCTTTTTCGTTGTTTGCTGATTATATTATGTATATGTGCACATACTTCACAATACTTCCCTTTTCTTCTTCTTTTTTTTTTTTTTGATCTTTTGTATATGGGTAAGTATTTCCTTTGCACTCCACTTCACGTATGTATGTATGTATATTTTTGTTAGATGTTTTCACTGCACTTTTATGTTTCTATTTCTTTTCCAGATTTCACTGAACTTATGCAGTTTGCCTTTTGTAATTTTTTGTTTTTTACACTTTCACTAAACCGAGAACACCGAATTCTGAAAACCGAACACCGAAAAGGGTACGCTTGGCAATTGGTTGCGGAAAAGAAATCTTTGTAGTACGAGTAATTATTTCACTGAGTGCAAATTTCGATAAAAAATTTTTTGCTTAAACACGCATTTGTCCCTGCTCGGGCGCCATGAAATTTCTCAAGCGTTTTTGAGAATAAAAAATTTTTGGGATGCGTGTTTATCAATATTTTTAGAATGTTTACTTTATGACACTTTACCAATTGCCTGTACCGGACACTTGATTTGCGGAAAATTGTGACGGCGAGATTAGCGAAAAAAGAAAACGCGTGCGGATTCGATTGCGGTTCATACGCTGAACACAATGGTTGCGACAGACGAAAACCGACAGCTGTCAAATATTAAAATACACACGTTCTTATGGACACTGTTGTTTAGACAGCTGCACGACTACACGACGGTAGGCCGACAGTTGTCGTTCTCGCTAACTTCAATATTTTTCTATATTTGCCGACGACAGTAGAGTTGACAGTAGAATGGAAGATAGAGAGATGAGGAAGAGTGGTGGTGCCACTAATATGTAAAATGTAAAATTATTCACAGCTCTTACAAACTTAACGTTATTTTACAAATAAAAGCATAAAATAGCTCTATTATAGCTCTATTATATCATTTGTAATAACAATTGATAATTTAAAACAAAAATATTTACCAATTTACTTATTTTTTGCATAAAAAATTTCACTTTGAACAAAATATTAAAATTTCATTGAAGTGCAAGGTATTAGTATGGCCACAACGAAATTGTGTACGTACAAAATGGAGAGCTATGTTGTCTTGTGTACATGCGTTCACGTAGTAGGATGCACAACGCTGTTTTCAGTTCACTGTCGTGATGCAATATTGTGCCGCAAGCATTGTATTCAGCATATCAATTACAATTCACTTCTTTATTTCAGCAACTAGATGACTTAGCCGAAATCTTAAAGCTAACGGGAAAAAACAGTTGTATGCACAAAAAGGAGGTAAGCATAATTCATTTCGTTAACTTATAGTAATATATTAAGGTGAGTATATTTAATATTATTAGGGTAAGTACAATAAAAGGAAACCTTTATAATTCAAATATAAAATGTATTTCAGAAAAGTAATTAATTTTAATTTTATGTTTTATTTTCATTTTAGGTTGAACATATATAAGTCTCTTGACGCAACAGCTATTTTTAAAAACATATCTTTAGAATTTAAAAATATAACATTTGATTATTAAAATTAATTCTTATTACTTCTAAGGCAAATCTGTATAACTTTATTCATGTAAGAAATAAAATGTGTATTAACTTCGAAAAACGATTGTTTTTGTTTTTTTACATAATCCTCAATCCTTCCCTACTTGTTTTTTTCAAGTTTATTCGAATTCGGCAACAATTCAATTTTAAACATTGGCTGTGGTACTTTGTTTCTATTAAATATATTTACAATAGTTTTAATACTAAAACCGCATTTTTCAATGCTTCTTTGACTTCACTAGAGTTTACGGCGTACTCTATACCCCTAAATACAACAACTAGGCCCTTAGAGCTCTTCAGTTGATACGAATAATAGTTCTGGTTTTTATATGACAGAAATTTAACTATTTCCGTAAAACTTTTTTCAGCGTAGGACTGAATTTTTGTTCATCTATATTGCCTTTTTTCAAAGGCACTATATGATAATTGTTAGTACCTACAATTTCACTTAATTTCGCAACAAGAGTATTACTGCTACGTTCACGCAAATATATTGGAGGTAGTTTGGCATTAACGACTGTGGTCGCATCGCATCGTCGTCCGAACCATTGCTTATTTTGAAGGACTTAATTTCCTTTTATATTAACGTAGCGGTTAATGACAGTTTGTACATTTTTTTTATTGTACCTGCAGACTGGTTGCTGTCAGCGCATTTGTTGTTGCCCGATTGTTGTTTTCTGCTGCTTCTGTTGACTGCGTTCTTTGCTTGGTTTCCTTTTCAGCTGATCGCCGCGATGACTCATTATCTCCGTTATACTTTTTATTGCCAGTAGTTACTGTTGTTGTTGGGACAAGACAGCTGAAGTAGGCATTTAAGGAATGCCTAAGGCCTTGCTGGTTACTGTTTGTTGCTTTTTTGTTTTCCCTTGTGGATTCGTTCACCATTTGTTTATGTTTATTATTATTAATTTGTGTGCACTGTTCTTTAAAGAACAAGAATCTGCTCATTTGTCGGAACTGCCGATATCGGACCACTATAACATATAGCTGCTATACAAACTGAACGATCGAAAACAAGTTCTTATATGGAAAACTTTCACATTTGACAGTGTATCTTTACAAAAGTTGGCACAGGTTCTAAGATAATAATGTAATACACGAAGAAATAATTCAGATCGGCTTACTATAGAATATAGCTGCTATACAAAATGGTCGGAATCTAGTGCTGGTATGTAAAACTTTTACATTTGACAAGATATATTCACGAAATTTTGTATAGATTATTTTCTATGGCAACAATATAATCTCGAAAAAATTATTTAGATCGGTTAGCTCTAGCATATAGCAGCCATACAGACTGAATGAACGGAATCAAATGCTTGCATTGAAAACTTCCTCATTTGACGATATCTCTTCACGAACTTTGACATGAGTTACTGCTTAAAGTAATAATATAATCTCCGAAAAAATTGTTCACATCGGATTACTATAGCAAATAGCTTCCATACAAACTGAACACACATGTATCTTCACAAAAATTGGCACAGGTTATTTTCTAAAATAATAGTGTAATACACGAAGAAATTATTCAGATCGGCTCACTATAGTATATAGCTGCCATACAAACCGAACAATCGGAATCAAGGGCTTGTATGGAAAACTTTTGCATTTGACGTGGTATCTTCATGAAATTTGACATGAATTACTGCTTAAGGTAATAACATAATTTCCGAAAAAATTGTTCACATCGGATTACTATAGCAAATAGTTTCCATACAAACTGAACACATACTTAATAAAAGAAATGCACCTGTGAGGGTATATTAACTTCGATGCAGCCGATGTTTCTTGTTTTCAAATATGTCTGTAAAAATACATAAAACTTCAAAGAGGCTGTGTTTCGACCGTCGGTGCATTTTGTTAATTTGGTATGGTGTCCTCATGTGAGTTGTATTAGTGATGTGGTGGTAGTTCATTTAGCCAATGTCCATAAATTTTCTACAGAATTGATGTCTGAGCCTTGCGCAGGAATATCCTACACTTTTGAGCAATTATATAGCAACCATGTCCTTCAAATTTAAGACATGTGCTTGGGATCCTTGTCTTTATATATTTTGAAACTCAATTTATTGGGATTTTTTGCACTCTTGTTACATAAAATTTCTAAATACATTTTGTTACTAATATTATCTCTAATAATGCTGATTTCACCAAAACCTTTGCTAGAGATACAACGCTATACCGTTATAGTCAGCTTTCCAAATTTATTGTTTTGTAGGGCTCTTGGAGGCTTTTTCTAAATTCTTTTAGAATGTAAATGTGAGTTAGAGCAAAAGAGAGTCGTTCAACGATAATTTGCGATAGTAATGGCTTTTTTCTTGCACAACTTGAATAATATTTGTGTTTTTGCTCAAGATTGCGTTCCTTGAAATCTGCAGCTAACATTCTAAAGCTTCACTGTGGTTCACTGTCCATTTGATTTATTATTAAACATTTATTTAAATATTTTGTATAGTTTTTTCGAATTCGGTTTTCTCTAAGGCTTGGCGAATTAAAGACAGCTCCAGGAAGGTGGAGCCATGTGTAAAGGTTCAAGCAAGTAAGGAAAGAGTAACTTAATTGGTAAGGTGCCCCTGCCCAGCTGTTTGATGATCTCGTTAGAGCAAAAACTGACGTCACCGACTGAAGCAAGTGACCATATAAACGAGCCAAAATTCAGGGTGGGATTCGTGATGGAAGAAAGACTTCGCTAGAAGAACGTCTAGCCACAATTATCACCAATGTAAATTTATTCAACATATCACTGATTTGCACTTACGCCTTAATAGCAGAGTGAGCAAAGAATGTATTTTTGGCACAACGGTCGGTAAATTCAACTTACACAATGAAACATCCACAAATGTGTTGAGGCTGATCGACTTCGCCGTGGCCCGAAATGTAGTATTAGATTCCATCAAAAAAAATTTATCAAGCTATCTGTCTGTCTTTGGATTGAAAACCCATCAACTAGTTCGATCACGTTGATGGAAGACACATCTTCAAGGTTTCAGACGTGCGTACGCTCCGACGTAATAACATCGACTCGGACCACTATCTTGTTGAAGCCAAGATTCGCCCCTTCCTCTGTGCAGCAAAAATCGCACATCAACAATTGCAAGGAAGGTTCGACTTCGAAAAGTTGCAATCACAACAGACAGCCGAACGATTTTCTACTTGGCTTGCACTGGCCTACTCTCTGAGAGCACTCATTAGCAACTCGGTATATGGGAACTGTGAGACGGTATTTCAAACCCCTTACGTACAGCTGCAAACGAAACCATTGGCAATTACTCGTCTTAAGAATAACAAAGCGTCGGGGGCCAATGGATTGCCAGCCGGGCTATTCAAATACGCCGGCAAAGAACTAAGGAGTATGCATCAGCTTCTTTATTGAATATGTTTGGACAAAAGCATACCCGACGATTGGAATTTAAGTGGATAAGGATGTGAAGCAAATGGGTATGGTAGTGAACAAGGACAAGACGAAATATCTCCTGTCATCAAACAAATAGTCGTCGCCCTCGCGACTTGGCTCTCACGTCACTGTTGGCAATCATAACTTCGAAGTCGTAAATAATTTCGTCGATCTTGGAACCAGTATTGACAGCAACAACAACTGAGTGGCCAATTGAGAAGTAAAGTCCTCTCTCAACGAATAAAAACCAAATTCTATAAGTCACTTCTTATTCCCGTCCTGCTATATGATGTAGAGGTATGGACGATGACAACATCTTATGAGCCGACGTTACGAGTTTTCGAGAGGAAAGTTCTGCTGACGATTTATGGACTCTGTTAGATAAATGAGATGTGCTTTAGCATCTCGAGTTGGCGCCTAATTGCGAATAAAAAGAAACGACTGGCGCGCTGTTGTAAGCTCGGTTTTGACCTCGAGAACGGTGTCTACGCCAATAGAGAGGAGGAATAAGAATTTTAGATAATCGATAAACTATGTATAATATTATGTATAGGTATATGATATAAATATTTATAAAATAAAGATTTTAAAATTTTGAACAATAACATATGTTTTTTTTTTTTTTTGTATCTGCGCCAATAAATGTTTTACTATTTTCCAAATTATTAATTGAGAGCATTACATCTAATTTGTTACTAATCTACCTACTACAAGACTATTTTGAATAAAATAAATTGATTTTGCCAAAAAAACATTTTTTCTGCTTTTTTTTAAGTCCTGTTTACTTTTTAACGCTCCTTGTATAAATTAATTCCATGTTATTTTTATATTCTTGTAACATGTTGCCACAGAGAATAAAAGTTTCGTTCACCTAACAGTTGTTTCTATCTTCTAAAATAATCGAGATAGATTTAGGGTTATAAATAGTATATAAATGATCAGGATGTTTGTCCGTTCGTCAGTCCGTCTGTTCAAGTTATGTATAACTTGAGTAAAAATTCCGATATCGTCATGAAACGTACACGCTCGTTGATTTCATTGGACCACTTCCACGCTCACGCTCTCATAACTAAGCCTCAAATTAAGGTACAAAATTTGATACAATACAATTACCTAATAATAAGTGGCACCTGGGGTTTGAAAATTTTTGAAAAGTAGTTATAGCCCCCTTAACTAAATTTTTATGTCACAGTAACTACAAGCACTCCTATTCCCCAATTTTAAACTCCACGTGATTCCTACACTTACCAGTATATAAATTAAGCACCAAGGGATACATCGGGACAAAACATTGCACAATAGTACTTGTGAGGTATATCATATCAAGTCTACCAAGTAAGGAAGGGCTAAGTTCGGGTATATCTGAACTCTTGCAAATTGAATCAAAGACCGGGAATACCTTCAGGTGCTGGAAAAACTTTATATATAAAAATGTCAGATAAATTTATGTTAAAGACAACTTCAAATAAGATATGTGTGATATGTGCTATTAACTCTACCGAAGTGGCTAAATTTAATAAATTGAGTTAATGTAGAAATAGTCAACCAGATAATCGGAATTCATAAAATTAGGGATATGAGTTTTATACCAATTCCACTTCAGCGCTAATCAGATAATTTTTAAGAAAAATGTCCAATAATTTTACGGAATATGTTGGAAACAGAGAAAGGAACGGGTTGATTGCCTTAATTTTGACATTGCTCAGATATACCTTAAATATATTTTAAAGCTAATTTGTAGATAAATAATCCTCACTGAGCGACATATTCGGCATACAACTTGTTGTGTAACGAAAATCATCGGAAGAAGTCTATGAGAGTTGGGAGTCGTATTGACTCGATTATAATTACAACTAACATGTCAAATAATGTCCATAGGTTTCATTGAGGTACCTCACATACAATCACTAATTATAAGGAGTAAAGTAAGCCGTGGCAGCGCGAACGTAATCGATCAGTGCTAAGAGTAAACTGCTATAGTGTAGCCGAGTTGTGAAATAAAGAGTAGTTGAATTAAATTAAACAGTTGTAGTTTTATTTGTCAATCCAGAGATACGAACCTAACAAAGTGAACTAGCAAGCAGTAAAATCGTAACAATACCATAACATCATAAAAAAGAATTTAAGTAGTTTCGCCACATATTGTAAGTCCAATAAATAATAATTTCCAACCGTAGTAAATGTTGGTTGTTTTAATTTAAATGCCCAAAAGCTCTTATTTTGTTCAAACAAAACTCTAATTTTGAAGCGCTCTCACATTGGAATAAGTTGGACATCCCTTTATTCCTGGTACAACGGTGCGCGATTAGTCATTTGAAAATTGATGAAAAACGTTATCGAAGCCAGAAGTTTAAATGGCAATTTCAAAGGTGAAAACATATTAATACCTTGGATTCCTATCATACCTACAGATGTGCCAATTCATTTCAAACGAATTCAGTTTCCGATTGGATTGGCATTTTCAATGACAATCAACAAATCCTAAGGCCAAACTATGTCTATTTGTGGCTTAGATTTGAGTACACCACGTTTTTCACACGAGCAATTGTATGTAGCTAGTTTTTGTTTGTGCTCGCAAAAGATGGGCTAACAAAAATATTGTTTACACTAAAGCATTAAAAGATTGATGTTGTTTGTTAGTATTACTGTCGTAAGTAATATGTGATATTTAATTTTAAGAAATAAACTATAATAACTCAAAAATAATATTGTTTGACGTTTGCCAATATTTTCTTATCGTCCATAGCGCTCCATGCCTTCTTCACGCATATACCGTATATAAGGTCTATCGCAAAAGAAACAGATCTTTTTCAATATAACTGTTTCTGGTGGCGCCACTTATTGGTGGGTATATGAAATAAAAAGTTTGATCTCTTGTTGACATTTCGTAAAAAAACTACAATCGATCAAAAAGTGACAGCAGCTTTTGTTCATCGGTCGTAAATGCATTTTGAACAAAGAGCAAATATTAAATTTTGTTTTTAACTTGGGAAAACGTTTACTGAAACATTTCAAATAATGAAAAAAGTTTATGGTGATGTGTGGTTTACGCCAGTAAAGAAGAAGAAGATGTGTGGTTTAAGCGTTTCCAAGAAGGTCGTGAGGACCTCTGTGACGATCAGAAGTCACCAAAAAAAAGTGATCTTTAGAAGTCAAAAATAAACACAATGCTGATTTGTTTTTACGATTCCGAGGGTATTGTGCACCGAGAGTTCGTCCCACCTGGCCAAACGATTAATGCTGTGTTTTACCTTGGTGAAGCGTCTTTTGCCACGCATTCGTCGTGCTCGACTACAATATCGTGAGGCAGGGTCCTGGCGCCTGTTGCACGATAATGCGGCGTGTCATCGGTCGACTCTTGTCACTGATTTTTTGACAAAAAACTCCATATTAACCATTAATCACTCACCCCACTCACCTGATCTGGCACCCTGTGACTTTTACCTATTTAGAAAACTTCATTTGCCCATGAAAGGAGACTGGTTTCAGGACATTTCAGCTATCTAAAAGGCGACGACCGATGTTTTCAAGAGCATTCCGAAAAATGACCTTAAATACTCATTTGAAATGCTAATTGACCAGGCTAAACGCTGTATCGAAGCACAAGCATATTTACAAAATATTTATTAACATAAATATATGTATATAAAACAACGAATAGAAAATTACGTGGCTGGTGGTTTACCAGGTGAAATGCGAATATAAGAAAACGAACTACAAAATAATTCGTGGGCACGTATAACTATGATGCTAGGCTTAGGCAAAGCTAAGCTTAATTATTCTCACATGTATGTATAAAAATATTAAAGGATAATGGGAAATGAAGAATTAGAATAACGAGTAATGCCGTGGTCTTTGATGCATACGATGTCATTGACTACAATGTTTGGGTGTGGTATACGCCATTTCACTCTTTCTTGAAGAATAGTGAGATATCGCTTCCAAAATATCTGTTGTATGTAAGTAACCTGCTGCTAGCGATCTAAACGATTGTAGTTTAAATGCGTCAGGTTCGCCTCAGGAATACCGATAAGAGGACCACCAATAAGAAAATGTCCGGGCGTCAGTACATCGAGATCTTCTGGATTTTCTGAAAGTGGCACAAGAGGTCTTGAATTAATTACTGCTGACATTTGACATACTAAGGTACGTAGTTCTTCAAAACCGAGAAGTGATGAACCAACAGAGCGATAGAAGTGTCTTTTTGCCATTTTTACTGCTGCCTCCCACAAGCCACCAAAATATGATGATCGAGGAGGTATAAAATGCCAATCTATCCCATTATTAAGGCAGTAAGCGTGAACTTGTTTACGATGATATTCACTAAGAAATAGCTCGCGTAAATCCTTCAGCTCGTTCTTGGCGCCAACAAAATTTGTAGCATTGTCTGACCAATGCAACTTAGTATGCCACGAGTAGCTATAAAGCGCTTAAGTGCATCAAGAAAAGAGCCTGTTGAAAGATCTTTCACCAGTTCCATCCACACAGCCTTTGTGGCGAAGCAAATGAATACGCTAACGTGGCATTTTTGAGGTGCTTTCTTACGCGATTCTGGTTTGAAATAAAATGGTCCACAGGAGTCTATGCCCGTAACGATAAAAGGCCGTGATGAATGGATGCGTTCCTTAGGCAAGTCAGCCATGATGTGTTCAACGTGGCGAGGTTTCGATCCGCAACATATGATACATTTTCGTAGAACACTTGGATTGGTTTTTCTTCCACCTATAGGCCAAAATTGCATACGAATGTAGGCAAGTAGAGACTAAGGACCGGAGTGGTAATACCTTCGATGAAAATGAGTGATTATTGACGACGTGACTCAAAGTCTAATGTTGAGTTCTTTAAACGACCTACAACTCGTATAATTCCAAAATCATCTAAAAATGGCGATAACGAAGCGATCTTACTTGATGTGTGTAAAAAGTTCTTCTTCTTCAGGGCGACTATTTCTAACCACAACTGCGCTCTTTGGACTAGGCGTATGAGCAATTGAGTCCCGCGATGGATATCTGTAGTTGTGAGCTGTGATCTTTTCGATTTTATAAATTTGTATATGTTGCATTGTTCTGAACGAGTTGATATATTTGAATGAAAAAGTTATATCGAGTCTATCAGATGAGATGTGCAAAACCCTTTTCTGGTAGAGATATGTGAGGTGCGCATGGCTGTGTCCACGAAGATTCGACGTTTTCCAAAAATTGTGGCCCATACACCCAAAACCTTGATTTTAGAAGCTCTTTTGGTGTAGCGCACTTTTTAGGATTCATGGAGGTGGGAACGTAACGCCACTGCATGCCTTCAGTTAGTTGTTGTATAGCACAAATCCGATTGGCAACAAATAAGAACAACAAACAAATAGAACTTTGAGGGTTCTTCTTCAAATATGTATATTCATTGCTCTTAATTCAGATAATAATTGCTCCAGTAACGTGGCCGCACAAAGCTCTAATTTGGGCACTGTCAGCGTTTTCAAAGGAGCGACGCGAGACTTGGAGCACAACAAGTAGACTTTAATACACTAGCGCCGTAAACACAAGCCCCGTATGCTTCCAGGCTGTCATCACAAAATGCATGTATTTGAACAGTAGCGCCAGGCTGAAGAACATAGCGCGGAAATGATGTGTGTTGAACATCAACAATACGTTACAAAATGCTTACCATGCTGTGCATATGGAAAGTGGTGAACTTTCATCCCAATCGAGCCTGTCTCTCCACATCATTTGCAACAGTATTTTAGCTCTAGTAAGTGTAGGCCCAATCAGTCCTAATGGGTCTTAGAAACGTGCCATGGTAGATAATACGGAACGCTTGGAACATTTTTCCGATGTTTGCTGAGGTTTATATTTAAACAAAAAGACCCCTTCGATGGATTCCAAACGAGTCCGAAAGTTTTGACAATATCGCTGGATTCATCGAAACTAAGAAGATTTTCTCTATCAGCAAAAGGAATTTCGCTGAGAACATCTGAGTTGTTAGAGCAACACTTTCCTAACTGAAAACGACCTTTAGAAAGTAGGTTTGTAGAGATAAGATCATCTACATAGCAATCGCGAAGAACGATTTCTGAACCAAGTTGATAAGATGAGGATTCATCTAATGCTAGCTGATGCATAGTACGTATAGCCAAGAACGCAGCAGGCTTGGTGCCGTATGTGACCGTGTCTAACTTGTATATGCGTAGTTTTGTAGTTTTTCTTCTGGGGGATCTCGCCATAGTATGCACTGAAGCATATTATTTGTAGGTGTTACGCTAACACATCGATACATCTTGCAAATGTCCCCAGTGAATGCAATTGAAAAGGTACGAAAACGAGCGAGAATGTAGAAAAGTTTGGGTTGAATGGTAGGAATAGTAATGAGTATGTCATTTAGTGATAACCCTGAAGTTGTGGCCGCAGAACCGTCAAAAACAACTCGCAACTTCGTTGACGTACTATCATCCTTAATAACGCAATGATGAGGTAGAAAGTACCTGCTCATTCATTTAGAAACTAACGACATGTGACCAAGGTGCTCATATTCTTTCATGAATGAGCTATATCTTGCCTTTAAATTGAGATTTCTACTAAGTTTGCGTTCAATATTCTCGAATCTGCGTCTAGCAGCTAAATATGAATCATCAAGTGAATCTAAGCTGCACTTAATAGGTAAATGAACCTAATACTCCCCTGTACGTGAATAATTATTTTTGAAATGCTCCTCACACTCGAGGTCTTCTTCAGAAGTTTTGGTGATTGGTTATGAACATGTTCAACTTCCCAAAAGCGGCGAACTAATTTGTTTAACTGGATGTCGTTATCAATTCCATTAGATAATATTCCGATAGTTGAAAAACGTACCCTTGCATACAAAAATATCGAGCGCGAAAGAGAAAAATGGAAAAAACGATTCGATGAAAGGCATTCCATTCCTCGTATATATCACGAAAACGATTTAGTAGTCATAGAAAACGAGGTTTCCGCAACCAGTGAGTCGAGAATATTAGAACCGAAATATCGTGGATCCTGTCGTATCTCGAAGGTATTGAATAATGATCGGTATTTAAAGAAGACGTGCCGGGTATGCCAATAAAATCGCGAACTTTCTCATCCGTTTACGAGTCAAGCCGTGGTGCCACAACTGTCCCGATCTTGATGACGAACTAGTTCCCGAAGACTACGATGGCGCTGAAATCGAGGTCGATTTCCTGTCAGAAAAGGCCGACTGTCAACAATCTGGCAACCTGAGTAAAAAACATCAAAAGCCAAGAGGTGGCATCGATACGAGAAGAGTCGTCGAGTGGCGTCGGTGGGATAAACACCTTATTATATATTTATTAAATTATTATTTTTGTAATATTAAAAACATATTTGTATTTTGAACATTGAAAATAATAATAAATAAAACGGTACTGAAACTAAAAAGAGGTCTCCTGACACAATGTTTTATTATAAATAACCGACCTCAACGTGAAGCTAGCGGCACCTCTGAAAAAAAGTCTCTACTTCAAATTGTGCATATTATAATAGCTACTCGCCAAAATTTCAGAAATCTATCTTGCGCAATTATCTGTTGACAGTCGTTTTTGCGAGTCTATTTCGGTGATTTCCCCAAAATGAAAAAAATTGAATATCGAGCTGTAATTAAATTTTTATTTTTGAAAGGCAATACGCCTTCACAAATCAAAGATGAGTTGGACTCTGTGTACGGTGACTGTGCACCATCGTTTACCACCATATAATTTGGGCAGCTGAATTTAAACGTGGTCGCAGGAGCTTGGAAGATGATGAACGTCCTGGGCGTCCAAAAGCTGTAACCACTAACGATAACATCGCTAAAGTTCATCAATTGGTATTAGACGACCGCCGGATTAAAGTTAAAGAAATAGCTGAGATTATGAAGATGTCAAAAGAACGTGTTTGTCACATATTAAACCAAGATTTGGGCATGAGAAAGCTGTCCGCGCGTTGGGTGCCGCGTTTGCTTACGCTAGACCACAAACGTGCGCGCATGAACATTTCCAGCGCATTGTTGGCTCAGTTTAGAGGCAATACGACCGAGTTTTGGCGCCGATTGATAACTGTAGACGAAACTTGGATTCATCATTATACGCCCGAAACAAAAATCCAATCTAAACCGTGGATTGAAAGGGTAAACCGGCCCTAAAAAAAACCTTAAGCTGTGTATTCGGCTGGGAAAGTGATGGCGAGTGTTTTTTGGGACAGCCATGGAATTATTTTTATCGACTATCTTGAAAAAGGAAAAACTATAACAGGAGCATACTACGCATCATTATTGGACAAGCTAAAGGAAGAAATTTCGAAAAATCGGCCACATTTGCAAAAAAAGAAAGTCTTGTTCCACCAAGACAACGCACAATCTCACACCTCAACAGTCGCCATGGCGAAAATCCACGAATTGCGGTTCGAACTGCTTGACCATCCACCTTATTCACCGGATCTAGCACCAAGCGACTTTTTTTTGTTTCCTCAACTTAAAACTGCGCTCGGCGGCCAGAGATTTTCGTCAAATGAGGAGGCAATCTCTTTCGTGAACTCGTATTATGCAGACAAAGAGGCCAAGTACTATTTGGAAGGGTTGCAGAGATGGGAGCATCGCTGGGAGAAGTGTGTGGAGTAACAAGGAGACTATGTAGAAAAATAAAAAAAGATTTTGAAAAAGTCGCGTGCATGATGGTTAGGTCGGTTATTTATCAGACAGCCCTCGTATTAATGCTACTCATTATTGGTAGTTCCGTTGTGAAAGGAGCTGCTCCGAACAAATATAACTTTTGAAAAATATTAATTTATTGCTGTTTTTTTAACAGTTCTGTTTCTTTTGCGACAGACCTTATCTAGAAACTAGAAATAATATAATTATAAGGCAAAAATATTTTTGTCGCCTCTAGTTTGTATGTATATAAAGGTACATTATCAGGATAACGAGAGTAGTTGAGTTCCCAGTTACTGTATGTCCGTCAGTCTGTTTATGTGTGCAAACGCTAACTTGAAAAAAATTGAGATACCTACGTAAAGAAACCTGGTCCACGAGCAAACAAAAAGAAGGGACGATCGGGTAGATGGGCATAATCGGACCACTGCCACGCGCATAAAACGTTATTGAACGAAAACTATACTGTGATATAAATCTGTAATTTGGCACAAGTAATCGCTGTAATAAGAGCCATCTGCGTGGTCACTCCCTTTAATCGTTTAATATAATTAATTCTTTAGAGGTTTAGCCCCTTTCTAACTATAAAAAATTGATGAAATCGCATGATATGTTGACTTTTGACCGAAAATATCGGTCAATGTGTGAGATATAAATTGAAATTCAGTGAGAATCTTTTCCTTAAAATACGAGGGCTGCTATATACATTTCTGGCCTAGGCAACACTAAGTGTTGCCAGGTGCAATCTGACATTTCTATTGGAAAGTTTGACATTTTTTAGCATAACATCACTAAGAACGTTTTGTCATTTAATCGTGAATTGTTTTATTTACAGGGAATTAAAAATTCATAACTCGTGAACATTTTCGTGCGATCATTTTTCACAACTTTCGACGTGGATTATCACGACAAGAGTGCATCGTTGAACTAAAATCTTGGTATGGCTATGAAGCACCATCCTATAGCACTGTGAAAAACTGGTACAACGAATTCAATCGTGGCCCACGCTCGCTCAAAGACGAATTCCGTGAAGGTCGTCCAAAAACAGCTGTTGTGCCCTAAAACATCGAAACCGTACGTGAACTGATAATGCAAGACTATCATGTAACATACCTTCAGATAGAGGCATGCCTATGCATTTCTCCCACCAGCATACATTCGATATGGCATGAACACCTGGCCGTAAAAAAGGTTTGTTCTCGTTGGATCCCGCACAATTTGACAATCGCTCAAAAAAAGGCTCGTGTGGATTGGTGTAAAGAAATGCTGAAAAAATACGATCGCGGTGCTTCAAAAGACGTTTATAAGATCGTCACAGGTGACGAATAATGGATCTATGCGTATGAGCCCGAAACAAAACAGCAATCGACCGTAGGGGTCTTCCAAGACGAGCCAAATCCAACGAAAGTTGTTCGTGGAAAAAGCACTTCGAAGCAAATGGTCGCCTGTTTCTTCGGCAAAACTGGTCATGTGGCGACTGTTTCGCTTGATCAGCGTAGGACGGTCAATTCTGAGTGGTACACCACCATTTGTTTGCCTGAAGTCTTCGTAGAAATTCGAAAAACGAACAAAGAAGACGAATCATTGTGCACCATGACAATGCGAGCTCTCACACATGGGCTCAAACCAGCGCCTTTTTGACCGGCCAAAACGTGGAATTGATGGGTCATCCGCGTACAGCCCTGACTTGGCACCCAATGACTTCTTTTTATTCCCACACATCAAGAAAATAATGCGTGGTCAACGATTTTCGTCGCCAGAAGATGCTGTTGAAGCATTCAAAAACCATGTTTTGGAGGTGTCTCAATCGGAGTGGAAAAAATGCTTCGAAAATTGGTTTAAGCGCATGCACAAGTTTATAAATCATGATGGAGAATATTTTGAAAACAATAAAACCATTTTCTTTGATAAATATTCCCATTTTCATTATTAGGCCGGAAATATATATAGCAGCCCTCGTAACTTGTCTTATCTCAATGAAAATGAAGGTACCTCACTTAGTGTCAATTGTATGTACATAGTATTGGCAAAAGAGATAAAATCGAGTCAATACCACCCAAGTCGCATTGATATTTTGTTCCTTTGCAACATTTTTATACTCTTAAAATTTGCCATTGAGTATAATACATAGTTTCATAGTATCACCTAATAAAGCGTGTTAGATATAGGGGTATATTGAAATAAATGATCAGGATGATGAGTAAAGTTCCAGTTGAATTTCTGTCCGTCCGTCCGCCTGTGCAAGTTGTAACTTAGTGAAATGAAGATATCTTGCTGAAATTTGATGCACATGTTCCTTGGCAAAAAAGTAAGGCGGAGTTCGCAGATAGGGTTGGTCGGATCATTGACACGCCCACAAAACATCTATTGATATTCTAGAAAGTTCCACGCTCTCACCGTTATAAAATAAGGAACACACAATACCCCAAGAATTTTATTTTAAAAGAGTAGATGTTCGCAAATATGTAAAAATTCGAGCCCGCCATGAGCGGAACACAGCTTTCCAGAGCGTATCGCAAAAAGAAGTGAAGTCTCGTTTCTCCGTCCCTTTTGTTCCTTTTATGTTGTGGTGTAAAATGCAGTGGTATCGTAGTTGTTGTATGATGTGGATTGTAGGTGACGTCGAGGTGAGTGTGATGAATGTAGCGTGTTAGTGATGTATATTTTAATGTGGTGAATGTAGCGTATTATTATTATTGCTGTGGTTAGGTGTCGGTTTTGATATGGCACTTGTGGACTGTGGATTATATGTCGTGTGAGACAGGGGACTGAGGCTCATTTAGCTATCCCGGGTCCTCTAGGCGAATATTTCAGCCTTAAAATCATTTCAGTTGCTGGAGCGTGGCTAAAACGGTGCTGAGGCCTGAGGTGTCATGTCGACATCCCATTCTGTGGCCGCCAAATACGGGATGATGATGTGGTTGGCTGTCGACGGGATCGTGCACGTTGCACTGCGCCGCGGTTGCGGCCACCAGAATGTTGACCGATGTCGTGTTTGGTGGTTCGGTGCAGCATGGTAAGATGAGGCCACATACATATCTGTCGCAGGTTTCCCGATGTACACTCCTGGGTGTTGTGGAAAGATGCCAGACAATTAAGGCAGTGGACCCGCAGCCTTTGCTGAGGTGACAATCCTTTAAATATGGCGCAGTGCGTCAATCGGTGCGGTCGACGACAAAGAAAAGGTGTACTGCCTTTGTCGTGAAACATGCAAAGGCAACCCCATAGCCTTTCATGAGAGTGGGAGACCTTATCAATGAAGCCTTTCTTTGAAAAGGCCCAGCAAAATCGACCTCTGTGGTGGTGAAAGGCAGAACGGAATTGCAGCGGTCAGTATGCATAGTGCAGATCTTCCACATGATAATGCATTTCTTGATTTCTTTCCGTACCATATATTGCATGAGGCGATGTTCGGCGTGTAGCATTAATACGTGGATGTAATTCAGGAATAATGTGGCAAATGTCTCAGTTATTACCTTTGGCACGAAATGGGTGTCTAGAAATGGGTTTAGAACAAAGAGTGAGCTCTTTTTGTCAATCGGCTTCGATTCTCTTAATAACGATATGTCGCGACTGAAGTAGCGCGTTTGAGTTGATGCGATAAGAGTAACCTTTACTTTTTTTAACTTTAAGTTTAAGCCGCTCTAAGAACTTGAACATATAGGGCTGGGGGGAACGATGAAAATCGTTCAAGGATGTCATTATCTAATATTGTGTGATAGGTGTCGACTTTTCGGCTTTCTGGGGCAATATTGTTCCGCATTTGCAATTGTGGCCAAGAATCGGTAGATTCTGTTAGCCATCGGGGCTATTGCACCAAAGCGTGGTAGTGGCAAGATGCAGGAGTTTGCCAATCTAGATGGCAGGATTGTCAAAACTGTCTACATGTCGCTATGTGGCTGATTTCACTACGTCAAGTATTTGCAACGTTCGATTAGAAATATATGTTTTCCACGCGCGTGGCCGCTTTTCTAACCAGACCATAGATATAATTTGTATTTTGCCATGTTTAAGTGAGTCTGCACCATGGAAACTAATTTTGCAAGTAGTATAGCGCTACAGACTTCAATTCTTGGTAAATTTATCGTTTTTGGAGGCGCAACTTTAGCTTTTGCCACTAGAAGGTGGCTTGTGGTTGCGGTTCCCATCGTGGAATTTGTATCTGCGAAATGCCGGTCAGATTATTACCCAACTGGGACCATTTTACTAAGCGAAGATGTCTCACTTGTTCGTCCCAGTCGGCTACGTCTAACTAATAATTTTTTATTAGTTGTTTCGCTTCTCTCATTATTGGCGAAATCCATTCTGCGGGGTCGAAAAGTTTTGCCACTGAGGATAAAATTTGTCTCTTTGTTATGGCGGATAGTGCTGATATGGACTCAATAGTGAATGAAAACTGGTCCGATATCGCATTCCATTGGATGCCTAGTGTTTTTGTTGTACTTTCCTGTTCGAATATAAGGAAACTAGTGTATGAAAAATTCTCTCTTGGTATATTTTTTAGGATATTTGGGTGATTAAGTGTAAGCTTTTTAATGGAAACCCTGCGGTGTTGAGGGCATTTATCACTTGTGATAAGGACTCATATGCTTGTGGAAGACTGTGACTTCCAGACAGGATATCCTCTACATACGTTTGTGTTTTTAACACTTGTGTTGCAGTCGAAATTCTGACTTTGTGTCTTCTGCCAGTTCGTGGAGTGTACGAATGGCTAGGTATGGGGCATAGTTTACTCCAAAGGGAATTGTTTTTAATTAAAAGTCGCGTAGTGGACTAAAGGGAGACTTTCGGAATATAGTTAGCTGAAAATCTTGATCATCATTATGTACGACTTGTGTCGACACATTTTTTCGACATCTTAAGGCGATGAATATAATACATTGAATTTGCCGTTGATGATTTTTCCCTTAGGCTTACTTCCTTCATGTGGTTTAAATGGAGGTCTTTTTCTAACACATCATCATATTCTGATTTCAAATCACCTTTTTTAGTTAGGTTTCCTTCCATACTTAGAAACTGCTGTATTGCAGAAGTGCGGGATTGACCTAAAGCGAGTGTGTGAGGGAATTGTTGTTTAAGTGGTAATCGTACGACATACCGACCATTTCGAGATCTAGTATATATGGCTTTGTAAAAGTCTTCACAATACTGATCTTCTGGCGTTGTAATTGAAATGATAGGGAGTTCTTCTAACTCTCAAAATTTCCTTACTTGTGAATTAAGGTATTCATTGGTTATTTCTTCAACTCGAGTTGTCATTGTGGTAACTGGATCCTCAACTAGTCCATTTAAGATCCAACCGTCTGTAGCATTCTGAGCAAGAAGGATGCTTGAAGTTTCGTTGGCAGTTTTAGCCTATTTTGTGCCCTAGATGCTATGAAAGAAATATTGTGACCCTTGGTCGATTAAGTCCCTGAGCTTAAACAGTTCTTCACGATGTTCTATGAAGACGACTTCTGTGGGTTCCCTACTTTGAATCTCGATTTGCCGCGTTTGAGTTTTTAATGCCTTTGAGCAGCTTGGCAAATTTCGAGATTTTGTGTTTCAGGAGTTGCGGTTGCATCTAAACCCCTGACTCTTTTTGAGAAAGCGCTACTTTGGGGTGTGTTAGGAAAGTTATTGAAATGCAACATTGATTGATGCTTTTTGCGGCAATATACGCAATTGTTTAGATTGTGTGCATAGGGTAAGCAGTTTGTACGGAGTCTATTTGATCTGACACAGTTGTTTTTTTCGTTAATATTAAATTTTTTAAGCTTATCGCAAGATTTGAGTCTATGCTCTCTGGTACATAGTTCGTTTTGTTCGGATGTGAACGATTGCGTTTTGAAAAACTACCATTTAAGCTGATGTTGTTATTAGCTTGGAGTCTAATGAAGCTTTGATTTGGGTCTTGTTGAATGTTTTTTAGTTCTGATCATTTCTTTATTTACTCTTTCCGCAATTTCATATTGGGTAGTTAAGAAATCTTTAATTTTTTGCCACGTTGGACACTTCATTCTTAATGAGAGCGATTGTTCCCACAAAAGCAAGGTTTTTTCTGGTAATGCCGAGGGTCATATGTTTAGCAGTACAGAGTCGCAATTGTCTGTGGGAATATTTAGTGTCGATAGAACCGACAGACAATTTGAAGCATTGGATTGAAGTTTTATGAATTCTTCACTTGCTTCTTTCTGGATTTTTAGTAAATTCATTAATATGGTCACTTGTTTGTCGACCAATATTCTTTCATTCTCGTGTCGTTCTTTTTTTGTTTTGTGTCGGAGGTGATACAATTTTTGCGCTTGTGATAATTTAGGATGGTTTATTTATATGGCCGTAACATGTCCAGGAAGGACGGTCATTGTTCATAACCTCCATGAAATATTCTGTATTGCATGCTGGCACTTTGAGGTGAATGCCAGAACTTGCCTCTTGGGATTGTGTTTGTGGCAGCTCCACTCTCAATTGTGGAGAAGGTGCATTTGACTTTGTTAATTTTAATTGATCAGAGATCATGGCTTTTGTCTCTTCATATTAGTCAAGGCAAATTTTAAATTTGGCGTAAGCCAAGAATTTTAAATTTTCTGGTAGATATGAGTCGTCAGTTTCTACTATTGTGTCATATGCAGATTGGATCTAGCACCGATTCAGAGTTATCTTGAATCAGCGAAGATAAAAATCGTGTGCAGTATCTTATTAAGCTGTCACAGAAATGAATTTTGCGTAAGAAATATCTTTTCCCCTTTTTTGCTTTGCGGCACCT
>CM050327.1:17598071-17993018 GCA_027475135.1 Bactrocera correcta | reverse complement strand
TGCTCTGTATTCCATCGAAACCGTGTTATCAATTTGTTGAAGATGGGAGCCCCGAACCTTGTGTTGATCCCTTTTCTGTCTTTTTTTGCTTTCTATTTATATATTCGAGGTATCCAGATGATTTTTACCGAGTTTCCCACTGACAGTCTCTTTATTTCCTTCTGGCATATCCTAATGTGCTAGAACTTGGTATATGTAGATACTATGGCGCCCTAATTGCCGCTTGATTATACAGTATGACTATAGTATAACTGTGACTTCGCTTCATGAAGACAATTCTATTGATCTAATTTTGGCCCTATGCTAAGTTTTGATATGGTGAAATAAGCACCGAAGACGGGAACGCAGTAGACGCCCAAAAGTGATTGTTAGCGATGAAAACATCAAAAAAAGTCTACAAAATAATTTTGGATGATGGCAAAGTTGTTCGTGATAGCCTTCACTGTAAGGATATCAGCTGGACATTCTATCATTCACGAATATGCGCTTGGCAAAGTAGATGACGCGCGAGCTCACTTTTGACAAAAAACAACGATGAGTTGACAGTTCAGAACAGTATTTCGAGATATTCAAGCGTAATAAACTCGAGTTTTGACTTCGATATGTGACAATAGATGAAACATAGCTCTTTAATTTCTCGCCGATGTTCGATTGCCAGTCATCCGAATGGACCGCATACCTTGAATCTGCTTTAAAGCGTTAAAAATGCAATAGTCGGCTGGCAAAATTTTTTTTTTGGGATGCGCATGGAATAATTTTTATTCACTACCTTCAAAGAGGAAGAACCAGTTAAATGACGAAGTCACCGAGAAATGCTACGTTTTGAGGAAAAAGAAAGTGCTGTTTCACCAAGTCAAAGCACCGTGTAACAAGTCAGTGAAAACGGTGGTATAAATCCCTAAATTGAGCTACGAATTGCTTCGGCATCGAGCGTATTCTCCAGATCTGACCCTATTCTCAGATCTCAAAAGAATGCGCGCTGGGAAGAAATTTTCGTCAAAAGAAGGGGTGCACGCCAAAAGTAAGGGTTATATTGAAGTAAAAAACAAATCTTACTACAAAAATGGTTTTGAAAAGTAGAATTATCGCTGTAATAAGTGTATCAACCTTGAGTGAACTAATTATCTTGAATAAAAAGATTAATTATTTTTTCAAAAATGAGTTTTATTATGGTATACCCTGGTACGATGTACCTTGTTCAGGGTGTAAGAAGGTAAATGAGTATGTATTGAGATACATAATACACATCTAGAAAATAAACCGACACTAAAGTACCAAAAAAACATCTCAACAAACGTTTGTTGTCACGTAAATATTTAAGAACAATAATAATCACACACATGCACATTGTTGTACAGTTTTTTGTTCACACATTGTACGAAATCAGAAACAGGAACACAACCGGGGAACACTGACCTAACAAAAGGTGACGAAGCAGATAATTTCAAGCCCAACATAAAACATAATTGAACAAACGAGAAGTGGCGAATGCCGAACCAACGATCAAATTAAGCATGTGACCGCCTGCTTACGTGGTGACAAGCCGAAAAGTTCTAAAAACTATTACCAGATTTGTATTGATACAATTTACTGAATGAACACACGACCAACTACAAATGACAAACGATGTATACGATGTTACGCACAATGAAGCGGAAGCCGAAAGAAACAACAAACACAGGTGAACGCGTTGCTGGCAGCGCTAAGTTTAGTCAATCAATTGAAGAATGAAATCAATAATCATTGCATCTCTTGTAAATGTAAACCCGACCATGGTGTAAATGGCAAGCTTGCGTGTCTGTCAAAAACCAAAAACTCCAATTACATCGTTATAACTATTAGTGAAATCAGAGAACGCATCAAACTTGTGGCATCGAACATGTTTTATGTGCGCGCTGATAAAAAAGCCGGTTTCCCACATTGCACATATTGCACTTTTGACGACTTTTCCTCGTTTATTTAACTTGGCGAGACCTGCCGAAGGCTGTGAGACTCAAAAAAGCAAGTGTAAACTCAATACTCAATGCGGGCAACGGTTAGTGCTGCAGGTAGCGGTAGACTGCGGAAGACTTAAGCAGAGGAAACAGTGAAAGAAAAGAGAGAAACACGTTTGACCCACCGTACACCCGCAGCGGTTACCCCTCTGTTCATTAGGCTGCAACAGCCATTGGCAGCGCTCTCAGCGGTTGGCGGCTAGCTTAGGTTGCGTTGTCACGGCGCGTCAGTTGTGTACGAGAGATGTTCAGGTGCGCATGCTTGAACGGATACGTGTGCTCTAATAATATTAACTGTATTTAAACGGCATTAATAAATAATTTTATTGTGTGAAATAGAAAAAAATAAAGTTATAAGTGATTACAAAATACTAAGGTGGTAATAACAAGTACTTAATTAACAAAGTGAAATGAGCTAAAAATAAATATAAATAAATACTAACTAAGAAAGTTTTGTGAATCATAATTTTATAAAAAAATCGAATATAAAAAATTCTCGTATCTAATATAATAAAAGATTTGCCGACAAGTTGCAGAAATTAATTAATCAGTAGAACACTCCAGTGAAATTAATAGTAAAAAGTGTTTTCAGCTACCTATATGTGTGTATGTATATTTATTATAATAAAAAAATATTTAAAAAGTGTGTGTGTATGTGCTTTTGTAATTCAATCTGCTCGCCTAATGTAAGCCTCACTTGGCCAGGTTATCAATGAAGCCCGCAAAACGGTGGCACTAATGAAGTTTGCAAACAACAAAATAAATTGCAGTGAAAATAAAAGAAGTCATTCGGTAATTGAATAATGCAAAAACAAAAGAAAAGGCAGAGAAATGAAAAAAAGGAGGAAAACAATGCAACCCATTTCTTTCTTTAATGTCGACTGAAATCTCGAATATGTGTGTATAATTATGTGTAGGTGCATTAGTGCGGGTTGATTTACAGGCAGCTAAAAAACGGAAATTCGTGTTTGCGAGAGGCTATGGGTCTAAACTGATTTAAAGTTAGCGATTTTTAGGGTTTTTTGGGGATCATAAAAATTTGTTCGTCAGTTTTTGAGATATATAGTACGTATGAAATCTAATACGCAGGTGCATTTTTATATTCTATTGATCATTTGTCGGAATCGATCAGAACGGAAAACTATGTCACATGTCTCTCATGCAACCGATCTGTCAGATTTTTGAAACTTTGCCTTAAGTGGTTATATACAGTTAGAGTTTTCAAAAAAAAAATTTTAATTCTATTTTTTTAATGTAATTTATAATTCGCTCGCTGGTATTCGCTTTCAGACCCATAGTCTCCTAGACAAATTTGCTCAGCATCATACATAGAACATTTGGTGCTTACGCAATTTTATAAAAAAGTCGACCCGCCCTAACTTGCATATAAATGTGTACTGCAAATATACGCAGTTGTTGTTCTTGTTGTTCATGCTTTGCACCTGTAATTCGACACCCCCAAAGCCATTTCGTTGCGCCGCCACATCCCGAAGCACAGCGCGCGGCAAGTGCGTTAAAATCGGTCAAACACCGTTTGTCAGGCTTCACAAGAAGAAAGTGGTTAATGAAGACAACATTCGTTTTCCTTATTTTGATTTAACAGCGTTGTCTACTCAATGGAAAACATTTTGTGTTTTTTTTTTGTTTTTGGAAAACATACGAAACGCAACTTTGGCATTTTATAATATCTATGGACAAAATACGAAAAGATTTTTTCGACTACCCAATATATCAGTGAATACGAAACACGAATCCAAATTAAATTAAAATTGTAAAACGCTAAGATCGTTGATGTGCTCTCTTTCTTTCATCGTTTCCTTTCACACGCCTGCGCCTCGTCATTCCCTTTTTGTTTGTGAATGGAGCCTCTTGTGTAGGATTTATGTTTTCCTGTGTTTGTGGCACCTGACCCTTTACAGAGTCAATGTGCGTGGCACTTATGTATATTCTGCTATTTGTGTGTGTGTTTGTGTGCTCCTTGACGATGAATCGCATTGAAATTCAAGACATGTGTTTCCTCCTCTACGTTTCTCTCATTGCGCAGGATCTGCTGGCGCATATTTTTATGCCGATATTGGTTTTGGATCAGTTTTCATGAGTGGAGAATTCGAATTCGCTGAAAGATTTGCAATACAACAAAGGAAAACTTGAAAATAGAAAAATGATTGAGCTAACGCTGAGCAATTTTTTTTTTTATTTTTTAAATGCAACAAACGCTTTCTCATAGGGCTAGCGCTTATTTGTCAGGGTTATGAATATGAGATGCTCTCAATTTAGTCAGAGTGCAATGCCTCATGCTTTTCACTCTCAACATCGCTAAATTAGATGCGCCAAATGCGTCACGTCTATTTTCCAGACAATTACCAATATTAATTAGTATTTAGCGAACGCGAAAAAATTAGTCACTCCACCTGTTGTACAGGTGTGTGTTGTGCACAGAATGATTCTATTTGAAATCTCAATCTGAAAATTCACACAGCCACAATTAAGTGCGAGCATTTGTTACTAAAAAAACACTATCAAGTTCGTCGCATGAACTCCCTTTGTGAACGCGCTGACCGAGCAGTTGTGCAAGTTTTGTGGAAAAATAGAACTCCAGTGAAGGAATTAGGCTTAAATTATTAGACATTTACAAATAAAATGCTAGAAGAGCACATATTCGTACAACTTTTTTTAGCTCTCACACAAAACTCGGCTCAGAGTTGACGGTGATTCACGCTGAGCTGCGAATCTTTGCTGTTAAATCGCACTTCTAATCGCTGCTTTCGCATTCGCATTCTGTACGAGTGTGCAATTAAGTACTGAGGGTGATCCACGGTAGTGTTTATTAACTTGGCGAGATCTGCCGAAGGCTGTGAGACTCAAAGAGCAAGTGAAAACGCTCTAATACTCTAATTTAATCGATACTTGCCAAAACTGATGGATTGAGATGCAATTAAAAACGTCATCAAATTGATTTTCAGTTTATATGTGCTTGCATTTGTATATAACAATAGGCTGGGTTAACAAAAAAATTTAAGATTTTTCCTTCGGTATCGTGAAAATATTGTTCGAAATGGCGGAAATAAAATTTCGAAAATCGAAGTGTGAAAGCAGTCGCTTTAAGATTTTCAAATTCTCATATAAATAACGCAGAAATATTTTTCTTGTTTTATTTTTGTAGGAAATTGAGTGCTCTAAAAAATTGTAGCTAAAGATTTTTTCGTAAATCTAACCGTTTAAAAGTTATTAAGGGCGGAAGTTTGATTGATTGAGGCAACTTTTTTTCTTATGATTTTTATGACTTTATGAATAAATTTTAAATTGTAAAACTAAAAATTAAGTAGGGAGTTTAGTGCTCTACTAAAATGGTCTCTTTTTTATTTTACTTTTTTTGTTTTTATTATTATTTTTATTGATTTTTGACAATGAATATTACGTAAACGTTAAACTTAGTCGAAAAATTTCGAAAAACCATTTATAGAGCATACAATTTCCTATTAATATCACGAAACGAGGTATTTTTCAAGTTGTTGGAAGCGATATATGAGAAGGATTTTACAGTTACAATTAAAAAAGAAATATTAATTTTTTGACCCACTCTAATATGCATATATGTATGATGCATAATGAATTCTATAATCTATATTGATTAGAGCTGTCTAAGAACCTACTCCTTCAAAGTATCAAGCGAAAAAAATATTAATTTATTTTTGACCCACCCTAATGTGCATATACATATGTATGAGGCATGATGAATTCTATAATCTATATTGCGTAAAGCTGTCTAAGAACCTACTGCGAAGTATCAAGCGAAAAAAATATTAATTTATTTTTGACCCACCCTAATGTGCATATATGGCGCATGATGAATTCTATAACCTATATTGCATAAAGCTGCTTAAGAACCTACTACTTCAAAGTATCAAGCGACAAAAAATATTAATTTATTTTTGACCCACCCTAATGTGCACATATGGCGCACGATGAATTCAATAATCTATATTGCGTGAGGCTGTCTAAGAACCTACTCCTTCAAAGTATCAAACGAAAAAAAAAAATATTAATTTATTTTTGACCCACCCTAATGTGCATTGTATATGGTGCATGATGAATTCTTTAATCTACATTGCGTAAAGCTGCCTAAGAACCTATTTATTCAAAGTATCAAGCGAAATTTTTTTTTACCCACCCTAGTGTGCATATACATATGTATGTATGATGCATGATGAATTCTTTAATCTACATTGCGTAAAGCTGTCTAAGAACCTACTCCTTGAAAGTATCAGGAGACAAAAAATATTAATTTATTTTTGAACCACCCTAATGTGCATATAAGGTGCATGGTTCTATATATGCAAATACCAAGTTCAGGTTAGGTTTAATAATTTACATTTATATTCTGTTTAAACTAATTTACGATTACGTAATTGAGTTTTCATTTCAAAACTCACCTTCAACACCCCGCAGTGCGTTGCGAAGCTGCCGAGTGTTTCTATTGTTGTGTGAATTTCCAAAGCATCAAACACAAATATTGACAACAAAACATTTTGTGACATGCAAATGGGATGAGTAGGAGCGGCAGCGTTGCGTGAAGTGACTGCCGGCGATCGCACAACAAAAAGAACAAAGCAACTATTGTATGGGTTTTTTATTTGTTAGTCTCAAAAATGAAAAATGATCTCAAAATTATTTTCTACTTCATAAATATGCAACTCAAATAATATTTATTATGTTTGCGGTGATTGCTATGCAAAATAGCTGGTCGAAAATAAAATAAATATAGTACACGCTACGAGACTGATGCGTGATGAATGACGCTTTTGCTTTCAATTGGCCATTGTTTGTTTTTGTTTTTGTTTTTTTTTTTTTTTTGTTCAGCAGAATTCGCGTTATTTTAGATTTCTGAATTTAGCTGAGATGATTTGTTTTCCATAAACACTATGATTACGCTTAGTTGTGTAGTGGAATGGCTTGAGCGGCGTTTGAGTGAAGTGAATGGCCGGAATAAACGCACGCAAGCAAACACACTTTCCGAAGTATCTATGAGTAATTGCGTATTAACTGCATATTAGCTGCAAAATGGCAATGCTGTATTTAAATTATATTGTATAGTTTTTTTTTTCAAAATGATTCAAATGAAACACTTGATGTTGTAGGCAGTTCACATGCCGAGTGTGTGGGAAACTTGTTGAGCCGCTTCGATTTTGGTTTGGTTTGGCTCATAAGCGTACTAGTACCAGAGTGTTTGAGATGTCGATCTGAAACTTTGTAACTTTGTTCTTTGTTGCTCAAGTAGCTGCTTATTTTTTCGAACTGCCAGTATCGCACCACCATAAGCTATAGCAGCCATACAAACTGATGGTTCAAAATCAAGTTTTTGTATGCAATAGTTTTTTATTTGACCAGATATCTTTACGATATTTGGCGTAGAATATTTTCCAAAACAAAGTTATAATCTCCGCAGAAATTGTTCGGATCGGACAACTATAGCATATAGCTGTCATACAAGCTAACCGATCAAAAACCAAATCTTGCAAGGAAAATTTTTTTATTTGAACAGATATCTGCTTGAAATTTGATATGTAATATTGTTCAAGGCAGTGTTATAAAATCTGCAGAAACTGTTGAGAGCGTACAACTATAGCATATAGATAGCTGCTATACAACAGACGAGCGAACAGTCGAATTCAAGTTGCTTACCTAGAAAACTTTTCTATTTGTTAAGTTATCTACACGAAATTTTGCATTAGTTATTATCACAGGCAAAGCTATAATCTCTGAGTATTTTGTTCAGATCGGAGCACTTTAGCATACAACTCTCATATAAACTTAACGTTAAAAATCAAGTCTTTGTATGGAAAACTTTTTTATTTGAGAATTTATTTTATAGAAATTTGGCACAGATTATTGTCTAAAAGAGCGTCATAAATTTCAAAGAAATTTTTGAGATCGGAAGGCTACAGCATAAAGCTGCCATACAAACTGAACGTTGAAAATTAGGACAGACAACTTTTTATAACTTTTTATGGTATGATAAAGGCAGCTGTGAGGTGTATTTGAGCTTTAGTGCAGTCAAAGTTAAAGTTTTTTCTGGTTTTGAAAATAAATTTTTGTAAATTATGCAGTTAGAAATATGCGTAAATAAATAAAAAAAATATTATTTTTAAAGACTTTAAATAATGTAAATAACCATCTTTGACAACTTCCTGATTCTGACTGTTCCATCTACTATACTAAGGAAGTATTCGATAACATACTCCATAGTCTACAGTAGGTGGATGATATACTCTCGCAAAGTCCCTTTTGTATTCCGTTGCCGCTTACTGTAACAGAAATGTTCGTCTCGTTTGCTTTTTGCTTCAAAAATGGAAAATTTATACATCTCTATATTCTCAAAATCAAGCTATGACACCACACATAATATACACACACATATTCTTGACAACATTCAGGTGAGACATTACATATGACCTAACTTTATCTAACCTAGCTTAAGTGAGGCATTACATACGAGCATATGTAATTAATTGTGCAACAAAAAAAAATAAAATTTTATGCCCAGAAATATTTATTACATAAAATAATCGAAATTTCTCAACTGTAGCGATAGTTCAGCGGCGTGTGGAAACATGTAAAAAACAACAAAAAAAAAAAGAAAACAAAGAAAACAGTGTAAAGTCTATTTTCAATATAGTTCCAAATCTGTATTTAGACAGCAACCTCAACTAAACCAATAATCGCAACAACTAAGTAAGTAAAAAGCAGCACTGCAATAACAAACCTGCACCCAAGTTTCAAAAAAAAAGTTTGTAAAAAATCTTTGATTAAAAAAAATTAAAAAATTTTGCAAGCAAAACGCAACGGCTGAAGAATATGCAGCCATTGAGGTCAGAGAAAAGCTTTTAAGTTATTAATGATATTTGAAAAGTCGGTGGCAAGTGTTGTAATTAGGTGTGTAGTGGTTATGTGTATGTGTATCTGCGTGTGTCTGCCGGTGTATGATTATTATTAGGGGCATATTTTAGCCGCTGCCACGCAGTCATAGAAAGCCCAAGCGCTGCCGCGACTAAAATATTGCACGCTTGTGAAGTTGTTTGTTTTTAGCGAAAATTAGGGGACGTTACTCAAAGAATGCGGGAAAATGCGACACCGCATGCAAACATACATACATACGCACTTATAAAAATTATGCGCGCAGCTTTGCATGTGGCTGTGCCCGCTACGAATCGCACTTGCAATCTCTCTCTGCACTTAACACTAAATTTATAACAGCACTTACAGCTAACTGCACAAAAAAAAAAGCAATAATAAAAACAACAAAAAATTTACAAAAAAATATCATAAGCGAAATAGCATGCACGCTGTCACCAATGGTCTCACTGTCATTAACACTAACAGCAGTAACAACGGCAACAGCAACAACAACTCAAAACATATTGGGCGCATCTGCAACGCCAAGAGCGCTCCAGTCGCCACTTGGCATAAGTGCTGAAAAAGCGCAAAAAAAATTCGCATGCAAATTGTTGTCAACAAAGTCATCATCTTCAACACGCTTGTCATCAATAACTTAACACAGTGACGCCGCTAACCCACTTGAAGCACAACAACACCAACAACAGGAGCGCAGCAGCGCTTGTAAATGTGTCGCGCAGCGCAGGTGCAACGACTGCAACGCTAGCCATAAAAAGCGTCTAGTGCCCGGTTGTATTTATTAGCTGAGAATTCAGTCGGTTTATCTTCGCCGTTTTCTGCCTTTGAAATGAGCGACCATATTTTGTTGCGCTGGATCTGGAGCATATCGTAGTCACATCGATTTCACTTGTGCGGCGCCGGTGTCACGGTGTCTCTGTTTTTTGCGTCCGTAGAAATGTTGTACTTACACATGGACTTGGCTGACCATCGGTCGGATATCAAGGTGAGTGGAAGTGCTATTATACACTTTGCTGCCTTTGGTGTTGGAAATACATATGTGTGTGTGTGGGTACAAATACTAATGGCTTTCGGAAGCACGAGAAAATTTTCTGTAAATTTTACTTCCTTTTTGCCTTCGAAAAATCCAAATTTAAATTAAGTGTTCCGAAAATATTGGAAATTAAGAAAAAATCGAACTTTGTGTGTACATATTTTCATCCGTGAGTTTGTCAATTTTCTGCACATATTACATCCAAACTAGTTATATATGCCACTGTGGCATGCATCATTACCAAATCGCAACTTCGTTCTGTTAAACTCTGCTGGTTTCGGGTAAAGTTTTGCCTTTCTTTGCTGGTTTCGGGTAGACTTTTGGTTACTTTTGTTGCTTTCTTGTAAATTTTTGGTTATTGTTCCTGCTTTCATCTAAACTTTTGGATATTTTTGTTGGTTTCGGATAAAATTTTGATTACTTTTGTTGATTTTGGGTAAACTTTCGGTTATCTTTGCTAGTTTTGTGTAAATTTCTTCCACTCTTTGCTGCTTTCGTGTAAGCTTTTGTATAAATATTTGCATATTCACAAGTTTGCATGAACATCGTTAATTGCTGCTGCTTTTATGGCGTTACATTAACAAATCGCTTCGGTAGGCAAAAACAATAAGTTTGCTAGTGAAATGTGGCCAACACCTTAAAGGCATAAAACTTTCATTTTCTTCATTGCTCAGCAGTGTGGTCATTAAAAACAACAAACTAATCAGCCAAAATCGCAACGATAAAACAAAAATAAATAATAAAAGTGGCAAAAAAATGAACACCTGTAAATATGTATATATTTATATGTATGTAAATGCGCATAGTGTCAAAAGGCCAAGCGCAATACATATGTACATGTATTAAAAACGCTTTGCGTGAAGACACCTACGAATAGTAAAAAATTAATTTGTTTTGGCTACAAATATGTCTGCAAGTGTGTGTGGGCCATATCAATCAGCGAAGGCACAGAAAAGAAAAGGTACAAAAAATATATATTATAGACATATGTACATATGTAGGTATAATTCGAACTTTATGCAAATCAGCAAAACTCTTTACAAATGGAAGCAACAACACAAAGAAACGGTGTTCAAAGGGTTACATACGAGGCCAGCTTTGCTTGTCTGATATGTCTAACTAACAAATACGAGGCATATTCGGAAAATACTGTCAATTTTGAATTTGAAATTTCGCGTGTTTGGAGTGTTCAACTGTCGAAAAAAAATTTTATGCTATACATCAGAACGGGCCGCTTTGTTTACTATAAAATTACATATGCAGGAAATATTCTATGGAGCATTCTGAACAACTTTGCCTCAGAGATTATTAGTCTAAAAACGGTTTCGAGTTAATGTTTTTTAGTGCGACGTTTAGCTTTGTCGTAATCGGATAGATGGGACAATTACATCACATGTCTTCCATGCGATATGTTCCTGAAGTGCGATCAAATTTTCAGCTGTATTCTTTGCTGGCTTTGTCTATAGCGACTGCTAAGTTTAGACGTGTTTTTGTGAATTTGGCGGTTCTCGTTTATAAAAAGCTCACACTTCGTTGCTTGTTCATAAGTTCTTTGTCAAAAACAATAACCGATTCCGCTGCCCCCATATAGGTCCCATATAAGTCTCTATGGAACTTTTTCCTATTCCCAAAAATAGTGAAAACTTGAAAAAGCCATTCTTTTAGAAGATATCTGAAAGATCGCTGAAAGTGTAAAATCGAGTTTGAGAAGTGTTTCGACGATCATAGAAACTGCATGCGCTGGGAATAATTCAGAAATAAGGAAATTGGGTTTCTTATGATTAGAAACCAAGAGGCGTTGAGCGTCGGCTTTTAACCTGGGAAAAAGTGTTCCTACAGTCAAAACGAAAGGGAGTGGATTTAAACCATCAATCCAAGGAAAATAAAACCATAGCGACTGCACGGCCTTTCTTCAATGTCGTCGCCTCGGCCGAATATTCACGCTATGAAAGTTGTGCTGGGTATTTGGTGACACAAGGCCGGCGTTATTTATTATTTTCTCTTAAAACTAAGTGAAACCATGAATGGAGAATCGGTATCGACTTCAATTGTTGGGATTGAGCCAGGCATAGCACGAAAAGCGTCCTCAATACAAAGTGAGGCACGAAAAAGTAATTTTGCTGCATGACAACGCTCGTTGTCAAACACGTTAAGACTTACCTGAGAAATCTTGATTGAGAAATCATACCAACTACCCATATTCCCCAGATTGCCCGTCCAATTATTGTTTGTTCCCTTCGATGGCACATGGTCTGGCTCAGAAGTAGTTCCTCTCACCAAAGGTTTTCGAAAAATGGCTGGATTCTTGTCTAGCATCACAAGTTGAACATTTTTGCCGTAATGGTATTAGAGCTTTAACAGAAAGATAGCGAAAAGTTGTTACTATTGATGAGCAATACTTCAGATAACTCATTTGTTACCCTTTCCTTACAAAAAATTTTAATTTTCATTAAAAAAAAACAGTGAAAACTTAGTTGGAAACCTAATATTGTAGAGCTTGACTGGAAAGTTTTGATGCATGCACCATATAGCGCTGACTGTGCACTATCGAACTACCATTTGTCTCGGTCAAAGCAAAATTCTCTTAATGGTCTAAAGTTGGCTTCAAGAGAAGCTTGTGAAAATTACTTGTCGCAGATTTTCGCCGGGAAACCAGAAAAGTTTTGCACTGATGAAAAAGTGCTTGACTATAGTACATATTTGGTTCATTAAAGTTAAGTAATTAGAAAAGTTAAGTAATTAAAAAAATAAGTTGAAGTTTGATTAAAAATACGAAAATACTTTTTCGACTACCCAGTATATATATTTTGAAGGGACAAAATGAATAAATTAAATAAAGACAAATGAATAAGTATTAAAAAAACAAAAATACGCAGCTCAGATTATGCTTGTTTGTTTTACAAGACACCTGCAATTTCTGTTAGATTAAGGTATGTACATATGTATGAATTTATAAGGGCACATGCCCCTTGCAAAAGCAATTAGTTTGATGAGACAAGCCGAGGAAGAGCAGGCGCTTAACTCAGACATCCAATATTTCAAGCATAATAATGTCATTTATAATAATGTATTCAAGTACATACATATATACATATATAAATCTGTATGTAGAGTTTCAAAATAACAAATATATATGTACGTATATTTTTGGTCGCTCTGTATTTGCTTTTGACGGCAGCAATTGTTGTCAGCGAATAGTGTTGACCCGCTTTTCTTGAACCAATCACGTTAATAGTGCTGATCAAGCGAGAAATCGCCAATTTTATTGTTGATTGTACGACAAATTGCGGCAATTATGGTTACGAATGGGTTCACTATAAAGCAAATTTCCAATTAATTATATTTACATTCATTTAAATTAGAAAAATAGTTTTCCGCATTTAGTGTTCTCATCTCGTAACATAGCAGATATTTCGAAACATCTTATATAAGGTGATTTTTTGATGCTTTAGAACTTAATTTTTTAAGAAAAACCGAAAAATGTCAAAACCAATTTTATTTTCAGTTAGTGTTTGCAAATGCTATAAATTTAGTGCGTTAGTAGAATTTTCTGCCTATGACCAACACGACTTCGTCTTACGTAGATGCTGTCGGTCAAGCTTTGCACAACTTTTTCAACTTATTCGACCTTATCTTCCAAATAACGTCAGATGCTGTATCCCTACTAGTCAATGTTAGTGATTTTAACAGAAATAACGATTGACTTCACAAAGGAAAATGCCAAAAGCGCATGTATGTATGTATGTATGTCTACTTTGACAACTAAGTATTTCGACAGAAATCCCGCTAAATAAGTCTCAACCTCTAAAAAACACCCTTTATGTGTATGTATGTGCACAATAAAGTCTGCAAAATCGGCTATATGTCCACAGCTGTCGTTTGTTTTGCTGCTTCGTTCTTCAAGCAGCATTGTAGGCGCTTGTGAATTGGCTCAAATGCAGCTTAACCCACAATGGGCTAACAAGATGTGTAGCTGTAAATTGTCTATGCGTAAAAAGGAAATAAACAAAACCAACAAATTCAATAGTTATTCATACGTCAATGCGCACAACGGTCAACGCGCATGCGCAACACTGAATTCATATTCGCTTTTATTGTGTTTCGGTACACTTTACTAAGATATGTATATACGTATGTACATACATGTGTGAAAATATTTTGATTCACCGCTATATACATTCCACAAGCATATTTGTGCTCTAATAGCTAACTGTAGCCTAACCTAAAAAGTCGCCAAAATGAAATAGACAATTGCTTATGCACTCTATTGAATAATGTCAAGTAATCAGTTACTAAATGATAACTGTAACTTTGAAGCAGAGATTTATGTGAAGTAATTATAAATATTGTGACGATGATATTTTTGAATAACTAATACTTATAGGTTCTCAAATAAAGCAGACCACACAAATGTGTATACATTATAGTACATAAATATGTAACCGCTTATATAACAAAACCTCCAGTAGATTTTAAGCAATGAAAATATTTCACGTTTGCTTATACTCTCTTATTAATCCAAAGCAAGTCTTTCTTTAGTTGCCATGTGAGATTCTGGATAGATTCTATACTTGAATGTTTAGTTAAAGTTTCCAACCAAATTCAAGCTTTTACTCAAAGAATTTTTTGGCTCTTCCTTTTGTATATATGTGACCTGGTCTACGAAAAGGGGCTTAGGTGTCAAAAAAAAAAATAAATAAAAAAAAAATGATTTTTTGACACCTAAGCCCCCTTTTCGTAGACCAGGCCACATATGTATATTGTTTTTGGTTTTGAGATATCGTTCTGAAATTTTGTATATGTTATTTTCTCCCCAAGAAGCTGCTTATAAAGTAATAAATGATGTTGCGAAGGGTATTACAGCCTTATTGGTCGAAGTTAACCTTTTTTTGTTTCTTGTTCTGAGATTGTATGTTAATTCCTATAGAAGAGCCTTAAAAGTAAGATTATGTTGTGTCTGTCAATGTTTGGTCAAAATTACTATATAAATACATCATACATATGTATGTATAGTGTATACCGTAACCTAAAATGCGAACCAACGTATTATCAAAAAAAAATTGAAAATCGCTGTCAAATGTAATAACTAATATATAACCAGTAATATAACCAGTAATATAACCAGTAATATAACCACTTTATAACCAAAAAATATAACCTCTTTATAACCAACAATTTTACGTATCATCAGAAAAAATTGAAAATCGCAGTCAAATGTAATAACCTATATATAACCAATATATAACCAGCATATAACCAGTAATATAACCATTTTTTAAAAAATATAACCTCTTTATAACCAACAATTTAACCATTTTATAACTAACAAATCAATTTTTTTTCGATTTGCTGGTACTGTAACAACTATATAACCATAACTCAAGTTTTGTCTCAATATGAGTGGTTTCTATTATAACGTTTTTCCTTCGCCTTCAAAGCTATAAAATTTCTAATTTCACATTGTTTTTCTTAGCACTTTCGGCAGGCTATTCAAACTTTCTTTCAAGTCGGTACTTGGCGGCTGCCTAACTCTAGCAGCATCGGTGTCGAGATAAGTGCGCAGCCATTCATATGGCACAAGTACTCTTCAGTCACAGACTCAAGTGCACTTTCATTGTTGTTTAGACGCATACATACATACATACATGCATACGTAGAAATATGCCTACATTTATACAAATGCACATATGTATATGCAGCTATGCGCGCTGTTGCTGCGCATGCGCAGTGCTAAATCCCGAACGACTTTCATTTTTCATTGTGCTGTCGTGGCGAGCATAATGCATTCTTCGTAATAGATTTTTTAGCGCTTTGTTGTAGCGCTTTTCATACATATGTCAGAAATGGAAAAACTTATGCGCACGCACACACTTAAGGCAGCAACACACATGCATTCATACCTACAATAACAATTATATATTTATTTATTGTATATACATACATATGTTTGTATTGCAATTATGTGTGACGCGTTGGCTTGCAGCGTTTGGTGGCATCTTCGCTGCCTTATGGTGCGTTTCATGCCGCAACACTTGCCACACAGGTGGACGACGACTGGATGCAGGCGCACAAAATTTCGCTTTCATTATTTACAAGTTTCAACAAAATATAACTGTAAAAAAAAATCGCAAACATTGTTAAAAAAAAAATCGAAATTATTAACACGTACTTAACGTACAACAACAATAGCCCATAAGAAATACTAATAAATAATTATAACATCAACTTGTGCAGCTTGTGGCAAGTGCGGCTTGAGTCATGTGTGTGAGCCGCACGTAAACGCTCGTTTAATTGAATTGAATGCAAGCGTTGCACATGCGTTACAACTGTTGCAAGTTCAACATTGCTGTCACCTGGATTTTAGTTTTTGCCAGCGCTTTTTGTCGCGGCTTAAACGCTTGATCCGTGCCATCACACTCCACTCATACTTACCTTTTGATGGCTGTGTGTAGCATTTGCTGGCGCCGCAGGTATGTGTGAGCAAACAAACAAGCGCACACACATGCATGCATTACAATATTTGTGTGTGTGTGTGTGTGTGTGTGTTTATGAATGCAGCTATGAATGTTGACTTTGTAAACGCTTTCGATTTCGAGGGGATTAAAAGACAATCGCCTGGGATTATTTGTGGAAATGCCACAGACTTCATGCGCACAAAAAAGTGAAAATATGAAATGTAAATATATATGTACGTTTGTATGTATGTATGCATGTCGCTTGACAGCGTGACTCAAATGTGATTGAATCTATGCGATTTCATGAAAAGCGTATGAAAACAATTATATTTCTCAGCTTCACTATGCGTTTCCCTAAGAAATTTCACTTTTGCTTTCTCTGCTGCAATCTCGACCTGCGCTAATGTAAAATTAGCCTTAGAATGTCGCTGTCATTAGTATTGATGCGCTTATATCTCGATGTTGAGCTCACAACAATGCCGCTTAGCTTTGGCGCTCAAGGCTAGCCTGCTCATTTTTGTTTATTGCTTGCCATTTTTATATTTTTTCAACTAATTTCGCACTAAATTTTATTTTTACATTTCGCAATTTCACCTTTTGTCATTGGCTGAGGTGCGTTTCTGCGCTTTGTCATTTTTAATTTTCAGTTATAGCACACTTAACACAAAAGAGTCGAAACTCAAACATTTTTCAAATAATTTTCTTCCAATATAGCAATTCGTAATACACTTATTTAACTACGCAAGAAATTTCATTGTCTTTACTCTTTTAGTAAAGGTGTTACATGGTTTTACTCGGGTTGACAACAGCTTTTTTCAATTTTTTTTTTCATATAAAAAATGAATTATTTTTTTTTTTAAATTTTTTATTGTTACAGCCATACACTATTAGCAAAGATATTCTAAAATTTTTGGAAAAAAAAAAATTTTAAACTCGACCATTTTCGGTGACCCCTCTAAAAAGATGTGCCCGCGTTGGCAGGATAGCTCCTCATAAGATCATCAAAAGTGAAAAATACGTGTTTTAGTTAAAACCTTAACTTAGAACTTGAACAAAGGAAAAAAAGCTGAAAATTGGATTTTTGGCAGACATTTTTACAAAAACAAAAAAATTAAAATTTCAGGGAAAATTTCGCGAAATTGTTTAGTAGTGATTGTGAAATAGTAGTAATCGAAAAAATTTCTTCAACTAAAACTTAAGAATTGTATCTCAAAGATCTGTGTAAAATTTCATGAAGATCGAGAAATCTTGCCAAGCGACTTCAAAAATACAGTTTCGGGAAAAGTTGAAACTTAGCCTAGCTATCCTCGAGCGCACAACTTCTCAAGGCAGTATCTGCAAATCGATTACTCAGACCAAAAATTTAGGACAATATTCTTGAGGTGTTGTAAAATTTAATACGACAACAAAAAAATCGATTTTTTGAAACCCGTAAACCCATACAACTAACTGGAAAATCAGGTACTCTTGGGTCTCCTTTTGAGTTAAATGCTGGCTCTACCTCCAGAGCATTTGCCATTTTTCGAGTTGCGACTTTTTGTGATTATTTTAAGTATGTGTTGTGACTCTCTTATAATTATTGTGAGTATGGGTTGTGTCTCTTTTGTAGTTAATGTGCGTTATGTGCTGAAATATTTTCTCATAATTAAATTTGGGAAACACAAATGTGTTCCGAATTTTAATGGGTTTTGCAAAAACTTGGCTTCCTTTAAGGCGTAATGCGTTTCCAAGTATTCAATTGTTTTCGGTTTGCGGCTGTTTCCCAAGTATGTGCCGGTCGGGGCTTTGACACTGGCGCAATTCACTTTTGGTCGATGATTCAAGCGCATATGAAGTGAGGGATGTGTAAATGTATCGTACTTAGCTATAATTATTTATTACCTTCACAATATGCGTGGCTTTTTAAAGAATGTGCGCAATTTTAAATTCCTTGGGTTGCTACACACTCTCGATTTTTTTTATTTGCTAGCCATATTTGAACTTTGTGCAGTATTAAGTATGGTAAATTTAATTTGTCATTTGTTTAAGACTTTTAAGGAAAATAATTATTGAAATTATTATGAAGTATGAGTAAATTGTTATAAAAATGCAAACACGATTCAAAATTCAAATGGCAAGCCCGAAAAATCATAACTAATATTAATTATTGTCTAGAAGAACACGCCATTTGCTATACCACTTGTGAGATGAGAATCGCGTATAGACAATGAGCTGTGAATACCGAATTTTTAATATTATTTTTTTATGTTCAATTCCGCTCAAGATTTAAGAAATTTTTAGGTAATTTTTGTATATCTGGGTTTACATTATTGGCGTTTTAGTAAAGATCCCTCGTTTCGGTTCCTATTCAATTCAAACAAGCAATCAAATATTTCTTCTTTATAATATTATCATCAATAATCTATTTGTGGAGCTGTTAGAATGATAGTTGAAGATTAGGTACCCTCTTGAGTTTAACTTACCAAAATGTCTAGCTCTGAGAAGCACCAATGGCTATAGACTCAGTTAAAATACAAGTTAATATCCCCTGTACTCTTTGATTTTAAACAGAGTTGTTGCTTTAACAACAAATTTTGCAAAAATAAAATATTTTTGCATATTTTTAAAGTTACAGCTTCAAAATTAACATACTGCAGTTTTGCTCGATAATTCGATCTTTGAAATAGTTTTAGAGTTACAATCTTCTAAAGGGTAGCCGCTCGGCTCAATCAGTACAAGTAAGTAGCTCTATTAATGGGCTTTAAAATAAGAGCGCTAAAAAAGCGGTTGAAATATCAATGAAGTTCTTTATTCTTTCTGTGAAAGTACATTCGATGCTATAATGTATGGAACTCGATTTCTTTTGCGTGGCCACCACGGTACGTTTGCAGAAGTTCAGACGCTGAACCCAATTCTCGACGGTTTTCAAGCACAAATCGGCCGTTACTGCTACAAATTCACGTTCGATATTCGTAAGTTCATTAATCGTCGATGGCTTTTTAACATAAACAATAGACTTTACGGAGCCCCACAGGAAATAGTAAAAGGCGTTCCATTGACTGGGCTTGAGATAGCACATCCACCAAACTTAGTTTTCAAAAGATCGATTGTTCTATTCGCTGTGTGGCTTGTGGTACCAAGTTCAAGTCCATATCATCCAATTCTCAATTGATGCGCGGGAACGTTTTTTACTGTGCCTGTGGATTCAATAATTGATCTTACAGGATGATTATAATGACCATAAATTGAACGTTCCGCTTTTAAATTTGAGGCCACTGACTCCGAACTTCGGTAGTAAATTTTAATAATTTTGACTCGTTGTCGGATCGTATATCTTTCCAAGATGAAATGTCAAACCTTACTAAAGAGAAATGTCAAAAAGCGGGAAACAATATGGTGTCGTTTGCCGTCCCCATCTGCCTACTTTTGTAGCGTCTCTATTGAGAAACCCGTCATATTTCTGCTACTATCTCACCCTTATGCCAAATAAACAGATCAATTTTAATTGAACTTCGGCTAGTAAAGTGCATATTCTCTCATATTTCTACTAAGTGAGTTCGTAAGTAACAAAAATTTAAATTTTATATGATTTTATTAGCTGGAGTCGCAAGTCATTAAAGTTCATTGCTCTTGTTGACTAATCCACAGCGCATAGTAAAAGTCATGAGCGCAGCTTTTTCACCAAAAATAGTTGCACTTGACCTGCAAAAGTGGCTTGCTGGCCCCTGCCCGGTGTGGCGTATGACGAAATTCGTAAGTTTGACACACAAACAGCTGCGTGTAGCGGCTGGAGTTGTGTGGAATCGAGTTATACTGGGCGCATTGTTTAAAACAGAACTTGCTTGTACTCTTTCCTTTCTTACCTGTTGGTTCGCATTTTGAGTTCGCGCTGTAAAATAAAAGTGAATAGCACGAACATATAAAGGAAATATGAATTCCCGCATGCACTGCAAAGTATAATCGTAAAAACTTACTTAGCACCTTTTTGCGGTGCACACTTTCCCGTTTTAGCTTTGATTTTCTACGGCTGTTGTCAATAAACAGGCAGCGAAAGCTGTTTTTATAGAGAACATAGGCTAAACCGCTGTCACTTGTAAGTTGTCATTAATCAACTTCTTAGATGTATTGATGGGAAAAGGGACGCATGACAATTGATTTTAACTTAAAGTTGAAATGCGTTGAGTTTGATGCAAAAATATTTTACGGTTTCTTATTTTCGTTTCATTTGGTGAGACAATTACTTTGACGTTTACTAAATGTCAAATAGTGAGTTGTCAAATTTTGCGTATTTATTTACGGCAATTTTCTCGTACACTCCCCTTTCGGCTGTTTAGATATACTCGTACATGTGTGAAGTTAAATATAATACATACATATGTGCCTCGGCTGTTTTGAGACTTGTCTTCTAACCACGAATTGGTGTACAGTTGGTAGGTATTTGTGGCCCAGCTATGGGGGTGAGTTTTGGCAATACTGTTTTAATGCATTTGCCGTAAGCCGCCCGGCTGTTGCAGTATTTTGTGCGGTTTGTTGTTGCTGGCTTTCCACGCATGTCTATGCAAATTTATGTGACAAGTTGCCGGGCGCCGTGGCAGGCAACCGCCAATGGCCCCGCGATTAGAGGTTCAATACTCGATTTGGTCTGGTCAGCGCTGCGCTGGAATGGCACGGTTCGAACGCTGTTTTGTACGTCATTTTGTCGTTGATCTAAATCGAGTGAACAGCGTGTGAAACAGTTAGCCGATATGCAGCTTATGCGCGGTATATGTGTGCGTGTGTGTCGCTTTGGCGAAGTGGTTACACGAGTGGCCACCGCTTGCCGGTTTGCCGCCGTTTCGTAATGCGCGGCACGCATATGCGTCAAATCTGAAATCCGTAACTCGTAATGCGGCTATGACTTGTCCATGCAATCGTACGAGACGCATATAAACCGCAATAGCACGCAGCCATCGATAAAAGCTTTCATATGCACATATCAGTGCAGTGAGCGCATGCGCGCGTGTGTATGTGTGTGCTACTTAGACGCATTCCAGCCCGTTGCCCGCACGCATACAATTTATTCAAATTAGTTGCCTGTCATTAGCGGCACAAATGCATTACGTTTAAATTTAGGCGGCGAGTCGGCAATAAAAACAACATTAACTGTAACAATATCAACGCTAGCGCCCGCGCCATAGGCCAAGTTGTGCAGTCAAAGCGCTGACAAGCGATGCCGTGGGAGTCTGAACCGTTAGCAGCGTTGTATTGCTGCTTTGTGTGGTGTGATGTAGGCAGATACATACATACATACATACATATATACAATATATATGTGCACATGCATTCCGATAGTTGTGTCACGGTTGTCCATATGGTAAATAAGTTGTTGTGTCACTAACGTGATCTTGATTTTCTTGTTGTTGTTATGAGGCTATTTCATTGTTGCGTTGTTGTTGTTGTTCTTGCAGGTTTGCTGTGAAAATTGTGACTTAATTTATGCAAAATAGATAGCCTACAATTTCAGCGTCTGTTGCGATAACCTAGTTGTTTGGTTGTGGGGGGCATTCAGGCGGCGGCGATTATGTCAGTTGTCAAATTGTTAGTTTAGTGAAGTTTGGTAACACGAACAAATGCAACTGCACTTAATCGTGTATATTAGACAACAGGTCAATTGAAAAGTAACCGGCCTGACACATAGATAGGGCTACTAAAATTAAATCCATATGCCTTTTAGCTAGCCCTAACCTTCAAAGAGGCGTATATGAATTTGACAGCTGTCGGATTATTAGTTTGTGAATTATATCATTTTTAGTGAAGAAATTTTTTGTTATTATTGAATACAATTTTTTTTTTTTTTTAAGTGAATGTAAGAAATTTAGAGGGAGGATGGAGTCATGTTTAGAAGTTCACGCAAGTGAGGAAAGTTCTCTGAGTGGCCTGGGAGTGGCCAGAGACGATTCTTGTACATATGACTCAAGCAGCTCACGACTTCCGGTCTTTGACCAAGTATCCTCTGGGTAGCCTAAGAACATCTGTTTGAAGACGAGCTAAAGTGAGAAGGCGAAAAATCCGCTCCGCTTGGTTGTGCGTTGGGTTTGGGACCCGCCACGTAAAAAATCATACCAATGAAAAGGAATAACAAGCCCGTAAGCGGTGTCAACGCCAATTAAGAAGGAACTTAGAGTGTTGATAAAATATTGCTTTTTGTAGAGGAAAACATGCAGTTGAAGTAAAAACTTGGTTTGAAGACGTGTTTCCGGATACTGTTCCAGGAAAATGAACCATCAATGGTTGGTCGCAAAGTTTAGACATGGTGAAATGAGTACCGAAGACGGTGAATACAGTGGAGGCCCAAAATAAGTTGCTACCAACGAAAACATCAAGAAAGTCCTCAAAACAGTTTTGAATGACGGTAAAGTGAAGTTTCTCGAGATAGCAGACACAGTAAACATCATATCATTCACGTATATTTGGGTATGAGAAAGCTCTGTGCAAAGTGAATGCCGATGCGAGCTCACTTTTGACCAAAAACAACGACGAGTTGATGATTCGGAACTGTGTTTGGAGATGTTCAAGTGTAATAAACCCGAGCTCTTGCGTCGATATGAAAAAATGAATGAAAAATGGCTCAATCATTTCAGTCCGAACTCCAATCGACAGTCATCCAAGTGGACTGCACACAATGAACACGTTCCAAAGGGTGGAAAACGCCAAAGACAAGGTTATTGCGTCTGTATTTTGAAATGCGCATGGAATAATTTATATTAACTACCTTGAAAAAAGTAGGACCACCAACAGTGACTATTACAAGTCGTTATTTTGAAGGACGAAATCGCCGAAAACAAGCGCATTTGAAGAAAAATAAAATACTGTTTCACCTAGGCAATGCACAGTGTCACAAGTCAGTTAAAACGATGAAAAAATGTTATGGCTTTGCATAACTTCGGCATTCTTCGTATTCTTCAGATCTGGCTCCTAGCGATTATTTCCTCTTCACAGATCTCAAAAGAACGCCCGCTAGGAAGAAATTTGCGTCGAAGGAAGAGGTGATCCCCGAAATTCAGGCCTATTTCAAAAGAACCAATCGAATTACAAATTTTGTTAGAGTATACCTGTTGAAGGGAATGAAAACAAATTAAAACTGTGTTTTACTATGGCAGAAAGGTGACTTTTCAAATGACTTATTATTTAAAAATATATGCATATTGTGCGTCTATCCACAGCGAGTCTCTTGCAGTTAATCACCATATACCTATACGAATATTTAAGTTTTATTGGTGACAGAAAGGCTGTCAGCTAAAAAATATTTCATTTCTTCGGTAGGTTGTACTTATTTTTCGAATAAACACATTTTATGTCTGGCTCATTCACTTTCGTTTCCGCCCCGCTTTTTCACACAGTCGAAAGAAAATACAACCAAAACCATTCGTTTGTGCCACAACTCAAGGGTCCAGATCTATACTAACGAATTCGCGAAAGTATGCCCGCATATAGCACGCAAGTATGTGTGCTTACACCGTACCTTTGGATACATGTATGCATTTGTGTGTGCATATATATATATATATATATTTTAGTGTATTTATATATATAAATAATTATTTTTAACAGTAAATTACACGTTTTGCGTGCGTGTTGCACGTTGCTCTCCATGCTTGTCGGTGGCTTGCGTGCGCGGCACCTGCAGAAATGTACTTACTCGCACATATGTTTGTAAATATATGCTAGTAGATATTTAAGCTTACGTGAAGGCTAGTGAACGTGCGCGTAAGTGTTTGAAAGATTGCAATTTTATGCAAATAACAGTTTGAATTTTATGGCAAACTTAAAATCAGTAATTGTCTGGCTCTTGGAAAACAAAGTGCGTACAAATAAACAAATGCAAATAACTCAAGCTTTATGTATGTATGCACCATATGTAGTAAAGTGCGCGAATATACAGTGCCAACTTGATATGTCGAACATTTTTTGGTATAGAAATTCGGTAATGCATTGCTGGACTACTAAAATGCAACGAACACTAACGGCATTGTAACTGGTAACAGCTGAGCGAGAGAGTGTTGGAATGAAATCTTCGGAAAGTTTATTTTTATACCCTAAACTTTAGATTAGTCCACCAGACTATGATTTATCAACTGAAAAATTTTTTATTAAATAAAATAAATAATAATTTAATACATTTTTTTAACAATTTCCAATACAATATAAGACATCAAATCGCTAACGAAACAAATAATTATAATATCTTTTAGTTATTGCTTGCTACGCGTTTGTACGTCCTCGTTCAACAAGTTTTGACTTTACCTTTGCTGCAGCATATTTATTTAAATTTAAAATATGACATTTATTTTTACTTGACGACTATGACGTCGCGAAAGTGATTGTTTCCTTTCAGTTTCTATTTCAATTTCAGTTGAGTTTTACGTTTTTGCTCATTCGCCATAATCTTCGTAATTTCCTTTCAAATTGTCTGTGAAGAAATGTCTTTCGTAATCTCATGGAAATGCATGGGAAATGTACAGAGATTACAAAGGAAAAAGTAGGCGCTGACGGTAAATTGGTTTTTTAATACAAATGTAGCCTCAAGGATATATAATATATACACGCACATATTCGGTTATTTTAAGGAAGTGCAGAGAAATGGTGTCTAAGCATGTCTAAGCCAAAAAAATTCGATTTTTGTGAATTGTGAATGAAAAATGGTAGCTTAACAATTGTTTTAAAGATGAAAAAGATGCTCGACTGCTGCATTGGTACTGGTATTCTTCGTAGATGAAATCTAAAAAAAATAATTCTTGCTCCAGTATTGGTTCGTCGAAAAAGTCTCTTCGTATTTCTAATCAAACTTCAACGTATTTTTTTTTATATTTGTAATAATAAATTAATGAAAAATATGTACCATTTTGGTCGACCACTTTCTGCCATTTCTCCACTAGAGGCATTATTCCGTCAGTGTAAAATTTTCGTCAATGTAAATCGAAATTTCGAAATTTCCAAAACGGAAGCGAGCGAACCATTGTTGTGCTACACAACCTGATAAACTTCTCAAATTTCTTTGGTGGCTTGCTTGTCATTCTTCCTTTTTTATACAAAAATTTCATTTCCCATTTCTTCATGATTTTTACTCATTTTTAAACAGTTCTAACTTTATTTCAATTTACCCGAATTTTTTCTGGTTAATTGAAACTTAAAATGTTTCTTTTCCAATTTAAATTTTGTATACCATCAGACAGTATGGCTTTCTACAAACATAAAGTCGTCTGACCTTTAAAAAAAAAAATTGATATTTTGACTTGAGATTTATTTTTATTGAAAGTAGTATTTTAACATACAATATGTTTGGGACATAAGAAGTTAAGTTTCCACCAAATTACGCTAAAGAAAAGTTCTTTTATACAAAGTAAAAATAAAAAACCTAAAAACTGGGTTATTTGAATTTTTGACATAATTTTTGTGTTTATGTGTAAAAATCAGTTTAAAATAGTTATATATATTTTCATTATCTACAACATAGCCATATACTTTTTTTTCTACAGAATTCGTAGTTTGACCGCAAAACGAGAAAAACAATTCTTAACCCCTAAAAATTCAGCCACGCTCGTAACCTTTCTTTTCCCGACTGTAAATTATTTTTCCTATAATTTATGTTATTTTGTTTTTCGGATGGGTTTCAATTTATTATGAATTCCTTTTTCAAAAATTATTTATGCTGGTCTATAAAGCTAACTTAATGGGTTGCATTGAACTGTGCGCTTACAGTTTAGAAGTCGGTAACTGAAAAACTCTTTCTTATGTCGGTTTGAAGTTTCAGTGTGTCAATTCTAAAGGTTTTTATAACCTATCGATAGAGGAGAAAAATGTTGTTTTTTTTTTTTAATTTCACACTAGCTGTGTCCCTTAAGTGGTCCAAGCACACTGAAACGTCTTTTCAAATTTGCGTGTAACTTCGAAAATATTTACCGGAACGATATGAAATTTTCTGTGTGTTTTCTTAAATATATGTACAATAAGAAAATAAAATAAATAAATTTTTGAATACATGTATAAAACCCCTTAGGGTGTTAGGGGTGGTTAGAATTTTCAAAAAATTATTTTTTTTTTGAATTTTCGTAAAGTGTAATATCTTAAAAATATTCTCTGGAAATTTCGCGTTGATCCGATAATTAGTTTTTGAGTTATTAGACAAATAACAAAGAGAGCTCGGGCACTTCAAAGCGCTAGTGTGAAACTTTAAACGCGTTTTTCTCAAAATTATGTTTTTTGAACCAGTGACAACTGTAACTCGAAAACCGTTCAGTAGATTTTAATGAAATTTATACAGCTTTTAGAATACATAATAATCTCGGGCCGGATCGAAGGATTTTAATCAGGCCCGAGATTATCTATTTAAAAAAATTAAAAATTTTTTTTTTTCGATTGTTTTTAGATGAATCTTCAAGAACATATGCTTGTCACCGCAAGTACCTTTTTTTTTGTACAGGATCAACACAAACAACTATAACTTTGGAAATTAAATTTTTTTTTGAAATTTTCGTGACTTCAGGTCAACACATCCTATAAAAATGCCATATTACTACTTTTGTAAAATAACACTGAAAACTCTAATTTTTTCGTGCCTCTGACTACCCCTAACCCCTTAATTGCTTTTGTAATCTTGTTTTTTATTTTTTATATTTTTCCATTAAAAAATACATAACCTGAAACAACAACCCTGTATATAAAAGAGTAATTGAATTTTCTTTCTGTCTGGTTTTAGAAGAATTTGTTAATTTTCTAAAGAGAGGCCCTCACCCGGTTAATACTATAAATATTTAAACTGTCAAAGAAAAAGTTGAAACGAATAATTTTGATTGAAAATGTTGAAATCCATTATTCTGCTTTCAAAATATTAAAATAACAACAAATTTATACATACATACATTTTGAAAAGGCAATACATATTATGCAATTTTTACAAAGCAAAAGCGTTTTGCGCTTGCCGCACAACTGCCAACTGCAACTCAACAATTTTACAAGCGCTTCACTTGAATCCCGCATCGGCCGCTGAACGAATGTGAGACTCAAAGTCGCCATTTATGTTACATTCGCACCAATAGTCGAATATTCGCAGCCGCAGAAAATTGCTGGCCGAGGCACAAGTTCAACAGTGAAGCGTGCGAACAACGATGACGGCACCGCGTTGGCTGCGCACTTGATTGCTGTGCGGCTGCGCATTTTACTTGATTGCTGTGCGGCTGCGCACTTTACTTTATTGCCGCTGCCGCACGAGTTACAATGTTGCACAGATTTATTGACATTGTACGGCCAAATTGCATCAGCATTGATTATTTTCGGCGCAACTTAGCGTACGCTGCGCTGTCCCCCAGCAAAGCAAGTGTCGTTATTGCTGTAGTTGTTTTCTACAATATTTTTTCTCTTCGAGTTTTCATTAATGTTGCTTTTGGTTGCATTTCTCAACAACATACATATTACAATGAACGAAAAGTAAAAGTTGCAACGCTTGGTTGCAAGCTGCAAATGCGAGCTATTACTGGCCGCTTCGATTTGTAGACGTCGTCGTAAGCTTGTAATTATGCTTAATTGCAGTCGCAGCCACGATGCAGCAGTTCAAAAGTTACTTAGAAGAGATGGCAATAAAAACGAAATGGAAAAAATAAATCTATCATTGTTGTTGTGATGAAGCAAGAAAGCAGCGCCGCCAAGTCAAAGGCTAGAATTAATGCAATACTTTCGCTGTAAAAGCAATTTTTGCTGGTAACGGAAAGTGAAAATAATTATGAGATTTATTTGAAGTCCAACTCTCTCTCTCTCACTCACTCTTCCTCCCCGGCAGAGGTGTTGAACTGTGACATTAAGTGGCGTGCAAACGCCGTTGAACTGCATTGTCTGGTACATTATTTAATGTATAGGCAGCATCAGTACACGGAGCAGATCGATTTATGGTGCATATGAAAATACGGCTACTGAGAGTGTTTCTATTTTGTAAAGTATAACGAAGCTTTTTAGTTTTTATATTTTGAACAGAGTATATTAACGTTGGAGATCCTATATAGTATATATATTTATATAAATGATCTGCATCGGCCAAGCCATGTCCGTATATCTAAGTGCCTATCTGTATGCATCTATGTCAGCTCTTCTTCTTTATTGGCGTAGACACAGCTTACGTGGTTACAGCGCGCTAGTCATTCGTTCTTTTCGTTTGTTTGACACCAATTGGAGGCTCCAAGCGAAGTCAGGGGGCCTATTCTGTAACTCGATTCGAAAAAAAATTTACTCGAATTCGGATTTTGTATATTCTGTAACTCGATTTTTGGATTTTCAAGCCAATTTTCGGATAAAATATTCGATAGCTTTTGAGTTGTAGAAAGCAAAAACGAAAATTGTTCGTATTTATTCTGGCACAGGGTGGTACAACCTTCGCATAATTATAAATTAGATCCGAATTTCGAATAGAATACATTTTCGAATCGAGTTATAGAATAGGGCCCCAGGTCTTTCTCCATCCGATCTTCCAAACGGAGTCGAGGTCTTTCTCTGCTTCCTCCGGCGAGTACTACGTCGAATATTCTCAGAGCTGGAAAGTTTTCATCCAGTCTTCGTCGAGACAGGACTTTACTTCTCAATTGTCCACTCAGTCCGAAGTAAATCTTGTTAGCAGGAGTTATTCTGCATTAGATTTCGAGGCTGAATTTGTTGTTGCTGTTAATACAGATTCCATGATGATAGATGAAATTGTCCACAACTTCAAAGTCATGACTGTCAACAGTGACGCGGAAACCAAGTCGCGAGTGCGACGATTGTCTGTTTGATGACAGGAGATATTGCGTCTTGCCCCGTTCCCAAACCCATTTGTTTCGCTTCCTTAACCATTCTGGAGAAAGCAGAACTAAGTCGCGTTTGTTGAGGCCAATGATTTCAATATCATCGTTGTCCGCCAGCAGCTGTGCACTCTTATAGGAGATACTGCAGCTCGAATTATTTTCTACAAGAGTTCATTGAAGAAGTCGCACGAAAGGGAGCCTCCTTGTCTGAAACCTCGTTTGGTATCGAATGGGTCGGAGATATTACGTGACATAGTCCCCTAATTTTTGAGTTATCTGCCCAAGAAGATGTTCCTTAGTCGGAACAGCTGATAACAGAGCACTATAGCATATAACTGTCTTATAAACTAAACGATCGGAATCAACTGCTTGTATGGAAAACTTTTTTAATTGACGAGCTATTGTCATTAAATTTGGGATATTTTATTAGACCAGACATTGGTACAATCTTTGAAGAAATTGTTCGGAATAGACCACTATAGCATATAGCTGCCATGCAAACTGATATCTGTACATTAAGTGCTTGCAGGAAAAATATTTTTAATTGACAAGGTATCTTTACCAAATTTGGCATGGATTATGCAGCAAGATAACAGCACAAACGCTGAGTACATTGTTCAGATCGGACGACTATAGTATGGTAGCTATCCATATAAACTGAGCGTTTAACAAGAAAAAACGTTAACTTCGGCTGCACCGATCGTTCAGTTTGTATGGCAGCTATATGCTATAGTTAACTGATCTGAACAATTTCTTCGGAAATTATATTGTTGCCTTAAGGACTAATCCTTGCCAAATTTCGTGAAGATAGCACATTAAATACGAAAGTTTTCCATACAAGCCCTTGACTCCGATCGCTCAGTTTGTATGATAGCTATATGCTATAGTTATCCGATCTGAACAATTTTCTGGGAGATTACTTTTTTGCCCTAAAAAATAATCCATACCAAATTTGGTGAAGATACATTGTCAAATGTGAAAGTTTTCCATATAAGAACTTGATTTCGATCGTTCAGTTTATATGGCAGCTATATGTTATAGTGGTCCGATATCGGCCGTTCCGACAAATGAGCAGCTTCTTGAAGAGAAAATGACGTTTGCAAAATTTCAAAAGGATTTCTTAAAAACTGAGGGACTAGTTCGTATATATACAGACAGACAGACAGACGGACGGGCAGACAGACGGACATGGCTAAATCGACTCAGCTCAACATACTGATCATTTATATATATACTTTATAGGGTCTCCGACGCTTCCTTCTGGGTGTTACAAACATCGTGACAAAGTTAATATACCCTGTTCAGGGTATAAAAAAAAGTTCGAAAAGTTCTGGTGTGAAAAACTTTTATATTTGACAAGATATCAACACGAAATGTGGCATCGAGGGTGTTATGGCTTCAGTGCTAACGAAGTTAATTTTTTTTTCCTAATTTAATAACTATTTTTCTAGTTTAATAATAGTATTTCCATTACATAAGATCAATACTTTACTGCCTTTCAAATAAACTGCACACCTACATACATACCGATACAACCACTTAAGTATGTATAGAAGATCCAGCCATATCACGTTTGCACTTTAATTTTATTGCTATCAATTTTGGAGCCATTCGCAAAATATAAAATTCGCAACGCGTCAGCGCGGCTACGATGACGAGGCCATCAAGTTCTGCTTACACCTTTGTGTGTGACTTTGCCGCCGACAACTTTTCAAAATCACTTCGCTCAGTACTACGGACTGACGCCGCATTCATATTTCAGCGCGTTCGAGCGACAATTGCGTTTTGGTCGCTTTTCTATGACGGCGCTGGCTAATTTGAATATGTGCGCACTCTCGTCTCTTCAGTAGAAACGTGTTTTGCGAGCGCGTCATGCAAGCAACGGGCAACTGAACAGAGTTTTGTATAGAAAATTTTGCTTAAAAATTCCCTACTTGGCTCTCCTATTGTTGCGTTATGACTAATTGCTTGCACACATACCTATATCCATCAGTCAATACCAATTATTTTCCACATTTTACAATCATAATTATTTCTGATGGCTCTTTTCAACAGTTTGCTGTATTTTCGATTATCGCGTCGTGAAATTAACATGCATGCACTTTGCCTTTGATTCGCATGCGTTCGCCTATGTTGATGACTCGTTGTTTGTGTTTTGCTTCTTCACACCAAACGCGCATTGCTAGACGGGTGGCGCGCGGCAGCGTTGTCTATTGATTTGTTTGCTGGTTATGCGCGTGTTTTGTTGCGCATGCGCAGTGCGTGACCGTACATTTTTATTTTCAAATGTCAAATCAACGACCAACCACAAGCATACATACCCACGCATGCGCATAACGCTACACATCCAATTGGAGTTGGTAAAACACATGTAATAATTTCACATTTCATTTATAATACAAATGTATGCATATGATTTGCCTGGTCATTTGTTTATAAGTTATCGCTTTTGTAAGCATTTGTATTGCGCTGCTTCACAACTAAATTGGGCGCGGCTTCGACAAAGCGCTGGATGATTAGTCGTAAATGCGCGTGCAACCCCTTTTCCACGAGCAAGCGCATATCGCGTAACGCGTCCGCTGGCTCTGCGCGCTCAGGTGCTGCGTTGCGCTTGTGTGCGTGGGCATTACGCAAGACAGCATGTGGTCAGCGCGGTGCGTTGTCTGCCCTTTGGCCAATAATTGCTATGAATTGCCGTCGAGTGGCTTTCTGCATGCGCGCCATGTTATGTACGCATGTACATGCATGTGTGTTTGTGTTTACTTTGTAGCTTAATTGTAAATTTCGCATTTGCCGCAGGCGAAATTTTTGGAGATTATAAAAAAAAGTTATCATTAATTTATGCCAAACTTTGCGCTGGGTCAGCGATTGCTCTTAATTGTTGCCAACTTGTCAAAGCGTCAAGGCGTCAAGTGTGCGTATCTTGTCAGATAACGGCGCAAGATTATGAAAACTTATTGAACAAGTAGTTGCGTCAGTGCATGGAGTACAGTAAGTCGCGGATATAGCAACTATAAATTTTTGCTTTCACGCTACTTTAACTTCTTCTTCTTCTTAATTGGCGTAGATACGGCTTACGCGATTATAGCCGAGTTAATCTTTCATTGGGGGTGTTTTTTACGTGGCGGGTCACAAACCCAGCGCACAACCCTATTCAGGGGCTACTTTAACTATTTAACCTTATTTTATGCAAGAAAATAATTTTATTTTAGTATTTTTATTTTGTGTAATGATTTTAAAATTTCTGAGCCACTAAGTGTGTATAAATCAGTTGAAACCAAATTAACCTGATTTTTTGTCTTTCGGTTTATATCTACATTAGTTAAATATAAATTTATGGCAGCACTCAAAGTGTATTGGCTAAAAACTAATTGCCGTTTTAAGCCTTAAAACTCGTTTGGCGACATAGTCACTTATTTATTGCACGATTTATGTTGCTACAAATATTTATAACACGATTTTGACTTTTTTTAATTTATTTTTTTACTTTTTTTAATTTGTATAAATGCAGGCCTTTTATAAGGAAATTTTTCTTACAATACGCTAAGCGATCATAAACCTTTACGTTGTCGCAATTTTACACTTGGCTCAGCAAATGTGCATGAAAATATAGCTCATACACAGCAGAAGCTCCTAGTTTCCCTTTAGTGTCCCTTAAGTTGTCGTAATTCATTTCATCATTTGCCTGCACGTTTCGAGCCCAAAAGTATAAACTACACAACTTTCACTGAAACACTGCAAAACAAGCAATATAAATTACCCGAAATATTGTTGATAAAAATACGATAAATTATATACAATACACGCACGCTGGCTTTTTGGATCCAAGCTAGTGGTTGCGCGGCACATCTTAAAGCCACATAGCGGATGGTTGCAATCGCAATTGTCAACAGAATAGTTAAGATTTAGCGGTGAATGCATTAATCATAAGGTTTTTGCGGAAGAAAGCGATGAACTATTACACGCACCCCAGATTTTCGGTTAGAATTGTCAATTGGGTCTTAAGAAACAGAAAATTTGCGATTCACTTTTAATGTCTCCAATTGTCGCACCATAATATCGCCGTCTTTTTACAAATAGCTGACGCCAAACGCTCAGATAGTATTGCTTGACACATATCGTTGACAGTTTGGCCGGTAGGAAGGAAGTCGGAGTGCACCTTAACTCGATAATCGAAGAAAACTGTCAACATTACCTTGATTTTTCACCTGCTTTGACGTGGTTTTTTGGTTTCGACTAACCCTTGTCACAATATTCGGTCGATTGATCGTCTGTTTCCATGTGGTGAACATAGATCCAAGACTTATCGCTAGTAATAATACGTTTTGTGACATGCTGATAGGTGGAAAGCATTATTTAACAGACACTAATCAGACGATTTTTTCGAAAAAATTTAGCAATTTCGGAGCCAATCGTGCTTTCACTTTTTTAGGCCCAAAGGGTCTATCAAATGGTGTTCAATGATATTTCCGATATTCCAACTAGATCACAGACTAATAATCGCCGATTCCCAAGCACTAATTATTATAAATTACACCGGTCAACAAAAAAAAATATGCTTTTGGGGTTTCTGTTCTCATGCTTGAATTCTGATTCTAGACAATGAAAAACACTTAAATATTAATTTTTAGTTCTTAAAGTTTGCTTTGGGCTGATCTACATCGATAAGTATATTTTAAATTATTTCATAAATCAAAGATGGCAGCACTTTGATTATTATTATTTGTAAGAGGCACAGTAGTGAATGCTAACCTGTTTATTATAGCTGTAACAACAATATTGGTGTATTACTCAGTTAAAAATGACATCAAGTCAGTGTAAAAATGATGTTGATTTATTATGTTTTATTTGCGGTGAATTTATTAAAGTTAGAAGTAAAAAAATTGCTTTATCCACAAATTCGAAACTTTGCGAAGCCTATGAAGTCTATTCCAACCTAAAAGTCCGTAATCAAAGTGAAAATTGGGTACCTCACTTCGCCTGCGTTAATTGTAAAAATACTTTAGAAGGTAAGAAAAAAAATCGAAAAATTGCTCTAATTTCTACGAAAGCAAACTGTAACCGGGAAAAAATTTTTTTCCTTATTTTTGTCATAGGAGAAACTAAAATTTAACATGTAGATGTCAGACCCAAAAATCGTGTTGACCGGTGTTATTGACGTCTTGATCATGAGTTGGTGTTGATTGCCGTCCTGAATAATTCGTACCAATCAAAAACACTTGCTCCCGACAAGGAGTTATCTGAAGATCTTTACCTTTCGACATCAGAAATTTGATTCCGCGTGATTGATTTTTTAAGGCTTAAACGGTTATCTTGATTTTCTGCAGTACTATGAGTTCCACAGAGAAAAGTTATATGCCGAAATTCTAGATTATGAAATGGTGTACAACTTTTGTATTCATAACTTTCCCACGTAACCGTGAAATTATGTGGAAAATTCAAATATCTAAGATTTTCGGTAGAAGATGTTTTTTTCTTTCAGGAAATTTGGTGTAAACTTACCAACTTATGTTCCAAATATACCTTACCTTTTTTAATATAAGATATGTGTGCCAAAAAGCGTACAAGAATTTGAAACTCTAATGTGAAAAGGAATGCAGACAATGGTTCCACACAAATTTTCGGACAAGTGTGCACGCAATAAGCGACAACAAAGGAGAATTTGCCAAAGATGAGCAACAAAAGTGACTCTGTGTAAACTCTGCCTAAGTTTGTGGCGCTAAAAGTCCATGCAAATTCTATACATATTTACTTTGCTAATGCTAATATTATTTTATGTTTGTATGTTGTCTTCTTCTTCTTCTTTACTGGCGTAGACACCGCTTACGCGTTTATAGCCGAGTTAACAACAGCAGGCTTGTTGTTCCTTTTCATTGGTATGATTTTTTACGTGGCGGGTCGAAAACCCAGCGCACAACTCTGCGGAGTGTGTGTGTGTTGTCAGCCTTAAAAATTAGCTTTTCTTAAATATTTGTCTGTATTTAGCGACTTCATCTAGTAAATATATGAAAGGTAACCAATAAAATACACTAAGCAAAACAAAATTGCAACATTGTATGCATTACATAAACTGCCTGTCGCCTTTACCCAATAACACACTTTTCTTAATTGTTGAGCGCTTTTGCTAAATTAACTCCGCAATTAAATGAAATGAAGAAACAATTAAGTTTATAGCAAATAAATTGCGAAATTATTCATAACCAGGTTAAACAAGAAAATCACTTAGCGACAAATGACAACGTTTATCGGCAAAACAGAACCAACACACATACACGAAGGCATCCAATTACATATGTACATACCATATACATAATGAATATATTGATTTGTTTGACTGATTGGAGCGCGATAATTGCGTCTGCGGCATGTTGCAACTGCCACTTATAAATATTTATTAGCCGACACACATACACATTCATAGGCATGCGTATTAGTTTCAGAACGCGCTATGTGAAAAGTGATATGTTGAATTGAGTTACTAAATGCGTGAACAGGAAGAGCATGACTGGCTCTCTGTGTGCCGCAGCGTCGCTCGTTCCTGTAAAAAAAAAAGAAAGTCCCCAAATACACACACAACCAAGCAAATGGATATAATGCTTTGCAAACTAATAATTTTATTCATTGTACTCAATTGATACACTAAGCTTTGCAACATTTAATTGCACCTGCAACATTACACCGGCACTCAATCGCAATGTGCTTACATAGCTCAGCTTGGCACCACTTTACTTGCCACTTGCCACTTACCACTTTTCTTGCACACTTGTCACTTTTAACGATGTTAGTAGATCAGAAGCTGCACTTAAAGGCTTCCAAACGTCAACATACTCGTACACACCCAGCTAAGCAGAAACAGAAAAAAACCTAAACAGAAACAGAAAAAAACCTAAACAGAAACATATGTAAGTCTGCTGTGTAGCACCGTTTAAATGAGTGTTCATTGACAGTTTCGCTTTATATTAAATATAGGTTGAATAGGGTATATACAGTTTGCCATGATGTTTGTGGCATCTAACAGGAAACTTCAAATATCCTATAAAATATTTATATATATTTATGAATGATCGGCGTGACGAGCTGAGTCGCTTGAGCCATGTCCGTTAATTACTGTTACGGAAAATTTTTGATTTGACGAGATATCTTCACAAATTTGGTAGGAGTTATTGTACATAATAACGCTATAATCTCCGAACAAGGCGACTTCCTCAATCTATCAATACGAAATATCTCGTTTCATCAAACAAACAGACTCGCGACTTGTCTGACACATCAGTGTTGACAGTCATAACTATGAAGTCGTAGATAATTTCGTCTAACTTCTAACCAGTATTAACAGCAACAACAATATCAGCCTCGAAGTCCAACGCAGAATAACTCTTGCCAACAGGTGCTAGTTCGGACTGAGGAGGAAATTGTGAACTAAAGTTCTCTCCCGCCGTATAAAAACTGAACTCTAAGTCACTCATTATTCCGGTCCTGCTATATGTTGCAGAGGCATGGAGGATGACAAAATCTGATTAGTGGACGTTACGAGTTTCCACGAGAAGGATTCTGCGGAAGATGCATGGTCCTTAGCGCATTGGCAACGACGAATACCGCAGTCGATGAAACGATGAGCTGTATGAGATATACGAAGACATTGACATACTTAGTTCAGCGAATTATAGTAAAAGACTAGGTCATGTCATTCGAATGGACGAAAACACTCCAGCTCTGAAAGTATTCGACGCAGTATCCGTCGGGGGAAGTATAGGAAGGGGAAGACCTTCACTCCAATGGAAATAAATAATAAAGAAGAAGAAGAAGATTTTCACAACAAATTGGTCTGATCGGACAACTATAGTGTATAGCATAATAATCATAATAAATATATTCTATGTTATAAGAAAAGGCACCTGTGAAGGGTATTACAGCTTTTGTAAACCGAAGTTATCATTGTTTTTATCACTATTATTAACGGCAGAAGCCACCTCCTTCCTGATAGGTGGTAAGTATTGCTGATTCGAGTAGAAAAATTAATAACTCTGTTGTACCTGTCGCAATGAACACATTTTCCTTCATTCACCACTTCCAAGTGTATTTACAAAATTTAGCTTTTTTTCATCTTTTCATCATAGCTGATGCACGCTGGCATATATTACATAGTATAAGCATGCGTGTCGCTGCTGTGCTTTCTGCTGGTGCGTCGGCTGTTTTACGCAATAAACACCGTTAATTGCTTTTGGATAATTTTTTCCTGGTTTCTTGTGATAAATCGGCTGTTGGTCGCTAGTGAGTTGAGTGACGACATTTGTCAGCGACTGTTGCTGCAACTGCAGCTGCATAAGCACACAAGCTTGTTGTGGCAACAGGTCTGCAAAAGTGGGTCTCTAGTGCTGAACCAAGCCTGTCTGCTAATAAGCGGAAATAAGCATTCGGCCGGGCAGCTGTGCGCCATTTAGTATTGCAAGTGCCAGTTAAATAAATTATTTGAAAGAATTCGAAACTTTTGGTACAATATAGTAATATATTAAAAGATATTTTAAGAAATTTATGTAAACTAATGAATTACAAGACATTTTATGATATGTGAGCTGGTCTACGAAAAGGGGACTTAGGTAAAAAAAAATCATTTTTTTTTATTTTTTTTTTTAAATTTTTTTTTTATTTTTTTTGACACCTAAGCCCCCTTTTCGTAGACCAGGATATTTATATATTTTTGTAAATATATATAATATGTATGGTGAGGCTGTGCTGAGTTTGCAAAATTACGTCACGCGTCCCCCACAAATAATTTTTTGCAATTGTGGCTACTCACTGTGCTCATCTTGATAGAGGGCAGTACTACAACTCTTCTTCCCCCAAAAAAAGCCGTTCATAAAAGTCGCTATAGTTGGCAGCGAAAATACTTACGTCCGTTATGGCTAGACATTGAAGAAAATAAATTGCATTAATCGCGCCATAATTTCATTTCTAGTCACTAACAGCAGCGAAAAGTAGCTGCCGATGTGAAAAAAGTCCGAGAAGTGAGTTAGTCAGAGGTTTTTACAAACTTCCAGTTGGCGAAATCACAAGTTACATAGCTACAGCGGCAGTAATTTCTTTAGCATGAAAGCGCCACGTTGGTTTTCTATATACAGCCCTTAATAAACTCTTAATATCCGCTTAATGCCATGTTTTAGCTAAGCACCCACATTATTGGCGTATATTTCTACAAATGGTGCCAGCAATTGAGTGGTGGTGCGACTGCTACGCATATAAGCACCCTGTGGCTGGTTAAATGTTGTTTGCGGCACTACTTGCTGCAAGTGCACTCAAGAGCAAAAACCTGTTGCCAAAAAGAAAACCCACAAAATCTGCCTGCCACAGTCAGGTGAGCAGCAAGCAAGGTGCGCAGGAGAAAGTTCTTGTATCTTTCAAGTTGTATCAGCGGCAGGCAACATAGCGGCGACTAAAAGATGCCGCTAATAAAAAGGCGAAAAAAATTTTGTTAAATGAATGAACACACAGCAGCGTGCATACTTACAGCTATACTAAAGCGAAATTAAGATACTCGTAAATGCAAAGCCAGAACGCGCTTGGCGCTATTTGATTTTTCGGCACTTGCGGCTGTTGTTGTTGCTGCTGCTGCGGGGCAAATGCCGCGTTTACTTTCGCTTTTCGCTTTTACAATAATGCCAATTAGCTGGTTTTGGTCCAGCAAAAATGTTGTATGTACATACATACATACATATGTGTTATAAGATGCTGAACCTACGGAGGAAAGTTTATATTGAAATTAAAAATTTGGTGCAGCTGCTTGTGAATAGATAAACTTTGTGGTTAATGCCGCGCTAGTATATGGAAAATTGAATCTTAGTGGCCCATCCCAATTATTTTTAATAACTACTTGAGCTTGTGTGAGTCGAAATATGTAATTACTTTGGCAAGCGGGCATAATTGCAGTCGCTGGCTTTTAAGTTACATAGATATGTGTGTAAGATACATATGTGCTTTGGTAGATATGTCTTGCATATGTATGTGTGTATGGTATATGTAGTTTGTTTAGCTGATATTTGTATAATCTTACTGACTTTAGGTGTATTCGTGTTCATTGAGCATTCATAAATGAACAAGTGATGTGAGCATACGGGCTTATATATAGACAGAATGTCGAAAAAACGAATTTTCCAGAATATTTGCTGAGAATACTTCTAAATTCATTAATCCAGAAATTTGTAAACATATTATGGTGTTTTTTTAACTATTTTTTAAGAATTTGTAATATTGAAACCATTTATTTGAAAAGGAACTAAAAAGCTGATCTTCGGGAGCTCCTCTCAAAAAAGACGTTTTGAGGTGGCCACTATAACTCTGAACTGGATCCTTTGCTATTAAAGAACCAAACAGCTATAAGCTACATTGGTGCAATTCCGACCAGCTTCTTTGTGACCAAAAGGTCTACACCAAATTTCAATTTGATATCTGTCACGCTGATCGTTTATATATACACTTTATAGGATCTCCGTAGTTTCTTTCTGGCTGCTACAAACTTCATGGCAAACTTAATATATCCTGTTTCTGGTATAATAAAATATGTGGTTTGTAATAAAGTAACTTTTAATGACAAATATGCAAAATCCGCACAGTACACTGTCAGCTCGCTCACTCACGTAACTCACGGCTTCAAAGTGGCTAAGCAAGTGAAGATGGCAGCTCAACAGTGTGCAGCAGCGACGTGCAACAAATCACTCAAATGAGCCGGGCATCGTTTGCATATATTTTTATAGCATACTTATGAATATTAATATGCAACTTTAATGATGCATCTATGAGTATGAAATGTGTATATACATTTTTTATAAAATAAATTTTCTCAACTGTCTGGTTCTCTACTCGTATACTATGTTAAAAAAATATATCTTTGTCATCTAAAAGCCGCATATAAAGCTTTTGTTTCTTTTCTCGTTCTTATTGTATTTGCTTATTGCATTACTGCTAATTCTCCCTAATATGTAAGCATCGCTGGTCATTGCACAAACCAGCAGCCAATAAAGTGTCGATTTTGCCCGAAAGGGTTGTCACGCAGAAGCTGTTGTGTGCAGCTCCGGTTTCAGCTGGTACAAACGCTGATCGAGAAATTGCAACCGCAGCAAGTGTAGAGGTTTGGATGAAATCTGCAGTGTTGTATGGTGTAATGCATAGCGGATGTTGCTGTGTGGATTTGCGGTACATTTTGTGAAATCGATTCTTTTGTGACGCTCACGACATGCCACTTGATGCTTGTTAATTTAATTGAAATTGAAAAAAGTTTGAATTTAAGGCATTTTATTTTGTTGTATGAAAAGCGTTCTTGAAATATTTAAAAAAAAAAAAAAAAAATTTGTTGGCTCATTTAATAAGTTACGAGATACTAACTCAAATACCTCAAGTTTCAAAACCTTCCAGTTTTACTTTAATAATGATTAATTAATAATAAGAATCGAACAAGCAGTCGTCACATTCGAGGTTTGGCTCCTACGTCACTGTTGACAGTCATAGCTTCGAGTCGAAGTTGTCGAAGTCTGACAAAAATGTCAGCCTCAAAATCCAGTGCAGAATAACTTTTGCCAATAGTTGCTACTTCGGACCGAGTAAGCAGTTGTGAAGTAAAGTGCTCTCTAGACGAACAAAGACCAAATTCTATAAGTCACTCATTATTCCCATCCTGCTATATGGTGCAGAGGCATGAACGATGACAACATCGACGTTGCGAGTTTTCGAGAGAATAAGTGAAATCGAAAATTTAGTTTGAGACACCCTGTATAAATAGTTATTTTAATTAAGTTTACGCTGCAATTGCCCAATTGCTTTTAATAGTGTGAGTCCACGCAAACTTTGAGACGCTAATATCTTTCGATTAAAATTAATCAATATAAAGGTTAATTTGTCTCTATAGATAGTCAAAGCCATTAAAATAATTATTCCTTATAGCTACTTAGAACTACTGTTTACACCACTTTTCATTATTTTCTGAGCCGAAAATAGCTGCGACACTTGCTTTCGCAGAGGTTGTCGTCCTTCCGTTCACTGATCTTACGATTGACTATATTGTGACCTCACTGAATAAGTAGTCATAAATTAACGAATTAAAATGTGCAGAAAAAAAGTTTAATAAGAAAATGCCTTGCCATTACTCTTTCTGCGTAATTTGTAGTTATGAGAAAAAAACGCGCCCCTAACAAAATATTTTCAAATATTTTCACGTATTACCGACTACTAAAAAAGAAAAACAGTAAAAGTTCAACAACTGAACTATAATTTGTAGACACAAAAATGTGTATATATGTATATAGCGAAGGCATACAAACCCAGTAGGAAATGCTGGGCCTGCTGCGCAGTATGCAGCCAGAGGTTAAACTCACGAATGCAGTATATAAGACAAGAGTTGTCGGCTCGTAATTCCGATCTCTGTTTACGAATAGCTTCCCCCAAACGACGCAAAACGCTCAAATAGTATTCCTTAAAGATGGTTTGCACGGTCGGAAGGAATTCGGAGTGTACCACAACTCAATGATCGAAAGGAACTGTCAATATGACCTTGTTTTTTGGGTTCGGCTCACCTTTGCCACGATATTTGCCTTGAAAAGGTAGTACTTGGATCCAAAAATTGTATGCATAAGTTTTGCATGCACCGAAGCCAACAAGCTTGCTTTGTGAGCCTAAAAAATCCAAATATTTCCACTAGCAGGAAGTTGTTAATCAGCTATGTTCGATCACCAAAGCCACTTCAGTGATTATGGAAGTCAGTGCTTAGTAGTTAGAGGTTGAGATTGAAGTAAAGTAGGTTTTGAGGTGGCACCTCACGCATCTAGAGTTAATATATTTAGAAATGTATACCGTATTTTTTCTGTTAATATAATTGCATAGCTGATCTCTTTGGTCTTTGTTCCTGCGGGGTATGATTGCGAATGTTCTTCCATGTTAAGACAGACCTAAGCAAGCAATATTAACGCTTTGCAAGAGTCACTGTTAATAAAAAGCAACAAATGTTAATGTGTTATTGTTGTAATAACTCTGTGCTTGTGTGCTTAGAATTTTAAATTGCAAAGCAAGTATAAAAGAAATAAATGATGTTTAAAAAAGTGCGCTAAAGAGCGGACCTTTGCAGTGGTAATAATCATTTGTATATACTCATTTATACCTACATTACAAATAGCAAATAAATAGTGATTACTTTGTATCTGTTTGTCTGAAATTTTATAGGTACGATTAGTGTGTTTGCTTGCTTTCTTCTACATTTTTATGCCTAACAGCGCCAAATTATCACTTCAAATTGATCTACCGGCTGGCAAACGTGTTGCGCATGCGCAAAATGCTGACAATTACCCACACACATACATAACTTAAGTACACTTGTAGCCTTATATATTTATATGCATATATATGTGTATGTATATAAGTATATATATTTATACAAACAATATCGAGCGTCTTTTTAATTGTATGCCCTTAAGCTTGCTTTTTGTGTAAGAATATTTAATTTTTTATGTTTTGTGGTCTCAGTACGTGTGCGCGGTGAGAGCTAATGGACTTTCCCGTTTTCAACACTTGATGCATGCGCTTGATAAGCGTGTTGCGTGTTCTTTGTTACTCAATTTTTTGAATTCTTTGCACTACATTGCTGTTTCTTTTCTTTGCCTATTCAAGACCAGTATCAATAAAATGGAAATATTTACCACCAGTTACAGTTAACTTTTGCATATATTCATTTGGTGTTCTGATTGCGTAATGATCGCTTTTTTTTTAAAGATTTATGCTTTTGGCTTTTATGGTCGATACTTCACTTGACAAGTGTACGCGTCTAGCATGCGACAGTGTTGAACCAGAGCTGCCAACGACCCGCACAATTGTTTTATTGAATTCTGATATGTTGGTGGTTGACAAAAGGGTAGCCGAAAATTTTAAATAAAAAAATATTTAATTATTCATCAATATTTAAATATTCATAAATATTTGTCATCAATATTTGTTATGCCAACGATTTTTCCAGTCCTCGAAACACTTTTCATGAGCACTTTTTGGGTTGGCCTTCAGCTCCTTCAAGAAATTTGTTTTCATCACTGCGATGGACTGAAAACGGGTTCCACGGATTGGGAGTTTCAGTTTTGGGGAACGAGAGAAAATCACACGGAGTCAAATCTGGGTGATCGATGGTATCCAGCTGAGCTTTTAGCTTTAAATTCGCTCACAATCGCACTCTTAAAATAAAAAAAAAATCAGCCTTATCGGAACAAGTCGAGCAAGAACGTGTTTTATACCAAAAAATCCACCAAATTCAATTCATTCGAACCGACTCGCGTGAAATTTCGAGCTCTCTTGCCTATGTTTTATTCAGTAGAATATATAAGATCCCCAAAGGCACCATTGCCGCAAATGGGAGGTATTCCCCTACAACCGGCGGATACGGTGAAGTATCTAGGGCTCATCCTGGATAAGAAGCTTTCATGGAAGCCGAACATCGGGGAGAGAGCCAAAAAGGCATCGATTGCCCTTTATTGCTGTAGAGGAGATATCGGCAAAAGGTGAAAGAAAGTGGTCCTCTGGCTCTATGACACCATAGTAAAGCCCATAATGTTCTATGGAGTCTTTATGTGGTGGAGGGCTCTACAGAAGATCACACTTGCTAAGAAACTCGAAAGCGTTCAACGGGCTGCGTTGGCGGCGACAGTATTTACTATAAGGCTTGTATGGGTGCCGGGGCACAGCTGAATAGCTTGTAATTGCTTAGCTGATGAGCTAGCAAGGAAGGGCACCCTAGAGCCACTATCGGTAGAATGGGAACGGGTCGGTGCTCCGGTGTCCTCTTGTGTCCTACTGCTGGAAAGCTGGGCCTCGCGGATGCTTGGTCAACGATGGGCGAGCATTGGTACTTGCGCGGTCGCAAAAGCATTCTGGCCCAAGATAGATCACAGAAGATCTAACGATCTCTTTGTCCTCAGTAAGGCTAGCCTCTCTTTAGTAGTCGGGCTCTTTACGGGCCATTGCCCTATTGGCACACATGCTGTAAGACTAGGAATCTTACCCGATGCTGCACGCAAAAGCTGCTTAGAAGAAGATGCGGCGGAAACTAGCCAGCACTTCCTTCTTGACGGTCCCGCATTCGGGAGGTTAAGGCTCAGGCACTTGGGGGCACATACCTTCAGACATCCTACCGAACTGGTGGGTGTAGATATCAAGCGCCTTTGCAAATTTGTATCGGCTACCAAGCGTTTTGCCGATCTGTAAGTTCGAACACGGGAGTTCTTTTTTCTATGGCATCACGAAGGACTACGTATAGTCCACGTGCGATCTTTGATCAGCCATCTAACCTGACCTAACCATCTCTCTAACATTTGCCTGAATTTAATTGAATTTAGATTTCTGGGAGATTTTTTGTTCGAATGTATACATAATATGATCTGAAGAAGTAGACATTGAGGATATTTTATTTTTATAATTCCATTTTAATATCTTTATATTATTTTCAAGAAAGCTTATGTTTCGCTCCTTCATTGCCAAAAAGCCGGAAATGCTGTCCACACAGCGCAGTGTAGGAAGTGCAGCGTGTAGGTGACACCCAAGAGTTGCCTTGCATAATCTCTTTAAATGTTATTTAACTCTTAGGATATATAAAAATGATCATAAGCGCATTTCCACCTATAAACCCACATTCACACAGCTACACACATATTTATATGCCCGCTAGTCTGTCTATGTGAATGTTGTAAGTCAGTAGATGCATGAAATTTAATCGCTCGGACGCTGTGCGCTCTTGGCCTGGTCATTACAAAGTTTGCCTCAGATTATGGCTAATAAAATAGTTAATTAAATTTGTATTGCTACCTCATTGCTCTTCACACCTTACAACGGTTGCGTCCTACAAACATATACACTCGCGAATTCATAACAAAACATAGATTTGCATATGTGTGTGTGTTAGTTTTTGCATAAGACGCTACACTGTTGGTGAGGTGTCATATGGCCACTGTCTGCCACCGTCCACACGTTGTAGTTGTTGCGTTGCGCTTGCATTGTAAGCGATATCTACTAGCGAGCGGCCAAAATGCGACGCGCGGCTGCTGTGCAGCTTTCATTACACAAACTCATACAACTGCTTATACATGTGGGTAAATATGTTATAACAAAATATTGCATTAACATCCGGTGTGCATAATATTAGCAAATTTGACTTGTATGCTGGCCATACGTGAGGGAAAAAGTAGAGTGGAGCGCGAAGCATAGCAGCGTTTAAAAGTAGGTTTGCACTTTTGTGCCACACTACACTGTATGTCGCATGTAAATAAGCCAAATGAAAAGTATTATACAAGTATTTGTTATATAAATACTTAGTTATTAGAGACAGCAGCTGCCTTCCCCATTATCTTTTGCCACTGCCACACTGTGCAGACTGTCGCCGAGTTATTATTAAACACGCGTTGTTTTTTTCTTTGTTGTCTATGTATCTGATCTGCGGTTGTTGCTGCAGCGGCTGGGGCGCGTGCCAATTTCCGCTGAGGGCGTGTCAGTTGCGGTTGTGGCGCGTCAAATTTGAAGTGCATCAATGTATAAACATTAGGGTGTGTAAAAAAAAACAAAAATTGAATTTTCTATGACTCGTTCGAGCATTTCGACGGGTAACTGCCGAAAAACACACGTGATGTTTTGCTAAAGGCCTGAAACGATGTGGGATTGTCCGCATAGACTTTAGACTTTATATATCCTCACATCAAAAAGTTCAACGGTGTGATATCACACGATCTTGATGGCCAATCGACCGCCCAAAAACGTGAAATTATCTGCTCACTGTTCTCTCTATGAATTCATTGATTGATGCGATGTGTGGAAAGTCGCTGGGATCACAAGCTTCAATTTCAGGCATAAAATAGTGATGGTTATGTTCTCACCGGCATAATTTTTAAAGAAATATGGACCGATTATTCCACCGTCCCACAAACCACACCAAACTGTAGTTTTTTCTGAATGAAATGGCAGGCCTTGCATCTCTTCAGGTTGCTCTACGTACGGTAGTTTTGCATGTTTACATACCTATAGAACCAGAAATGAGCCTCACCGTTGAACAAACAACACGTTTGGCTTGAAAACGTTGGAACTTCTTGGAATCTTTCACGAGACCATAGAGCGAAGCGATGTCGCTAGGGAAGGTCGAGCAGCTTGAGTTCATCAACGTAAAATGCTCCAAATGGTTCCATACGTCGGTCCGAGTTGCTGCGAACTAGTCTCCACGGTCATCGTGTACACTCTCAGCTTCGTCTGCTATATTTACAAAGCGAAAAAAAAAAATTTATTTTTTTGACCTACCCTAATATACAGTATGCCGTCGCCTGCACACACAGTTAGTCCACCTTTCTGCACCGAACTGTGTAAGAAATTTTTGTATTAATGCAGAACAAATTGCTTGCGAAAAACAAAAGCACCCCTGCCACATTTTCATTTTTAAATATCCGAATTTGTATATTTTTGTACGTATGTGTGTGTATATACATACAAGCTTATATGCTTTTAAAACTGTTTAATAAAGCGCTCGTGGCCTTAGTAACCCTTCTCGCTTAACGGTAAATACGAAAATTCTCCGTCGCTTCGTCGCAGTTGAGTAAGCTCCCCTTTTTCAGCTCATGCTAGTTGTCAGTCTAAATATATTCTCGAAGAAAGCAAATGTGGTTGCCATTGTGTGCATTTTTAATTAACTGCTGCCGCACGTGGCACACCTCAGCCATATGAAGCCCCCATTAATTTAAAAAAATAATTCATTTGTGGAAACAGCAGTTTTTAAGCAATTATAATTGTAAGACGCTTAAGTTTAAGCAAGCATTAAAACGGTCTTTCTGCTACATTTTCACACTTGAAATCCAGCTAATTTTTTTTAAGTATCGTCTATCATATATTCCTAGTATGAACCCCTAGAAAATATTGAACAACTTCAAAGCGCATCTAACTGAATATCGTTATGAAGCAGAATTGCTGTCAACTTATAGCCCTTCTTAGAAAGCGCTAACGCTGAGACTAACAAGTACAGACTACAGCTCTTAACCACTTGTGGTCCTTCGGAGTTGGCGCTTGCGGTAGAGCATAGCACTTCCGTCTGCTCTCAATGATAATACCTATAAAAATCTTATAAAGCAGAGTCCCCACGTGAGCCTTTTAAAGCACTTGGCACTCTCACTTCTTAGCGTTCACGCGCAGTGCACCATATCGGTTGCCAGTAACCCACATAGCCACTGCATAAATTTTGCAGTTGCTTAGCTGCCTGCTTGCGATGACACCATTTCGGCAGCTTCGAAAGCAAACAGCGGATCTAAGCTGCCCGCCTGTGTCGCCCAGCCCAAAATCAGGCATGCAAGAAGTAAAAACAACCGGCTCTTGTAAATATTATATTAGTAAACACAACAAAAACAACGTGTCTACGAAGAAACACTATGTAGTAGCGGCCTCCAAAGAAGAAAGACAGCAATTTCCTTTTCGGTGCAACTGACTATTTAAGGTGGAAGCAAATTGTTGTCGTTGGCAATTTTCTTCAACTGCCTTGGCGGAACAGTGGAACAAATGCAGCCAAGCGAGAAATTTGCGCAGAACACTGACACTCCCAAACGGCGGATGGGCGGATGCTAATTTGGATAATGCGACAACTTTTAACTGAGAGATGTGAACATATAAATACATATATAAGTATATATACATATAAATATATATATATATATATATATGTACAAGTACATGTATATTTAGACACTTTATTTGAAAAAAATATATATATATTTTTTATTATATGGAAGTGTCTTTTAAATTGCTGAACGCCGACTTCGATAAAGCTTGGTCTGCATTGCATTCAGTGATGCATGGACAAGTATCGAAAAATGGGTACTTAGCTATACAAAAGCTATTAAAAAATATTCATATCGACAAAAAAAGGAAATAAATTTTTTTCTACAATTTTCGATATGGATTAACTCAGCATTAATGCTTAATACAATTTTCGGCGATAAAGCTTCATGAAGGACCAGTGCTTATTAATGTTATAGTGAAACAAATCGAGGTCTTAGATTATATAAAGACGACTTTCGTGAAAGTCATCCAAAATCAGTTGCTGTGCCGGGAACTTTTGTTGCTGTGCTCAAACTGATTTTGCAAGATCGCCATGTGACTTATTGTGAGATCGAGACAACTATAGGTATTGGTGGGACTAGCATAGATTCAATATTCCGTGAACATTTGACAGTAAACAACTATTTTGTTCACGTTGGAACCCACACAATTTGTCAATCGCTCAAAAAGAGGCTCGAAATACGTCTATGCGTATGAGCCCGAAAGTAAAGCGCTGTGTACTGTAGGGGTATTTCAAGATGAGCTGAATCCAAAAAGTTGTTCGTGCATAAAGTGCTCCCAGCAAATACTCGCTCTTAACCACGACAATGTGAGCTCTCACACATCGCTTTCAGAGTGAAACAAGTGCATTTTTGAGCACTCACAGGCCTGACTTGGCAACGATTGACTTCTTTTTAAACCCTCCATAAGAAATAAAAGAAGATTTTAACGTTTTTCGACACCTGAAGATGCGGTTGATACGCTCAGTACGCACGTTTCAGCGATATCTCAAAGAGAGTGGCAAAAATGCTTCGACAATTGGTTCAAAATGATGCGAAACTGTATTTTCTATGATTAAATTCGTTTTTGTTCTCTAAATAGAAAAGACAATCGTCATCGATATCCTTCGAGTTAAGGTTCACATAAATAATTTTTAATATAAATTCTTTATTTCTCTGACAGTTTCTCTCAATAACTTAATACTTTTCGAACATTTCCCACAGGGTCTTACCACTACTTCGATGATAGCTTCTGAGATAAGCCATTGAGCAGTAAAGTGAATCTGCTAATTTTTATATATAGCATTTTTAATCAGTTTATATACATATATAAACACATATACAAGCGTATATTTATGCCGCAGCTGTGTTAGCACTTACTTAGCCATCAGCTAAAGGTGCAGCTTGCTGCGCAGCATCTCAGTCTATCGGTTCACCATGCGATTAACTCAATGATTTCCTGAATGACTGCATTTGGACTGATGTGCGCTGACGGGCGGCGTGTTGGAGACACAAATTTCTATTTCAGGCAAAACAAGAATTTTCGTTGAGAAAATCGAAATTGTTTCTAACTAAAGGAAAAGCGAATGCATTTACATTTACGGTTTATGGCCGGCGAGCGATTGAGCGTAAAATCTCATGCTTAAGCTTGTGCAGAAGTACGAGTGTCATTCGTGCACAGCTTTCGGGGAAGTAGCTGTTTAACTGTGAATTGTTGATAACTGGCGGCCCGCACCGGTTGCTGCGCAACGGAATTGACTACTAAATGCTGGTTGTTTTGTTCGTCGTTATTGTGGCACTTGTTGTTTTGTTTGTTGCTATTGCAGTTGGAGAAAATTCTATTGAGCTTTCATTGATTCTTCAATGCGCTTGCCGCAAATGGTTATTGCTGCCACTGGCAATAGGCCGACAACGCAGTGACTACTTAAGCGGTGAAACTTCTTGCAGCAGCCAAGCCAACTGCCGCTATTGACTTCCTTGCATTGTGCGTTGCACCGATTTTGGTCATTGACAATGACAGAGTATCGGTTAGTTGAATAAAGGAAAGGCGAAATTTACTTAAAATGAAATGAGTTTCTTATTTTGGTATTTTCCTTTGTGATTTGCGGGAAATAATTTATGAATGAGACGGTAGCAATTGAAAGTAAATGCTTAGATCGAACTCAATCGCACATGCAATGCTGTCTTCAATGACCCAGTTGTGTGTTCTTTTGTTGTTGGGCACACCTGCAGTTTTTATTTTGCGAATACAATGTATATATTGTGGGTCGCTTCGGTTTTTGGGTTCTAAAAATACATATATTTGAGTAATTTTTTTTTGTTTATTTTTTAGAAATATTTTTAAAGCTATATATAGTATATATATCATATTAATAACATTATTTTTAACTAAATAATTTTTCTTTGCTTTCTAATTGCAGGTGAGTTGATAATGCGATGTACCACCATATTTGTTAGTGTAAGTGCAACATTTTATATTTTTTTTAATATTATATAAGAAATTGTGTCACAAAATATTGCTAATTGATTATTGATATATAGAGTTACATATACGAGGTGTGTTCAAAAAGTATCGCGAATTTTGTGTTTTTTCAAAAATTATTTATTTATTCATGAGTATCTATTTTGTCCCTTCAAAGTAATCCCCATGAGATATTATACACTTGTGCCAACGGTTTTTCCAATCTTCGAAGCACTTCAAAAAATAATTTTTTTATCTTCTTCAGCTCCTCCTTCGATGCCGTCTTTTCTTGTCAAGATAAGGTAACATCGTCCTTTCATGGGCCTCTTCAGTTTAGGGAACAAGAAAAAGTCACAGGGGGCCAGATCTGGGGAATACGGTGGCTGCGGCATCATTAGTGTGTTGTTTTTGGCCAAAAAGTCGCGCACAAGCAACGATGTGTGTGAGCAGGGGCGTTATCGTGGTGCAAAAGCCAATTTTTGTTCTTCCACAAATCCGGGCGTTTCTGGCGGATTGCTTCGCGCAAATTGGGCATAACTTGCAGGTAATATTCCTTATTGACCGTTCTTCCCTGTGGCTAGAACTCATGATGCACCACGCCCCTGCAATCAAAGAAAACTGTCAGTTATGATTCGCGATACTTTTTGAACACACCTCGTAAATATACATACATATATCAAAATGATAAGTATGAACTAAATTCCGGATGTCTGCCTATGGTTTCCATTCGTCCGACCGTCTGTTCGTGCAAGCGTTGACTTGATCAAAAATGATGATATCTTATAGTTTTAATATACATATTTCACTAATCACTGGAGGCACATGGACCAGATCGGTAGATAAGCATACCCACTACCGGTTTTAAATAAATATTTATACTCAGCAATATCAAAATCAGATTATAAAATTTAAAGCCAATTAACAAATGTGTGGACCTCATGGCCTATGACAGACCTTATGCCGAAAATATCGGGCAATATGTGCAACATCTCAACGAAACGCCAAGAGCATAACTTTTTAGTAAGAACATGCTTAGGATGAAGCCTTGTGTAGAGCTGACGCAAGTGAGGAAAGTTCTCTGAAGGCCATTCACTTGTGAGTGGCCAGAAACGATTCTTTTATATTTGGCTCAAGCAGCTCACAACTTTTGGTTTTAGACCAAGTATCCACTGGGTAGCCAAAGGACATCCGTTTGAAAGCGAACTAAAGTGAGAGGGTGAAACCTTCCCTGCTCAAGGTTGTGCGCTGGGTTTGGGAGCCGCTACGTAAAAAACCCTACCAATGAAAAGATTAGCTATAATGGCTCTGTGCTAATAAAGAAGAAGAAAAAGTTTACATTTTAAAAATACGTAAAATCTTTTATAACTAATATAGCCTAAAGTGGAGTTTATATTTAATAAATCACTTAGCATATCACTCAATTACTAAGACATTTTAATGAAACTCAGAGAGCAAATTTTTGTTGTAGTCTTAGGTGTCAAAAAAATTGGAGAAGTGGTTCAATACTTCCCTAGCCCCTTATACCTAAAATGCACATATTCGAACTTCCGGTTCACTTTCAATCATACATTTTGCTCAATCTATGAGATATCTTTGAGAACGCAGAGAGCATATTTTAGTGGTTGTGCTATGTCTTAATAAAAACAAAAACCAAATAAGATCAGGGCAATAACATCACTTGGTACCATATTTATATGTACGAATTTCAAGTTTCGGATTTTTTTAACCCATTACTTCCCAAGCGTCGACATCATTGGAATTTTTTGATGAAATTTGTAACTTGGGCTCTTCATACATTAAGAAAGAAGAATATGAAATGAAATAAAAAAAAAAAATAAAAAAATACCTTGATTGATGAATCAGCCCGTCATATAAATAGGACACTGGGGATATAGATATGCTCGAAAAAATGAAAGATAACAACAAAACAAAATCAACTTTATTTAAAAATTATCATCGTATTTAAGCTTATTTTGTATGATAGGGTATAAAAAAATCACTGCAAATTGTTTTATCGCATTTGACACAAAAATTAAGAGGTTTTTTCTTACAACCTAGTCCTTGGCAAAGCCTCTGTTTGTCCCTCTCCATCATGTAGTGACCTAAATTGCCAAATCTGACCAGTTTTAAAAATTCATATTAAAATAATGTTAATACTTTTAATAGCGAAAAAATAATATTATAATAGGAAAATAGTACATAAATTTAAATTTCTACAGAAAAAATTAAAATAAACGGTCAGTTTTGAAAAAAAAAAAAAATTACCATGGTGTCCTATAAATGGGACAGTGGGAAGGAATGGGTTAAGGTATACATATATCGGTTATACGGTATTTTAACGGAGTTATACGAAAATATAAGATTGTTTCTGTATATAACTACTGCAGTCTAATTTAGAGTTTATCAGCGAACTACTCCAGCTGCCTTAAACTAAGTACTTAGCGATTTTCGTTATTCCAGCAGACTTTGTATCGCATACATACCTTTAATATACGAATTTCAAGTTTCTGGGTGTTTAAGAAATATATCGGTTCATATATATGCTATTTTAGCAGAATTATGTTTAAGGGATCAATAATAATAGCATTTAAAAAATTTTTATTTTTATTTCTTTTTTGCTTTTTCTGTTCCCTTATACCCTTAGAATTAATGTAGAAACCCACTTTACCATTGAAAGGTTTCGAAAAAGACCCAAAAATAATTATTAGGGGTATGTCAATTTTGCATATTATTTATGTCCATCTTTGTATGCTTTTTCAGTAACTCAAACTTTAAGCGCGTTTTTCTCAAAACACACTTTTTTAAACTGGCGGACATGTTTCGGGTCGAACTACTCAAATAATTTGCTTAATTTTTTTTTTTAATGTTCACAAAACGACTGCCTATCGTCCCTATATTTTTTATAATTTGTAGACAATGTTATGACAAAATTTATGTAAAAAGGCATGAAGAAATTAAAAAAAAAAAAGTTAATTACTTTTTTATTTATCAAAATTTTTTCACGAGTTTAGTAGGGTATTTGTGTTTCAGATGATCCAAACATGAGAAATCGTGTCCGCCAGTGAAAAAACGTATCTCATTCACCCAGCCACTTCTCAAAGTTTCATCAAAAAATTCCGAAAAAATTTGTACACTGGACGATATACCTCATGATGTGTGAAAAAAGTTCTATTATAGAATAAATTTTTTTATGAAAAAAATGTTAAAAAAAGAGACCAGTTTACTCTACTGACCCCTTAATTTAAAATTGATCCACGAATTACTCCAGTTGCTTTATACTACATATTTCGAGATTTTCGTTATTCATGGAGACTTTGTATCGCGTATATCAGCCAATAAGGGAGTTATTATCCTAAAATTGTATGCAAACAATTTCCTGATGTACGCAATATATTAAATTTAATAACTTTTGACTGAGCTTTTTATATCTTACTTCAGTTAATTAAATTGATTTGATTATAATTATCTTGGATACGAAACAAAATGAAAATCGTAGACTCAACCACTTGTCATCTCAATTCAATTAAAGTTAACATCTATATATAATATTTGGTACTCGCCTAAAGTCTTACCAATTTTGCTGGCGATTGCAATTCACTCTGCGACGCACAGCATTTACGCAACGCAACGTCGCTGCATTGCTTGAATGCGTGCTGAGCATCCGTTGCAGCGCGTGTTAAAATGGCCACAAACAGTTATGTCGCATTGGCCAAATAACCACGCAGCTAAAAACTAAAGAGCCGGGAATGGAAAGGTATGCCTCAATGCGTGCCACATGCCGCGCTGCATGAATGATTGACGCAATGATTGAATAGTCGTTGCAGGTTCGTTGAACTAATTTCGAATGCCTATAAATCAGCGGACGCACTCTGTTCCTGCAACACCAATTCGAGCGCGTGTGTGGCTGTCCTAAAGTCGAAAAATCCACAAACGGCTTTGTCTAATGAGGCGAATGTGCAAATTGAAATGGCAAATATTGCTAATTTCTGCACGAGCCACTCGTTGACTTAACGTATGCGACACGCGGCACTTCCTTTTTGGCTTTCAACAGGCGCGCACAGTTATGAAATATTTCTTATTGTTGTTGTGCCTTTTTGGCTATGTTGCACGCATATTCCCAATACTGTCGACGCGCGTTTTAAGTCGCTGAGTGGTTTGCGCTTCACACTTTCACTTTCTCGATTTTTGGTATGATGATGTGACGCAAGTAAATAATCAGTGTTTAATTGATGACGAACCAACAAAGACCGGTGTGCTGCCATTCATGGATTGCTAATGTAAATAATTAATACTCTTTTCGTATAACTGTCATTTGTTGACATCACAAATTGACGCAGTTGCATGATATCTTCTGCAGAAGAAGCGCAGCGGCGCCAAAGAAGATTTTATTTGTGGGGAATGCTGTGCATTTCTCTTGATTTATGCAAAACAGTTAGCAGATTCACTCGCCACTTAAGTGTGACAAACGAAATTTAGCTTGCTGTAGCAAAAAAACGTTTTAGAAAATGGAAAAAAACTAAGATAAACACTACAAAGTGTTTGCTTTCGCAATTATCATGTTTACAACGGGTTTACAGCGAATTTCGACGTTTGCACAAATTTTGTAAGCATTTTCCACCGGCGCTTCTCGGCAGCAGCACAGCCGCCCGTAGAAGTGCTGCAATTGCAACCGCGCAACATTCAACCGTTGCTGAACCAAATACATACATACACAGGTACATATGTTCATTGCCGTAATTCGACTTGCCAGCGTGTTAAGTGGCATGGATTGGTTTATTGTGCCGCTGCTGTAACTTTCTCACGCAGTCGACATGGGAATGTGTTAGTATTTATTGGCAATTTCCATTGCTACTATTTTTCCAATTTTTTTTTTTTCAACAGAATTTCTTTTGCTTTTTTGCTTACATTCCACATTATTGCTTAGCCCATTTCTTCATTTCTCCACACTTGAATTCTGCTTTTGCTCGGCATCTAATCATACCGTTCGCATATTAATGCTGTGGGCTATTAGCGGTTTAAGCAGCATCCAGCGAGGAAACACCAAGCCTTACCTTACTTAGTCTGCCCACTGCGGTAAACGGTGAACGCTTCTTGCTTCATCTTTTTGTGTGCGTTTGAAAGCTCGGCAATTTCACACGCTGCTGCTGGATGTTGGGCGTACACCTGAAGTACGAATAGTTGGGAGCTCGTATGATTGACTGCTCTAAGGAATATTAGACATAAACACAAATCTACTGTTCTAATATGTGGATTGCAGCGTTGTATTTGAAGGGTCAATGCTTTCTCGGAAAGACCGTTTAGCAATGGGCTACTACAAGTGATTTTCTTTTTTCTTAAATTCGTTTAATTTTTGCTAGGTATTCGCTGAAGAAGAGTAAAAAATGCGGATAATGCTAGTAATAACGACTATTACAGTTAAGTGTATTCTACAATATTAACTATATTACGAAGATATTATCGTAAGTGCAGTCATTGTGGTTTTTCCTCTTATCGCAGAAATAATAAGCAAATTACTTAAAGTGGTATTCTGGTCTAGAAGCATGAATTTCAGATAATTTTTACAGTGTCGTAAAAAAAGGCAATTAATATTTTTACCATCCATTTTTTTATTAGTTATTTGTTAATTTTAGAAGAGTACAGAAAAAAATTAAAAACTAAAAAAAGTTAAAAAATTTCAAATATTATGAGCAGACGAAGTGGGGGGTCTAAAATTTCCACGTGACCATACCCATGATTTCAACCCCCTAGTTATCTGAAACCAAAAAAAAAACAAGAAAAAACGTTAACTTCGGTTGCACCGCAGCTAAATACCCTTCAGAGGTGCATTTCTGTTAGTAACTATGTGTCCAGTTTATATGGAAGCTATATGCTATAGTAACCCGTTCTGAACAAGTTTTTTTAGAGATTACATTGTTGCCTTAGAAAATAATATATACCAAATTTCGTGAATATATCTTGTCAAATATGAAAGTTTTCCATATTAGAACTTGATTCCGATCGTTCAGTTTGTATGGCAGCTATATGTTATAGTGGTCCGATATCGGCCGTTCCGACAAATGAGCAGCTTCTTGAAGAGAAAATTGACGTTTGCAAAATTTTAAAAGGATATCTTAAAAACTGAGGGACTAGTTCGTATATATACAGACAGACGGACAGACGGACAGACAGACGGACATGGCTAAATCGACTCAGCTCAACATACTGATCATTTATATATGTATATAATTTATAGGGTCTCCGACGCTTCCTTCTGGGTGTTACAAACATCGTGACAAACTTAATATACCCTGTTCAGGGTATAAAAAGATTATTAATCTAGAATAATGTTGCAAAGGCCGGACCTACGGAAAAGTGGGAAAGATTCACAAAAAAATTTTTTCACAAAATGGCGACTGCCTGAGAAAAAAGTTTTTTTGGTTCACTTTTTCTGTTTTCTTCGAATTTTTTTAAAATAATAAAAATAGAAATTTGGGGATGGGGCCAATTCCAACCATAAACAAGCTTATAAAGAAGACTCTATAAAAATTTCAAGTAAATCGGTCCAGTAAAACCTGAGAAATCGTGGATATCGTTCCGAAAAAGTCAGTTTCGAGAAAAACGCGTTTAAAGTTTAGGAGATAATTCTAGTGAACACGCACGCCACGTCACAAAATCGGCTGTATCTCCGAAAATAAGTTGAATTTTTAAAAATCCTTCCAAGGTAATATTTTTGAAAGTCTAAACTATCAAAATATGCAAAAAAATCGACTTTTTCAAAATCCTAGACCAGAATACCAGAAACTCCATATTTTTTTATTAAAAGACATATTTTTCAACTTTTTGCTTATATAAATATTTTGAAATTCATCTTCAATGCTAAGTTCATATCTATTACTTGGGTTGTCATCTATTTAATTCGAAAAAACATTCTTTGCACCAGCAAGCGACTTCCGAGAGATTTATCAAAAAATCGAAAATTCTTCGGCTTTGTTGGGTATAACTGGCGTAGAAACGCTTAAATTTAGGGACGCTAGGTATAAAGTACAAATTATCACAAAATCATTACAAGTCTTGTTTTACAAATAAACGCGCATTTCACTTCAAAATCCTTCGCCGAAAAGTGCGCCGGCTGCAGCCAACCAATAATATTATAAATGATCGCAAGCGCACAGGAGCTACTTTTGCCTTCATGCAACCGGTATGTTTGTTTTTATTTGTGTCTCGTACATTTAGCAGACGAAATTGCAAGTGCCGCCATAATCGTAGCAGCCGCCGCTGGGTGAAAGTAAATAAATTACAAAATACTCTTGCCAATATTTACTTAGGGGGCGCTAAAGCACGACGCGGGCGCTGAACTAAATCAAGCAAATGGTGGCAAGCGAGCAGGAAAAATATATGCGAGTACAGAAATGCCTGTTATAACGGCAAAAGAAGCATAAACATTTACCTGTGGCAGTGCATTGACAGAGACGAACAAGTCAACCGCTCATATATGTATGTTTATATAGCTCTGTAGTACGGTGGTCTGCGCCGCAATAGAAGTGAGTGGCGCAAACACAATACAAATGAAGTTCAATTTAAGCTCAGCTAATTTTGGCTGCTGTAACTGTCAGTACAAAGTATGCAAATTGTCTGGGAATTGAAATTTACAAAACACTGTTTAATTCTTGTGCTTTGAAAGGCGTTAAAATATACTTATTTATAAGCGTCTCTCACAATTAGCACGCCAAAGCAAGAAATACCACAAATACGCGTTTTGTATATTAAAATTGATTTTTATGCAAATAGGCGCACATTTCGGGCTTTGGCATGCATATTTGCGTTTATTTTTAACTTTAATGCACGAACTAAAATGCGTTACAAACTCGCTGCGTGAACCAAACGTTTGCCTTGCTGCGCAGCATCAGCGGCAGCACCGCAACGCGGCGGCAATGACATTTTCCAAGCTTCTTTGATGTTCAACGCTGTCGCGTTGGCAGTGTGTTGTATTTATTGTTGCATTGTGTAATTATTGCGACAAAAATGCAAATATTACCACGTCAATGCAGCTGATTGCTTTTGGCGCGAACATTTTTCGAAAGTGCGACTATTAACTCATACAGGTACACACATACAAAAATGTACATACATACATATATATTATGGAGCGCTTTTATGTACATACATATTTGCATATGTGTCTTGCATCTGTCGACAATTTGTTTGTGAATGCACTTGGTTGTCGCCGCAGTTACCGAAAAAAGAGTGGGAGGGGGGGCTTAAAATCGTTTGAATGCAAATTGGCCGCCGCGTTGAAATCGATCCCGTATTTTTAGTAAAAACGAAGATTGAAATAAGAAAATAAAAATGATAAAATAGAAGAAAAAAATTATAATAAAATATAAATGTTGAAGAAATTATGCCGCCTAAATAAAGACTCATAGTAATCGCTTAGCAAAATTCCTGCAATAAGGATGTCAAATATATACATGTATCGACAAATAATTTTCAGAACTCTATACTATTACTATTAAAGCCAAATTAGTGGTGACCAGTTTGTGGTCCACACTCCAAAAATTACAGGAAATATTTGCCAACAGTGGTCATATTTCCGCAGACAACATCAAACCACTAAGAGTATATTTTTTTGCGAATAAGCTTTAAGAACGCCTCTTAACTGTTCTAAGACCTTTAGTAAATAGCTACAAAATACAAATGAAAAATGCATAACAGTTGTATGTATACAGGATTGCAAAAAAAGTCAAAGAAAAAGCATTTTTAATTCCAAAAATCGGTGCTACAATCAAAAATAAAAACTTTAATCCTAAATACCGAAAAAATACCGATAATTTAAAAATTACAAAAAAAATTTCAAATCCAAAAATCAGTTTCGAAATAAAATATTTAAATTTTTGCCCTAAATAACCAAAAAAAAAAAAAATACAAAATATTTTAAAATCTAATAATCGGTTTGGAAATCAAACATGAAAATTTTTATAAAAAATTAAAACATAAGTTTTCAATCCTAAAAAGTGGTTTTGAAATCAAAAATGAAAAACTTAACCCTAAATACCGAAATTCGAAAACTTACAAAAATTTTTACAAATCCAAAAATCGGTTTCGAATTAAAATAATAAAAATTTTATTAAAAAATAAATCTTTAATTCCGAAAATTTCGATTTGAAATCAAAAATGGGAAATTTATTAAAAATTAAATTTTTAATTCCAAAAATTTCGTTTTGAAATCAAAAATGACAAATTTAAATTTAAAATTTTATTAAAAAATTAAAAAATTAATTTTTAATCCCAAAAACTGGTTTTGAAATCAAAAGTGAAAAATGTAATCCAAAATACCCAAAAAATACTGAAATTCAAAAAAACTACAAAAAAATTTCAAATCCAAAAATCGGTTTTAAAATAATAAATGAAAATATTTGCCTCAAATAAACTAAATTTTAAATTTTATTGAAAAATTAAAAAATAATTTAAATTCCAAAAATCGGTTTCGAAATCAAAAATTAAAAGTTTAGACCTAAATACCAAAAGAATAGCGATTATCGAAAAGTTACAAAAAAATTTCAAAACCAAAAATAAGTTTCGAAATAAAAAATTAAATATTTTTTGAAAAATTAAAAAATAAATTTGTAATTCCAAAAACTGGTTTTGAAATCTAAAATAAAAAATTTAATCCTAAATACCGAAAAAATACTGAAATTCAAAAAACTACAAAAAAATATCAAATCCTAAAATCGGTTTCAAAATAATAAATGAAAATGTTTGCCTTAAATAAACTAAATTTTTTTGAGAAATTAAAAACTAATTTAAATTCAAATTGGTTTCGAAATTAAAAATTTAGACCAAAATACGAAAAAATAGCGATTATCGAAAAGTTACAAAAAAAATTTCAAAATCAAAAATAAGTTTCGAAATAAAAAATTAAATATTTTTTGAAAAATTAAAAAATAAATTTGTAATCCCAAAAATCGTTTTCGAAATCAAAAATGAAAAATTTAATCCTAAATACCGAAAAAATACTGAGATTTAAAAAACTACAAAAAAATTTCAAATTCTAAAATCGGTTTCAAAATAATAAATGAAAATGTTTGCCTTAAATAAACTAAATTTTTTTGAGAAACTAAAATCTAATTTAAATTCAAATCGGTTTCTAAATTAACAATTAAAAATTTAGACCTAAATTCGAAAAAAATAGCGATTATCGAAATGTTACAAAAAAATTTCAAAACCAAAAATAAGTTTCGAAGTAAAAAATTAAATATTTTTTGAAAAATTAAAAAATAAATCTGTAATCCCAAAATTCGTTTTCGAAATCAAAAATTAAAATTTTAATCTTAAATACCGTTTCCAAAAATTGCAAAAAATTTTCACATGCAAAAAACGGTTCGAAATAAGAAATTAAAATTTTTTCACTAAATAAAATCAATAAATAAAAACTTTATTTATAAATTATCAAAAATCGGGTTTGAAAACAAAGTGAAAATTTCAATCCTAAATACCGGTTAAAAACTTACAAAAAATTGTATTTATTGAAAAATTAAAAATAATTTTAAATTTCAAAAGTCGGTTTCGAAATAAAAATTTAAATTTTTGCCCAAATTAAATTGAAAAGTAAAAAGAAAATTATTCCAAAAAAAAAAAAAAATATTAATCTTAAACTTAAACACCGCATTGAAAAAAAAATGTTAATCAAAATTTATAATTGAAAATTAAAAAAATATGTTTAAAAACTTAAAAGAAAATATGTTATTGAATTTTAAATGATTTCGCGCTTGTGTACTTCTTATTCTACCATTTCGGTTATTTAATGAAAAATAAAGCTTATTTTTATTAAAATATCAACACAGTTAAGGACTTTTGAACTTATTTAAATTTATTATTTACATTTTCTGAATTTACTTACTTCTAATTATAGTATAATTATAGTTTTTCACTAAGAAATGTAAAATAATATAAATATTTCCAACTTTTTTTATAAAAAAATATTATTTTTATTTCTTACTCCAATTTATGAATTAAAAAATATTTTATAAAATTTTAATTATAATTTTGAAAGTAAAAAATAAATTTTCAACTTTTAGTTACATTTTCAAATTTAAATTCCGATTTTCGAATTTAAAAATTTATTTTCAAAATTGCAAGTTCGATTTTGATATTAGAAATCAATGTTAGTATACACATATACACATATGTGTAAGGTATATACATAAAATATTGTTCTCAAAACGGCAGGGTTTCCTTTTGGCATAACACTCAATTGTTGCAGCAAATGCTTCTAGTCAAGTTTGAATCAATTTTAAGAAAACTTCAAACAAAAATTGCACCTGAAACACACTTGTTGCTGCTATGACGGAAACTTTTGAAGAGACCCCGCAGCTTTCGATGCACCCAACTTACACTACTTACACTAACAAAAAATATATATATACATATATATATATATATGCATTTACAAACATATGCACTTGCATATACAATTCGAGCATATCGACCGGGTATTGAAAAGGCGGCTACACGGCAGCCCACCGTGCACGTGCAGCAACAGCAATGGCGCGCCAAGCTGCAACAATTACTGCATGCAGCAGACCAAATGTCGAACACAGCCGGGCAATAAGATAACGGTTTGGAAACAAGTTGTAAATCTCAAATTGATTATGTGCCGCTCACCAACCGTTCGGTAACAGCCGTCTTTGTCCGTAATGACTGCGGCATTAAGCATTGTTGTTATTGCCGGCGATTTGGTAAATATTTTCACTTTTCAGAGTAAAAGTAAAACTGTTACTTGCCACCGCCACTACCGGGTAACAGCAAGCAGCTTTGCTTACTTCACACCACACGTACACTCTTTACACAGCTACTCCGCTGTGCCTCTCTGCCACCACACAGCGATTCATGTGCAATACCCGCCGGTTTGCATATACATATAACTATACGGGAGTGTAAATATATACATGCGAGTGTAAATATATACAAATATATGCTTCATATGCTATTTGTGCAAATACAAAAGTGTATTTGTTGGTTTTTGCAATATTTCTGAAGTTGCTTTAACGCCGCTGCCCACAGCTGGCTGTGCGGTGCGGTAATCCACGTAAGGTGGAAGGTTGATTTATGTGATTTTCATGCCAGTCACTGTCGCTAAAATAAAAAAGGAAAATAATTAAACACTCCAAACAAGATTTTGCGTTCCCGACATTTTAATGCTGCCACTTGCCACTTGCCACTTGCCGGCTGTAATGCGCCAGATTCATCGCCGAAATTGGCTCAATTCAATTTTAATAAAAACGTAATTTGCTCATTGCAGCCACATAAAAAGCATCCGTGTGGATTCCAAAGGGTTATATAATATTCAAAGTAGTGAAAGTCTATTCAATTAGGGGCTTAATGCCAGGTTGTTTATGCACTTAATACCGCATCTGATTGATTTGTTAAGCAATGAGAATTTGATTAAATTTAAAGAGCATCGGAAGACGCTTCGTGATGAGGAAAACTCAAATTAAGAGAGCTCTGCATTCACCAAAACAATTGGCAGTCCGATGGTGCAAGGTTAGAGCTATATGTTGGATGCATTAAAACTTCCCAATCAAACTCTCCCAGTTTTTGTCGAGTCATCAAAGATGTGTGTGGTCTAGCGTTGTGCTGATTGAAGACACAGCCCCTTCTGTTGATCATTTCGGACTGTTTTTTCGATCTCATCAGTTGTTGACAGTAAAATGTAGAATCAATCGTTCGACTAGACTGAAACAGCTCATAGTGCATGATTCCTTTCCAATCCCACCAAACACTCAGCATAACCTTTAGAGGCGTCAACACTGGCTTTGCGACCATTTGTTGAGCTGAAACCATGATTTTTTCGCACATTATTGTCGTACTTGATCCACTTTTCATCCCCTGTTACATCCCCTGTTACCATTCGCTTCACAAATGGTTCGATTTCAATTCGTTTCAGCAAAGAAATGCAGATGTTAATTCGGTCCATTAAATTTTTCACAGACAATTCATGTGGTACCCAAACATCGAGCTGTTTTTGTAGCCAGCCCTTTTTAAATGGTTCAAAACCGTTTGATGATGAATGTTAAGTTCCTCAATGATGTCATGACTGCTTATCTCATGGTCCAGGTCAATATTTTTCATAATTTCATCGACTTTTTCAATGATAGGTCGACCAGAGTGAGGTGCATTTTTCACAGCGAAATCGGAGACATACGACTGCAACGACATCTATTGACAAAATACGAAAATACTTTTTCGACTACCCAACATATTCTTTCTAGAGTCTCCTACATTTGCTTCCAGTTACTACGTACTTCGTGGAAAACTTAACACACTCTGTTCTGCATATACTTAAAAACTAGGTTTCGACCTAGAAAGGCTTTACACTTTCCATTTAAACCTTACACCATATAATTTACTATACGAGAAGAGCTGGCTTACCTAATTATAAATCTTAGTAGTGAGTTGAGACCCCATAGATATATAAACTACACGCTCAATTCTAGATAAGGGCACTTGTTAAGCAGTTGTTTGCTCACTCCAGCGATTTAAGTTTGAATTCGGTGCAGTCAACGCCTGTAAATGGCCGCAGCTAGCGATTGTGGCGGTTAGTGTAACTGCCGCAAAAAACGTGGACATGACTAACATGACTTTTTTGCCCGTTACCCGGTTGTCAACAAAACAGCCAAACAACACACCAAACAATGGTAATAACAACGTCGAAGAGCAGACCACGCCGCAAAACACCGAAATGCACTTGAACTCGTTAATGAACTTTGCCGCCGCAGGCGATGCAACATTTTACGTTGCGATGGTGCGCCAGCGCTCAGCCGTGGGTCAAATGCAGCAACTCGGGCTCCAACGGACCGAAATCCAGCTCAAGTGTATCACTATTTCGGCGGCTTTGTGGCAGCTGCAGGGCACGCACGCCGCAGTTTAGACATTCGTTGCGGTCTCTTTTATTGCTGCCATTACAACAGTTACGCGGCCATTTCTGTTGTTGTTGTTGCAGTTAACTGCTTGCTGCGCTGGCTGCTTGTCGTCGCGAGTTTTAAAAGAAAATTTTATGTGACCACAGGCCGAAGTGAAATGGTAAGCAAGCGAAGTAGGCGGCGATAAACAAGGCAGCAGCAGCAACAACAAGAAGGAAAATAAATGTGACGACGCCTTGCACGCCGACTTTACGACTTTAAAGTAGTGCAGCAGTGCACGTGTAGACTGCAATGAGCGCAAATTATGTGTTTCTGGCACTTGGGGGCCTTTGAATATTTCGTGGCTAATTGTTAATTCGTAGGAAATGCGCCCGAGCAATTGCAATTGGAGTGCAGGGCCAATATAAGGTGACTGCGCTGCGTAATTTGAGTGTGAGAAATGTAATTTAATTTTATTTTCACAACAATTTTGTACATGTCAAAGCACACACATACAAGCACAAAGAGTCATGTAAACAATAAACATGTAAAATAATAAAAACAAATTAAAACGCGTTTAAATAAAGAACACACTAGGCTAGAAAGCCTCTCGGCGCCGAGTCATTGCCTTGTACTTGAAATTCGATTCGCGCTTAGTATCGTCGTCCCGCCATTGAGCGCACGAGTTCAGTGGCTTTCCGTTGAAAAGCGATACCAGAGAACTTACAACAATTGCCTTATGTTCTCTGGCGACACTATGCCACAGATGCTGCGCTGGGCGGCCGAGCGCCGATCTGTGAGATATGCAACATTATGCGAATATGTTTGGTATTAAGAAGTGAGCGCTGTTGTACAGTGCTTTCGAATAAGAGTGCTATGATTTCTTTTCAAAGAAAGAAAAAAAAAAAACCAAAACACACACTAATTGTTAAGAAGAAGATAGGACGCTGCAGTGTTGTTGATATTAAGCTTACAAGCTAATAAACTGCTGCCAAGTGCGCAAAAAGGGTGCTAGGAAGACTTGTTATGAAGCAAACCACTTGCAGTTTTTTGAAACTGAGTTATGAAGAGTGTTCTTATTTTTATTATTTTATTTATTAATAAAATTTTGTCAATATTTAAGGATTTCCTCAGGGCAAAAACGCCCAATTTTTAATATTTTTTATACAAATATTTTACGGATGCTGTCTATTATTCCAATGATTGCTTTTACAAAGGTTTTCTGAAATTTTGAAAGAAAAATATTCAAACCTCGACCATTACGACGTCATTTCAGGCAATCCTTCGGAAAAATAGTGTGTGTGTATGGACATCTTACTGGGACATCTGAAATAAAAAGAAAAAATACGTGTTTTAGTTAGCAATTTTTGGAAAATTTTTTTCAAAAAAAAAAAAACACAAAGTTTTGATAAAAATTTCTGGTAACTTTTGTTAGGAATTTTTTAGCATCTGACGAAGAAAGTGAAACTGTAAATTTTGGTAGACGTTGTTTTTACAAAAACAAGAACGGTTTTGAAAAAAAAAATTTTCAACATTATTTATTTTAATTGTTGTAATAAAACAAAAACAATACTTGATGCAAGACTTTGTAAATTATATTTCGAAGACTTCTGCGACATTTCATTAAGGAATTACATGGGTTTCCTCGTATAAAAAAACATATTTTTTTAACATTTTTTTCCCATTTAAAAATGAAATATTTTATAAAAATTTTTTGTTTTTACAAACATACACTATTAACGAAGAAATTTTGAAATTTTTGGAAAACAATATTTTAAACTCGGCCATTGGATGCCATTTCCGGCGACAGTTGACAGTATAATTCCGCAACGGATCATCTAAAGAGAAAAAATACGAGAAATCTTGACAGCCGACTTTGAAGACACAGTTTCGAAAAAATTCGTTTAAAGGCGGCGCACTTAGCCTAGATAGCCTCGAGCGCACAAGATCTCAAGGCTGTATCGCCGAAACTATTATTCGGAACAACAATTTAGGACAATATTCTTGAGGTTTTGTAGAATTTAATAAGAGAGTGAAAAAATTCGATTTTTGGAAAACAGTAAGTCCATGTAACCCCTTAAGATCCGTTGAGTAGTATGCGAGAAATCTTAACAACCGACTTTGAAAACACAGTTTCGTGAAAAAAGCGTTCAAAAGTTTAAGTGACTATATTGAGGACCTCATGGCTGGAAGTTTTCACTGTAACTGCAAAACCATTACTCAGATCAACTTGAGCATTCAAAAATATATCGTAGAGTTGAATTAAATGTGACAACAAAAAAATCAATTTTTTGAATCTGTGAAACCCATGTAACCCCTTGAGGTAAGGCCTGGAGTAGATGGCATAGAGAATTTATTTTTTTAAATAAGCTTTGCTTTTTCTTACGATTTGTAAAATTAATGAAAGCAATAATAGCAAGTGTGAGATTGCCTTGATTTAAAGTAAATACTCCAAGTTTAAGAAAAGGGCTTAAGATACTTAGAACGTTTACACTCATAAAACCGTTTTAATTTGCTAGCTATTTTGAGGGGTTAGGGGTTGTCAGTAGCACGAAAAAATGAGAATTTTCAGTAATTTTTTTGCTACTAAATTATGATATTTTACAAAAGTAGTAATATGGCATTATTAAAGGTTGTGTTGACCTGAAGTCACGAAAATTTCAAAAAAACAAAATTTAATTTCCAAAGTTATAGTTGTTTGTGTTGATCCTGTTCCAAAAAAAGGTACTTGCGGTGACAAGCATAAGTCCTTGGAGATTCATCTAAAAATAATCGGACAAAAAGGAAGGATTTTATTTTGTTTTCAAAGTTAACAAAATGGCAGCCTCAGGAAATTTTTTTTCAAAATTTTTGCGAAGTAATCAATAGTTAATTGGTCTTAAAAAATGGAAATTTTCGAAAAAATAAAAATCCTTTGATCAGGCCCGAGTTTATTATGTATTCTAAAAGCTGTATGAATTTCATTAAAATCTACTAAACGGTTTTCGAGTTACAGTTGCCACTGGTTCAAAAAGTATAATTTTGAGAAAAACGCGTTTAAAGTTTCACACCAGCTTCGAAGTGCCCGAGCTTAACGAAAATGCAAAAAAAAAAGAAAATTCTGACTACCCCTAACTCCTTAATACACCTCGTGAAGAATCTTTGACGACGTTAGGACTATTAGTCAAAAACATATGATCGAAGTTTTCAATCAAAAGCCTTCAAGCAAATGGCTTATTGGCTTATGCTCGCTATGCAAGTCTTCCATTTCCTCCCTATTCATTACACCATAAAAGCGACTGCAAACCACAGCCTGAACCATAAACCAGAGTCTGAACGATGTTCAAGCATTTTATGGCATTATTCTATACTTCAGACTGTCCGTCTGTCTGTCGGTCTCTCCACTCATATGCACATCAACAATAGTTTTGCATTCGTATGTCTATTTGTGGCTTTTGTTGTTGCCACCTGGTAGGTTCAACCGCAAATATTTACCTCTGCCATACGCTGCATACCCACACACATATATGTATATGTATGCATATACATATATAGTAGTTATGTTCAATGCATTATACAATTCTAAAAACAAAAACAGCAAAGTTATCGGTATTGCTTTCCCAGTTAAAGATATTATATTCTAACAGCGCGCGCTGAGCTATCGAGAAGTCACTCATAGACGCTTGCAGAGCAAACACTTATGGATGTGGCACGCAAAATAGGAAAAAATACGACTTTTCCCGCGTCTCCTTAGTTTGCCAGCTAGCAATAAAAGGTAACTACACTCGCTTATTATGACTTAGAATTGCATACCGTGCAACATATCGAATGGACAGCGGCGCAGACAGCCAGCCAAAGCGTAAACGTATCGCTAACTTCCCGCACTGCTACACACTTATGCCTCTACGCATGCGTATATTTGCTGCCATTATTGCCATATGTAGTTACATACCTACAATTGCTTTAACGTTGGAAAGTGTTGCATATGTGTGTGTGTGCAAGTGTAAGCGCAAAGAAATGATGGGCATGTGGTGCAAATACTCAGAACCACAGATACAAATTTACGGTTATGACTTGATTTACTTAGGCCAATCTTGGGCAGCGCGTTGGAAAAACCTCCAGCGTACCTTTGCTGTTACTGTTGTTGTTGGCTTGATTGTTGGGCTATTTTTCTTGCGCATGCGTAGCAGTTCATTGACTTCTAACGGCCAGCCTGAGCGTGTGGGGCAACGACGATTGCAGTTTTGACATGTAGCACTTCCGGGTTCATGAGAATTATGTCTCATCTTGGAAAACTGCTGAAATGCGCCGAATTTATGAGGCATACAAACCACATAAGTAATTTTAAATAAAATAATAAAATGCCATAGACTATATTTTTCTATTTATGATATGGATTTGATGGAAACTAAAACTGCTCGGGGCAATTGCCACGAAAAATAACGATTTTACCTTTTGGCAGTCAACTTTTCAAATTCAAAAACCAACCCATGGTTATTTATTGAAACCTAAATGGCTTGCAGTTTATAAAACTGTTAACTCAAGTGCCAGTTTAGAAGCAATTTTCATTGAACCCACCAGCGAAAATCAAGCCAATATCGCTCAGTTGCAACTAAACCCAAACTAATTGAAATTCTTTAATTAATGTTAGCCATATTGTTGTTATTGTTAAAAAGTAGAAGCTTATTTGTTGTTATGTTGACTGTTTGCTTTCGAAACACCAGCAGCATTTCAAATGTTGCAGCCTTGTATTGCTGCCAATTGCTTTCTTCTATTTTGCATTGTCTGTCCGGCTTTTGTGTGCCTTGTTGCATGCGTCTACTACGCTTCTACTGAGGTTATTGATAATTTTCTCATAGACGTTTACAAAACCAACTTTCGTTGTTTGCTTTGATTTTGCGTACTTCAGTTTGTTGCCAAGTTGCAACTTCTATTTGGCGCCGAGTTTCGATTGAGAATTGAATTTGCGACAAAACTTACTAAAAGCAAAGCACAGAAACAAGTGGAATTCAAGGTTTTTGAACTATCTGGTGGATTTTCCGATAGACTATTTAACGTGCCTTGCTAAAAAAATAACTGTTACAAATAACAGTTCGTTTGATTCTTTTACAGCTATTTGCGAGCATTTATATTTTCACCACACATGTGGGAACGTGTTGTGGACTTGACTTTTGCTTGCGAGTTCAATCTGAAATTGGTTATGTGGCGCTAGCGCATACAAAAAGTGTTACAAGGAGGAAAGGCCAGTTCAAGTATAGTGACCGAAAGACATTCTAGTGTAGACATGTATATAAAAAGAGATTTTTTTTGAACTGTGCTGAACAAAAACATAATAAATACATATATTTACTTTGTTTGTAAATTTTTTTTTTTTGTAAATAATATTTTTTGTAAATTATTTTTTTTTGTAAATAATATTTTTTGTAAAAGTTTTTTTTTTCTAAATTATTGGTTTATGCAAATTGTTTTCTGTTTTCTAAATTACTTTTTTGGAATCATTTGTTTTTTTTTTAATTTTTTTTTTGGTAATTGGTTATTTTGGTATATTATTTTTTTTCGGAAATACTTTTTTTTGTAAATTATTGTTTTTTTTTGTAAATTATTGTTTTTGTAAATTATTTTTTTTGGAAAAATATTTTTTTTGAAAATTATTTGTTTTGGAAATTGCTTTTTGTCTAAATTATTTTGTTTGGTAATTTTTTTGTAAATTATTTTGTTTTTATAAACTTTGATTTTTCTTTTGTAAATTATTTTTTTTTTTTAAATAATTTTTTTTGTAAATAATTTTTTCTTGTAAATTATTTTTTTTGTAAATTTTTTTGTTTTTTTTTTTAATTTTTTTTTTTTTGTAAATTAGGTTTTTTGTAAATTATTTTTTAGTAAATTATTTTTTTTTTTGGCAATTGTTTTGGTTTTGTAAATTATTTTGTTTATTGTAAATAATTTTTTTGTAAATTATGTTTTGTGGGAATCTGTTTTTTTTTTTGTGAATAATTCTGTAATTTTTCTGTAAAATATTTTTTTTTTTTTTGAAAATGATTTGTTTTGGAAATTGTTTTTTTCAAATTATTTTAGTTTGTAAATTATTTTTTTTTTTTGTAAATTATTTTTTTTTGTAAAATACTTTTTTTGGAAATATTTATTTTTTTTTCTAAATAATTGTTTTCGTAAATTATGTTTTTTTTGTAAATTATTTGTTTTTGTAAATAATTTGTTTTGTGTAAATAATTTTTTTGTTTGTTTAAATTATTTATTTTTGTAATTTTTTTTTGTAAATTTGTTTGTTTTTTTTTTTAAATTTTTTTTTTGTAAATTAGTTTTTCTGTAAATTATTGTTTTGTAAATTATTTTTTTTGTAAATTATTTTTTTTTTAAATATTTATTTTTTTTCTAAATAATTTTTTTCGTAAATAATTTTTTTTTTTGTAAATTGTTTTGTTTTGTAAATTATTTGTTTTTGTAAATAATTTATTTTTTTGTAAATTTTTTTTTTTGTAAATTATTTGTTTCGTAAATTATATCTTTTAATTATTTTTTTTTTTGTGTGAATTTTATTGGAAAATAATTGTTTTTTGTTAATTATTATTTTGATCCACGTAAACACATGCATTTTTTAACGTTTATTAAAAAGCAAGCGAATTCACAACTTTCTTTCGTTCGAAAGCGCTATTATTTTGTTGTTGTTATTGTAATTTGCGTTCAATTGTTGGCGGAAAAAAACACAATTAATTGAATGTTACTTTTTCCAAGCAAACACAAAATTAATCTGCACAAACTCTTAAGTGAGTATATTGAATAATACAATGGAGAAAAATTCAAAAGACTTAAGCGACAAACTTTCAATCAGATAATGCTTATTGTTAGAAAGTTCTACAAAATTCTATAAAATTCTAATAAAAGGTGAATTTTGATATGCATATTCATGTAAGTAAATACAATTGTACAATACATAATTATCATCAAGCGATTTTATTGCTCTGAACAGGGTATTTTAAATTTGCCACAATGATTTTCAGCATCCAACAGGAACCAACGTAGTATATACACATATAAATACATGGTAAATGATATGCATGTAAAGCAAACAACAAATATAAATTATCAGCGTGACGAGGTGAGTGGTTTCAACCGTGATCATCTGTATATGTATATGCGAAATAGTCCCTCATTTTTCGAAATATCTAACTGAAATTTTGTAAAAGTTCCTTCCACTCAGAGAAACTGCTTATTTTTTGCAACCGGCGATATCGAACCATTTTTGCATATAGCTGCCATACAAACTCATCTACCAAAATCAAGCCAAAGATCTTTTTATAACCTTTTATGCTATAAAACCTGCATCTATGTAGGGTATCATAGCTTCGATGTTGCCAAAGTTAACTTTTTCTCTTTTTTAAACGAAATATGCATTGTTTCTAATATAACATATCCATACATACAATAAAAATAATTATTTAAATTAAACTCAACACATTTGAAAGCTGGCTTTGCTTAATAAACACCAATAATCAGTTAATCAATGTGTGCTAAGAATAGTGTCATTTAATAAGCGCGCGGTAGCTCATCTGCTTGTGTGTTCTAATTGAGCTAAAACAACCTTGCGCCAACTCATTTGTGTGGAGCCTTAAAAGGCTGTACAAACAACGCGCTTGCGACTGCGCGCTACCAACAAGCAATGCGTTGCAAAAATATAAAATATATAGTATAAAGCAGTAGTTATGGTGAATGATGAATTTTTATTGCCTAATACATAATTCAGCGCTGACACTGGTTTATAGTGTCTACACCCACTACCATAAGTACGACTCCTACTACCGCAGCTAGTTAGGTTGACCATTTTTGGGCGGCGAGGTTTTCACTTTCTGAATAGTGGCTAATGAGTCGGCTGCAAAATATAGCACAGCGAATATGAGGAACTTATTAAATTTTTTTAATTTTTCAGGCTAATTTGCTATTATATTTTGCAAAGTCCGCTTATGCTTAGTAAGAATTGACCATAATATTTTTAAGGCGTCCACTTGCAAGTGAAAAAACGCATTTTTTGTTATTTTTTTTTTGTTTCGAAGAAGCATTTTATTTAATGATTAAATAAAAAATGTTGATATTAAATATTGCTATTTATTTTAAAAAATGTTGGAATCTCTTAACCTTATAATCGAAAGCCGCTTTTCTGTGAAAAAATTTACACTTCAGTAGGGCCAAATATTTTGAAATGATCGTCTTAATCATATTCATTCGATCCTAACCTGCCAGCTATATCAAAGAAGTTCGAAAATTCGATCAGTACGGTCGTTTTAGAGAACTTTTCCTCCTTAAAAATTCTTACAAATATGCTCAAATCTCCGAAATGTTTACAGATGCCTTTATAATTTTCGGAAAATATTCGAAAATATATGTACAATTAATTGGAAGTGCACCACACCTCGATAATCGAAGTAACCTGTCAACATAACCTTGATTTTTGACCTGTTTTGACTTGGTTTTTTCAGCTTCAGCTTACCTTTTCCACGATACTCGGCAAATTGATCGTCTGTTTCCGGGTCCTAAGCATAGGTGCAAGACTCATCGTCAGTAATAATACGTTTTATGACATCCTTGTAGTCGAAAGGCATTATTTCACAGACATTTAATTTAAATTAAAAAGTCTTACTACTTTCTGCCCACAGCTATTCACTTGCTACTTACTTTGAGTATCGTTTCAATGCTTCAGATTTTTTTTTAGAATTTTCGAAAATTCAATTAACAGTGTTGCTGCTGTTATCGTGGAGAAAGTTAGACAGTCATAAATGGAGTCATTCGTAAATATATATTTACAATTTTTTTCATAAAAGAATTCTTAATAATTTCGGCAAATAAAATGACAATATTTTTACACTTCAAATAGATTGTGCTAAATATTCGCATAAAAAGCCTTTGTGTAAATATACTCGTAAGCACATATCTCTGTGTAACTAAGTCAACAAAAGCCTCTATATGTGCGGCTATATGGGCTTTCGCATTTTACGCCGGCTAATTGCTGTGCGTTCCATACTTTTATTGTGTTTTGTTTGGTTTTTACAACTTTACATTTATATTCGCCAACACAGTTGTCAATTGTGGCAGGTACGCGCTTATACATACATATGTATGTGTGCGTATTTGGCTAATAGCAGCACATGCACCCATTGACACCTCATTTACTCTTTGGACCAATGTGCTGAGTGTAGACATGTGAACTGGTGAACTGAGTGTGTCAGTAATTTAGTGATAATGTTACTTGACCTTAATATCAGTAGTGTAATAAAACGGTAAAAAACAACAACAAATAATACAACTATATATATTTGTATGTGTATGTAAAAAATAAAATAACTTAATTTGCGCAATTAAAGTTCAAAATGTTGTACTCTCATATGAGAGGTGATTGTTTTTTCACTGTGAGTATGTCTCCGCGTATGCAACGTAATTATGTGGCACACTTAGTGATATAAATAGAGTACATATATATATGCGCGTATATAACACTATACAGCATATTTAAAGAAAATATTTCCGACTGCTGTGCTAAAATGTCTGTGGATATGAGGTGTCTGGATATGAGGTCTCTGGATATGAGGTGTTTTGTCTACGAATTTTTGTATTTATTTTTAAATTTAGTGTATGGTGGTGTTTTGACCCCTACACCCCTTGACCAAAAATAAAAAAAAAATTCCACGTGTTTGGAAATTTGTATTATCATTTTCAGTTTAGCAACCCAAAATTAACAAGAAATAGCCTCTAACATCACAATCGCAAAATTAACGTGAACTAGTGTTATTATACTGTCTGAACTAGTCCTTCAGTTTTTGAGATATCAATATGAAATTTTGCACACGTTCTTACCTCTGAAAGAAACTAATTACTTGTCGTAATCAACGCTATCGGACAACTATAGCATATAGCTGCCATACAAACTGAACGATCAAACTCAAGTGCTTGTATGAAGAACTTTTTTATATGAAGAGATATCTTCATGAAATTTGGCATGGATTATTTTCCAAAACATTGAAATAATTTTCGAAGAAAATGTTCAGTTTTGACCACAATAACGTACAGCTGTCATACAAACTGAACGTTCAAAATCGGCATATAGATCTTTTTATATCCCTTTATGCCATAAGTAATGCATCTATGAAGGTCATTAAAGCTACGCTGCTATCAAAGTTAAAATTTTTCTTGCCTTTTTTACGATTTCTGCAAAACGAATGGACAAATTGTGTCTGAAATTGTGACAAAATGTTCAATAAAGCACAGCAATAATTTGATATATATATGCATATAATTGTGTATGAAAGTAATTATTTACCTCCATGCATGCATAAATATGTATGCACATACAATATGTATAGGTTCGTGCTAGAAAATGACTTTGGTATGCGCATGCGCCACGACAATTTTCTAGCATTACCATATATTACCCACCATAGACTTTGCTCGCATGCGCACAATATTAAATACCCATATTTGCCATTATATGCTGATGTTATGTGGGATCAAGCGTTGGCGGTTAATCTATTTAAGTAGCTTCGATGCAGTTGGCACTAAGACAAGTTCACACATAAAATTACTCCAGATAAAGCTGTAAATCGAACTGGCGTTGAGTAGAAAGCGCATTTTTCTTGGCGACGATGTAAAAAGGAAGAGCCAAATGCATAAATTCACTGCGAGTATGCGCATGCGCAGACAATGGTGCAGAAATGAGGAAAACGCATTTGCAATTAGCACAAGTGCCGCATGCCCTATGAGTGTCTACGTGTGTGTGTGTGTGGGAAAAAGTCAAATGAACGCATGCATGGAAATAATCGCATGAATGCGGAGACCAAACAATGCCTGTGCTGCCCTAAAAATATGAATATTCTACATACGCATATTCATATCAACATAAGCACATTATTATTAATTATATGTATGTACATATATATAGTATATGATTGTTCAAATATTTTTGCTTTTATATCCAATAATTATTGGCCGCTGAATCAAACGACCGACAAGCAAATATATATTTTTCAATTTTTTTGTTTGGCATTTGCTTAACAAACATCGTTTAACAACGCAGAACCACTCAAGTTCATCTGCTCGACGTGATTGCTGCTCTGCGAGTAAATCATCAGCGATAATTTATTGCAAAACCGCCAACTTGTTGTGATCATAAATGCTAAGATTTACATACATACATATGTACACGCTCGTTATGTATACTGTGCATGAATGTTTTATGCGATTTTTTTGTGGCGTGCCAATATTACGCTTGTTAAAGGTGGCTATGCAAAGTACCTTGACATTTTTTCAGTTTTATTAATTTTGTTTACTGCTTTTCCACACATCAATCGCTCAAGCTTTCTGCAGTGCAGCTTACACATAAACTAATAATAACAAGTCAAGTGCATAATTATATGTGTGTGAGTATATATATATTTTTCACATAATGTAAGCAAATTAAATGTTTGTGTTAAACTCACCGCTTTTCAGTCACGAAAACGCAGAGTAGGCTTATTATAATATTTGTTTAATTTTATTTTTTTTTTTTTTTTTTAATTTGCAAGCAACAATTATGTTCTTATGAAACGTTTATTTTACTTACAAGTGATTTGTAATTGAATAAATGCTTGTAGCATAAAATGTTCATGATTGAAGAGTTATGCCAATATACTTGCCACTGTCAAGCTCAAAAATTGCGTGCTTTGGGATTGAAAACCAAACAAAATAACTTTATCAATAGCTTAAAAATTTTAAAGGCATATTTCTACAAATTTTAAGCAAAAATTTATTAATTAACAAGTTTAACGTGATATCCAACGGCTCTAAACTAAACGTACCTCCACTGCTGTAGTGATTCGACATACTCTATGAATGAAAAGTTTTCTGTTCGAAGATATTGTTCATACAATGACCTACGGTCAAGAAAAAAATAAATGATAAAATAAAAAAATAAAAATAAACGATTGATTTTTACCAAATACTGGGATGGGAACTATCACAAAAGGAAGTGCTTTAGCTCTACGAAATCGTAGTCAAGCCAATTATGTTCTATCGTGTATTCGTCTAGCGAAGAGGCGCTCGAAAAGGCTACACTTGCTATGAACCTTTGAGAGTTCAGAGAGTGGCTCTCATCGGCATCTTCGGTGCACTACGGATGGACTACAACAACGATAATACTCAATGCCGTTTTTAAAATAGCAATCGCGGACGTTTCCGATAGTTTTATTACTGCGAAGTGTACTCTCAAGGCTTTGAGAAGCTGACTATATGAAGATATGCGAACAAAGACAGGCCAAAAATCTCTCCAATTTCAATTGCATTACTGAAAACTTGGATCACTGCCTCGCATAGGCCACTCGGGGCGGCTTTTTCTCTGCTCACACGCCAACGAAGGAGATGTGAATGGGAAGAAGTCGTTGCGGAAGAGTCACAGTGAGCTACACAGAGGGTTCGAGACTAAGAGCGAAGATTGGAAATGGAGTTTTATGTGGGAACTCTCCGTTAGTTTTAACTTAAGACTACTGGATCACTGGAATGTTTTTCAGGCAGAAAAAGGTTGCTATTATCAAGGTGGCGGTCGATGTACTGCCTCGTAGTTCGGTCCCTTTCAGGGAGGGGAGCATTTACTCCGACAGCAGTGCGGCAATATTTGTGTTGAGCTCGATAACTGTGCATTCAAAGCTTTTCAAGGAGTGTCGGTCCTCACTAGAAATGGCATCAAGCTAATTCATCATCAGACTTGTTTGCGTGCTTGGTTACAGCGGAATCGCTGATAACTGCAAAGTTGATGAACTAGCCAAAGGGGCACCCTTACCCAGCTCACATCGAAACGGGATGGAGTTGGACTTCCATTAAAGTCTTGCGTTTTAGCACTGGACCAATTGACCTCGCGTGCGCTTAGCAGACGCTGGTCAACTATAAGTTCCTATGCTACTGCGAGGTTCTTCCAGCCTACAGAAGAACGCAAGAGATCTACTGCACTTTACTTGAGCAAAGTTCATTGTAGAAGTCCTTAAAAAGCACTGTCCAAATTGTATTAATGCAGTAAGGCTCAAAATCTTGTTGGTCACTAGTTGTCAAAGTTGTGTGTATTAGGGTGAGGTGAGAACATCCAGGCACTTACATTGTCATCACTTTACAATACAGAGGCTAAACTATTTCGGATATCTTATCTTCGGCGAACCAGAATACATAGCAGAAACTGATATTAGCCTTTGCAACAAATTTGCGACAGGCTCAAAGCACTTTGTCGATCTGTGTGGGTCTTATGAACCAGTATATAAGAGTTTATAGGTACCACAACGGACCAAATGAGATCTTTCGTGGGATCGACCTTATAACCTGCCAAAAGCAGTTTTTTTTTCCAAATCACAAAATTGGAAATTGGTAAGTCCTTGTATGAAAAACAATGAAAGGAGCACGGTAAATTATTTTGTATATCTCGGTACCAGCATATATTCCACAAAACTCTAAGCTTGGAGATCAAACGCGGAATAACTATTGTCAACAGGTGTAACTTTCGTATTTGTAGATAATTGAAAAGCAGATCTCGACGGACAAAAACAACGCTCTATAAGTTTCTCATTATTTCCGTCCTATTAGACGGATTAGAAACTTGGACGATGATGAGCCGACATGCGGAAGCACTTGGAACATTCATGAGAACTGTTCTCTGCAAGATCTTTGGAGCTCTACGGTGAGATGATTAGACTCAAGCGCAATCTTACGAATGCGCTGCTTCGGCCATGTTGTATGCATGGAAGATGATGAACCTGCGAATCTTTTTCGATGCAAGACCTATGGGCGGGCAACGGAAACAAGGATCCAATGGAAAGATCAAGTGCATAGAGGCTTATGTGCACTTCGAATGTACAACTGCTGTGATATCGTAAATAATAGAGGCAATCGGCGAAGTTTTAAGTTCTAGGCCCAGACTGGCCCACGGTTGTTGTCTCTCCTTACAAGTTATTTCGTCTGATATGCCACCACGTTGTATTGTTTTTTGTTGTTGTAATACTATTACTAAATTTATTGCAGTTATAAATAGAAGATATATTGTACAACCTTATATACATACTTGTATACATAGCCAGTAAGAAAAAACAAACTCTGCTACAAAAACAACACCAACCAATGCATTACTAAAATTTGCGGCTATTTTGCATATTTTCGCATGTGATTGCTGCAGCAAAATAAACAACGACGTTGTTGTTGTTGCATTAATTTACAAGCGATAAACTGCCCAAATAGATTTATTGTTTCAAATTTATGTGCCGTTGTTGCATGTATGCCATGTGCAACATGCCATTGTCCGTCGCTCGGCGCTGTCTACTGTCAATCACAGACAAAAGCCCAAACACACTTAATGCAGACAGTTGAATAAGAATGGCAATAGCTGACAGTCCAAGTACTCGCATAGACAACAACAACAGCAACACACACGCATGCTCGCGAACCAACGGTATACAAGAGGTGTTTATTTCAAATTCAACTGGAAATTGTGTAGGTGTTCGTTGTAACATAACCAACTTAAAGCAATAAAAACAACAACAACAACATTAGTAATAATAACGTTTGTAAGTATGTAAGGTTTGGGCTAATAACGGAAAATAATTTGAGGAAAGAAAACGCCAGTTCGCATGCGCCAAATGCGGATATGTGGCAACTGGCAAATTTCAATCATAAACCCTCCACAAGACACACACACACACAGATACGCGGAGTAGCGGTGTGTGTTTGTGTGCGCTTGTTGAAGGAAATCGCTTTGACTGGCAATGGCGAAAATGCGAGTCAAATGTTTGCATTTACAATTCAATCATCGTTTCAACAATCAACGTTCGGCGGCAGGCGGTCGGTGCTTGGCGGTCGACGGGCGAGCAGCAGCCAGGCGTTGAGGTCTACGATTGATGGAATTGTGGCAGACGCCGTCAGAGTAGGCGTCCGCCGCATTGGTTTCCTACGTTTTTCCGCTTCGACCGCAGCTGCCGCATGCAATGCAAACGAGTCGGCTGCAGTTTTCATGCACACTGTGCTTCATTTTCGTTGCAAGTAGCTGCTGCATCACGCTGCATTGGGCAATTTTCCGTCGATTGATCGGCTTGACTGCCAACTTAGCTTACACTCTGCATAGCTGCCTTAATGGAGAGTACCACGTGTACATGCGTGTGTGTGTGTGTGTGAATTTCGTAATATACTATTATTATTAGGTATTCATTTAATGACTTCACAATTATGCGAATTGTTATTTTCTATTATTTATTGATTTTTGTGCACCTTCAAAAATGTTGGTGTCATATTAATGCTTTGAGATTTTTAATTACAATTGGATTTTGTATGACACATCTCTTCGCAGCATATAATCGTTTTATATGTATATGTTAGTTAGTGTTAGTGAATTCGATGTGAGCTTGCATTACATAAATGCTTGTTGCAACTACTGCTAGCGTATTTAATGCTGGACCGATCGTTGGAATCCGTACCCCAGGTTGATATTCAAAGTTGCTTGCAGATCTCTTAAAGGAGACCAAAATCAATTGAAATAATGAATGTTGGGGCAATATATGTAGAGAGTTCGACAATCTATAGAATGTGAGTGGCTATGAGTGTGGATTTCAATTATTAAACATACAAATTTATTAGAAAAATTACACAAGCACAACAGGGGAGTCAAAATTAAGGCAGTAGTAGGATTGCTTGGGTTCAGAAAAGTTTCTTTAAAAATACTGCCAAATATTGAGACAAAAAAAGCACGCGGAAACTGTAATTATTCCGAAAAAATACATATTTCTAAGTTGGCATTACTGGCTTTAATTATTATGCCAAACATAAGCGCGATCTGTCAGCCAATTTGTTCACAGCAGCTGCTTACATGGTTAAAAATATCGATAAAAGAATTATTCTCAAATTTTGTTTTTCTAACCAAATTTTGTGTGCGGAATCGTTGCGAATGTTGGAAAATGCTTACGGTGATTTAGTTTTATCAAAATCACAAACCTATGAGTGCTAAAAAGTCTACAAAGACGGTCGAGAGATCGTTGAAGACACGCCTCGTCTGGTTCTGGTCAACCTTCAACTGATGAAAAGCTTAAAAAAAATAAGGATATTGCGCTTGAAAATCATCAGGTAAGTGTCAGAGAGATAGTAAGAGAGTCCGAAATCTCTCGCGAGTCCGTTCGAATGATTTTGGTGGATATTTTGGGTTTTTGAAACGCGTTCTTGCTCGACTCGTCCCGATAGAACTGAATTTTTTTCTAAAAGAGTATCATAAATAAGTCCCATTCGGACATGCTTGATCGTACGAATTCCGATCACACATTCATGGAGAGCATTATAACTGCCGATGAGACATGTGTTTATGAGTTTGACCTACAAACAAGTCAACAATCATCGGAATGAAGGGGAAAAACGAGCCGAAACCAAAAATATCACGCTAAATTTGCTCCAAAATCAAGATAATACTTTTTTTTTTGATATTCGTGGTATGGTGCATAATGTGTTTGCTCCAGAGGGACATACGGTAAATAAGGAGTTCTATTTGGCCGTATTGAGGCGTTTGCGTGAGAACATTCGTCGAAAGCGGTAGGAATTGTGGAAGAAAAATTCATGGATTTTACACGATGATAATGCAACATTGCATTGAGCCACGATTGTTACCGAATTTAAAGCCAAAAACGCAATGACTGCCATCGATCAACCACCGCATTCACCAGATTTGGCTTCGTGTGATTTTTTTTTGTTTTTGTTTTTCAAACTGACATTGTCGCGCCGTGAAACCCGTTATCAGGCGATCGAAGAGTGTTTCGAGGACTGTAAAAATCGTTGGCATAGGTGTATAACATCTGATGGGGATTACTTTGAAGGCGAAAATTTAAATATTTATGAATAATTAAAGGTAGTCAACAATTTCCGGGTACCTTTTTGTCCCAATGTTTAGTCATTTTGCTTACATACGAGGGCTGCTATATATATTTCTGGCCTAATAATGAAAATAAGAATATTTATCAACGAAAATGGTTTTATTGTTTTTCAAAATATTCTCCATCAAGATTTATACACTTTTGCATGCGCTCAAACCAATTTTCGAAGCACTTTTTTCACTCCGATTGAGACACCTCCGAAACATGGTGTTTGAATGCTTCAACAGCATCTTCTGGCGACGAAAATCGTTGAACACGCATTATTTTCTTGATGTTTGAGAATAAAAAGAAGTCATTGGGTGCCAAGTCAGGGCTGTACGGCGGACGACCCCTCAATTCGACGTTTTGGCCGGTCAAAAAGGCGCTGGTTTGAGCCGATGTGTGAGAGCTCGCATTGTCATGGTGCAAATGATTCGTCTTCTCTTGTTCGTTTTTCGAATTTCTCCGAAGACTTCAGGCAAACAAATGGTGGTGTACCACTCAGAATTGGCCGTCTTACGTTGCTCAATTGGAACAGTCGCCACATGACCAATTTTGCCTAAGAAACAGGCGATCATTTGCTTCGAAGTGCTTCTTCCACGAACAACTTTCGTTGGATTTGGCTCGTCTTGGAAGACCCAAACGGTCGATTGCTGTTTTGTTTCGGGGTCAAACGCATAGATCCATGATTTGTCACCTGTGACGATCTTATAAACGTCTTTTGAAGCACTGCGATCGTATTTTTTCAGCATTTCTTTACACCAATCCACACGAGCCTTTTTTTTGAGCGACTGTCAAATTGTGCGGGATCCAACGAAAACAAACCTTTTTTACAGCCAGGTGTTCATGCAATATCGAATGTATGCTGGTGGGGGAAATGCATAGACATGCCTCTATCTGAAGGTATGTTACATGACGGTCTTGCATTATCAGTTCACGTACGGCATCGATGGTTTCTGGCACAACGGCTGTTTTTGGACGACCTTCACGGAATTCGTCATTGAGCGAGCGTCGGCCACTATTGAACTCGTTGTGCCAGTTTTTCACAGTGCTATAGGATGGTGCTTCATAGCCATACAAAGATTTTAGTTCATCGATGCACTCTTATCGTGATAATACACGTCGAAAGTTGTGAAAAATGATCGCACGAAAATGTTCACGAGTTAATTCCATTTTTTGGTCGAGATGAATTATTTAATTCCCTGTAGTTCACAATTAAATGACAAAACGTTCTGAGTGATGTTATGCTAAAAAATGTCAAACTCTCCAATGGAAATATCAGATTGCACCTAGCAACACTTAGTGTTGCCTAGGCCAGAAATATATATAGCAGCCTATGTATATATTTAGACAATTTTTTCGGAATGCCGAACAAATAAAATAATGTTATAACAGTTTGTACTCGTATGACAGCTATATGTTATAGTACGCCATCTATGTTTGTCTAAGCCAGTAATCTATACCACAATTCGTTATGATACCCCGTCAAATAAAACAGTTTTCCATACAAGAACACCATTTGGATCGGTGCATGATCGCTTGCATGACAGCCATATGCTATAATCATCGATATCGCGGTTTCGAGAAATATAAAGCTTCTTGTGGTGTAAAGGCCGTGTGCAAAGTTTCCGATCGATATCTTCAAAATTGAGGGAATATTTCTGGTAACTACAGGCAGGTGGATCGATCAGATAAAAAATAATACCATTAATAAAACATGACATTATGATATTTTCAGACAGGCTTTAGTTTTTGAGTTGTGATATTCTGCTTGTAAGCAAGCGATAAAGCGTTAGTGTCTTGACTAAAGTACGTTACCATTATTTATGCTATTTAGATTTAAAAACTTTATACACAATTTTACTGTTTTTATTGTTATTTCTCTAATGCAATCCCTTGCTAATCTATTATTTCTCACTTAATTGTCTTTGCAGGTGAAAAATCTCAAGGATATTGAGCTGATCAACAATTCAAAGATTTTTATACAAAGTAATATTAACGCAAGCGCGCCAACGACAGGCGCAACAAAGGATAACGTAGAAACAACAACAAATGCAAACAAAATACTCACTCATTCACAAAGCAATCTCAAATTGCAACCACTGCAAAATGTTAGTTTTAATTTAAATGTAAATGTCGACGATGAACAAATTCACAACAATAACAACAACATAACGTCAACCATTAACTCATCACCATCAACAACAACAACAACAACAGCAACTACCACACATAATGCGATTTGTAACAATTTACTAAAAACAACAACAACCCACAATGCGAATGGTAACAACTTACTAAAAACAACAACAACAGCAAGATGTGCACCTTTGGAAGTACATAGTGCGAGCGCGCAGTTGACGAAGCCGCTTGAAGAAGTGCAGCCAATTGATAAATTAGCAGCAACTACAACAAATTTGGCAAGTGTAGACAACAACATGTGTACTACAACAACAGTCACTTCAACAACAACACAAACGGCGAACGTAGATGAGCGACACCACAATGACAGAATGCATGACGACCGAATGAAGGTAAAGTATAAAGCAATACACACGCATATATACATACATATATATATATACATACATACATAATATGCATGAATGCGACACTTAAGCATTGCAGAAGCACCTCAATATCATTTTCGTTGACAATTCTCCACTTGCAGGATAACAACTCCGACTCGGACTCGGCGCTCTCATCTGCCCCGCCATCGATAAGCCCACAGCCGCCACCGGCGGGCCTGGACACAGCCGATATCTGGCAAATGGTGAGTACGCAGTCAAACGCTAAATTGTTCAAACAAAAACAAAAGGAAGAAAGCAAATGCAAAACACCGTTGAAAAACTTGTATTTTTGCTTTGTTTCGTAAACAAGTTTGGCCTGTGAAGCTTTTGTTTAGCTTTAAAAATACCAATGCGCATATAAATAAACATGTGTACTTACATATGATTAGCGTTGCTCATAGCAGAAACACAAAAGCAAAAGTGCATATTTGTTGTTAGCGTTTTTTGCTTAAGCAATTTGAGTAAGAGTGTCTTCTGTGACGCCACCGCCGCCGCAGCGCCCAATTTAGCTCGATGACAATGCACTTCAACCGCCTTGCATTGACACACTTTATCCCGTAGTTCCGCTTAGTTTATGCTTCTGTCATTTTATCGCGACTAGCCGCTTTCGGCATGTCTCTAGGCCTTTTCAACGCATCAACAACAACAGCAACATGCATTCATATTTCATTAATTCAATATACTATACTCAATGAGGTATAAAAAACATTGCGATTTGCCTTTCCCTTTCCCATCGCTTTGACTGATGCACGTGTTTTTGTGTGAAGATGAGCTTGCAATTGCTTTTGACAGCATTTAAGCGCATAATATTGCTTTGTTTCTTGTACAAAATGGGTAATCTTGTAAGACTGCTGCCTTGATCGCCTGTATTTGCGTAATGCTTTCGGTTATGAATTAATTTTTAGCTAGATTTCGTTTGGATTAATGAGCAAAACACCAACTTACATATATCTAGAGATGGATATTTATAATGTTTTGTATATGACAATAAATCTCTGATCTCAACACTGCTCCTCAGCACCGAGTTTTACAATTAGTTGACAGCGCTAGAGACATTATTCCATCACTGTAAAACTTTTCTGGTTTCTCGACGCAAACTGCGACAAGTAATTTTCACAGGCTTCTTTTGAAGCCAACTTTACTGCTTTAAGGGAGTTCTATATTGACCGAAACAAATGTAAGTGCGATGGTGCAAAGTCAGAGCTATATGGTGAATGCATCAAAACTTGCCAACCATGGTCTCCCAGTTTTTGCCGAGTCATCAAAGATGTGTGTGTTCTGCCGTTGTCCTGATGGAAGACGAAGCCATTTCTGTTGATCAGTTCTAGCCGTTTTTTCGATTTCTAGCTTCAATCTCATCAGTTGTTGGCAGCAAAATGTAGAACCACCAGGCTGGAGTAGCTCATAGTGGATGATTCCAATCTTTCGAGGTGACAATCCTTGCTTTGTAGCCATTAGTTGAGCTTTACCACGCTTACACATTGTCGAATTTGAACCAGTTTTCGTCTCCCGTAAAATTCAAAATAAAATAAATAATACAAATATGTATAGTTTCATATATAAATTATATATTTCATTCACATCTTGATTCTTTTATGTTAACATTATGCTAAAACTACAACATGGAAAGGACACTTTTGCTTTGGCTTTTATGGTCGCCGATAGATTTAGCATAATCAGTGGGGCAATAATTCAGGATTTTATGCTTTTGCTTTGCTATAAGTTTAGTTACACTATTTGATGTTGTTACTCCATTGGTGATTGCGCACGCATAGTACTGGCGTCTGAGCAGTTGGAATGACGACAGACGCCGAAAAATGCATTTAAGTCAGCCTACAAACCAGCGCCTCACACACATAGCTTTGCAATGAGCCTAGCGTTAGTATTTCAGTTTAGTCCAGCCCGTTTGGCTAACGAGCAAATGACCACACCAAGTTAATGGCGATTTTTATGATTCCGCTGTAATGAACTTGCGACGCTATGTTGGAGTTGAATGTGTACAAAATATAGAGAGTGAATATGTACGGGTAACGTAATACGCTCATTGGAGGATAAAAAGAATTTTAAGCGCTCGTAAAAAGTCCATTTGATGTGCCACACCCATTTTGTTGCACTTGAACTTACTGCGATTTCGCGTTTTATGTTATTCTTTATGTATTGGCTAGTTGACTTACATAACGCTTATTTCAACGCTTTTCAGATCCGCACCTACAGCACCGACTTGCAGAAACTGCAGAAGGATAATGAAATATTGATGAAGGAAAACGAACACTTGCATGCGGAACTGAATTTGGCCAAGGACCACATACTCGACGCCGAGAAGTCAAACTTGGAGGTAAGTTGTGTCAATGGTTTTTCTTAATTTTCGCGCATTAAACGTTTGAGTTTCGTTTACTTGCAGTTGAATAATAATGCGGCATTACAGCAGCTTATGTTGCGTATAAAACAACTTGAGGAGCAGGAGCATCAGCTGAGCACGGAGGCGGACGAGTTGCGTGAACAGAATGAACTGTTGGAATTCCGCATACTCGAGCTGGAGGAGAACAATGACAAGGTGAGTTGAGCCCAAAAGTATGCTACGCTTATGATAGCAAATGAGATATTGAGCGGAAATGAACGCCTGTTTGTAGGCTATGGTAAAATGTAAATGCAAAGAAAGTGAAACATGTTTATTAGTATGCGCTGGTTTAACAGCAGTAAGTAAACTGTTAACATGTTAAATATTATATTTACATAGCATTAGTATGCTCTGGTTTAACAGCAGTAAGTAAACTGTTAACAAGTTACATATTATATTTACATAGCATTAGCATGCTCTGGTTTAACAGCAGTAAGTAAACTGTTAACAAGTTACATGTTTACATAGCGAAATACTTTTCGATATACTACACGTGTTTAAAAATTTATGAAATCATGCTGTTTTTGTTTTAATTAAATCTTAACGAAAATTTTCAAATAATTTTTTTTTAATGACTTTTTAATAAAATTTTTTTTAATTATTTTTTTTTATTAAATTTTTTTAATTAAATTTCTTTTCATTAATTTTGTTTTATTAAAAAAATATTATTTAAAAAATTTTTAGTCTGCCTAAATATGATTTTTGATCCGCTCAAATACTGTTACAAGTTCATTGTAAGTTATTGTATGAAAAGGTGAAGATTTGTTAGTGATCGTAGCATATTTCTACAGGTAATCACTCAAGCAAATTTGAAATATATAGTTTTGAGAAAATCAGTCAAGTGTAGTTAGAGTTATTATAATTTCAATTAATTTTTTTAACAGTAAATTAATTTATTTTATAAAAGCAAGAACATTGATTCATTAAATAAGATTTCGTCTGATTTGACAGAATTTTGAAAAAAGGAAATTCAAAATTTTAAAAGTAATGGCTGTTTGTATAGATCCACTTCCAACAAAAGCGTCATGCGAGGCCATCACTATTTCTTCCGGGTTCATTTTAAATCAAATGGACCAAAAAAATGTGTTTTTAGTAGATAATCTAGTGCCTGATCGAAGTTTTTTTGAATTAACAATCGGCCGGTTGAGGAAAATTTTTTCCATATTTTCTAAAAACAAACCAATTATTAATTATTGGTTTATAAAAAATCGAATCTTCAAAACCATATTTTTGAGAAAAATTCATGTGAAGATGTGATCACTGTTAGCTACCTGCTCTCGAACGTTCCAGCGTGACTGAGAACCCTTTTCCTAGAGTTCTGATAGCCGCTTACTTTAAGTTGAAAAATTCTTACAAATACGCAAATATCTCCTAAATTATCTGAGAACAATGATATTTTCGAGACTATTTTTAAATGCAGTTAATTCCTCATAACCGGACATACACGAAAATTATTAATCGGTTTAGGATATAGTTTAAAGGTTGGTTTTCTCGGGTAAAAAACAGCTTTTTCAAAATTTTTTTCTCTTATAAAAATTGAAATATTTTATTAGAAATTTTTATTATTCCAAACATACGTCATTAACAAAGAAATTTTAAATTTTTTGGAAAAAGTATTTTAAGCTCGGCCATTGTGACACCATTTTTGGTGAAAACAGATGTGCCCGCTTTGGCATAATAACTCCTTACAGGATTATCTAAAGTGAAAAAATACGTATTTTAGTTAAAACCTTAACTGAGAACTTGGACGAAGAAAAAATATATGAAAATTGCATTTTTGGTAAAAAAAAATGTTGACAAAAATATGAAAATTTCAGTGAAAAGTGCGCGACGTTTTGTTTTTTCAAATAGTTGTAATAGAAAAAAATTCTTCGTCCAACAAAATTAGTGTTGAGTTGTTTAGTCGAAGAGACCGAAACCCATGTTGTCGTCTTCCTCGGACTCGTAAATTTTCATGAAGATCGGTTGAGTAGTTCTCGAGAAATCTTGCCAACCGACTTCAAAAACACAGTTTGGAGAGGGACACTAAGCCTAGCTGGCCTCGAGAGCGCAAATTTTCAAGGCTGTATCTCCGAAACTATTACTCAGATCAACTTGAAAATTTAGGACAATGTTCTAGAGGTGCTGTAGAATTTAATAAGATAATAAAAAAATTAGATTTTTTGAAACCCGTAAACCCATGTAACCCCTTAAGAAAATGCAAAAAACAAAATTAATATTTTTTTTGAAAATTCTAACTACTCTTAACTTCTGGAATATAAACTATTGGAGCTGAACGTAGTGGCTCCAAAACTATTTGAGAATTTGCTTAAAAATTTCAGTATGTTATTTTTAAGTATGTCGACTAGCAGAGCACTAGATGTGCTCTTTCAATTTATTTATTTAACAAAATTTAAATTAAATTTTATTAGCATGCTCTGTTACAAGCTTTTGCTGGATGAAAATCGCAAATTTCCAAATCGAATATATTGAATTCTGAATTTGATTCATGTAACGTCAGTGACTACCGCCAGCTAAAGAGGTTAAGACAGCCACCTTTGAGGGGAGAAAAGCTGTTCTAGTTGAAACAGTAATAAAGCAATAATAAATACATTTAAGTTTCGAAGGCAAAAGTTGGTTTAGTCGGCATAATATTATTGTCATTTTAGGTTTGAAATTTGTCTAAAGGCACAACGCGCAAGCGCTCAATACGTTTTTTCACAATTCCACACGTGCTTAAATGACTAATAACACATTTGTTATTCGGCAGCTAGTTTCTGTACTGTAACCCAACATTTATGTGGCCATTCATTAATTTCTCTCACGTACAGACAATTGGTCCATTGAATGTTTTGCCATGACACGACGAGAATCGAACCGAATACCGTGTGAAGGCGCTTGTGGCAAATGGTTTCCTTTATTTTCTGTTATTTTACTTAAGTACTTGAAACATTTGCGAGTTTAGCCGCCGCCAGCTATGCGCCACCGGCTATTTGTTCACCACCGAATTGGCAGCGGAATTGTGCGCTTTCAGGGCGGTGGCAGCGCGGTGCTAAGTCAATATAGAGTTGCTTGCTGGCCAGCGAAAGGCGGTGTGCAGTGTCGGCGTGGTGGCGATGAATGAACTTGGTGACGTATGCGCGGCCTGTGCGCTTACGAATTGAGTCATTCAATGCACAGCTGCTTCGCACAGCAATTGGCAGCGCTCCATTTGCCAGTGAGAGTGGCCGGCAACAAAATTTGCTGCAGTGCGCATGCGTGCTAAATTACTTAAGAAGTGCCAAAATCTATTCGAAATTTATCTGACTTTGTCACTTGTTTGACTGATTGGCGAACAGTTGTCCGCCTGTTAGCTTGGCGTTGTATGTGTGTTGTTGCCATCATATGATAAATCACAAAACAAATGCAAATATTCAAAATGCAAGCGCTTGCTTGGTCGGTGTTTATGGAAACAAAAATAATAAAAAAAGAAAAAATTAAAACCAAAAAAAAACTGTTTTGCACAAAACAAAAAAATAAAAAAAAAATCTGTTTTGCATGTCACACAAAAAGGTTGATTTTGGCTTTTGCTTTGAATTTTCTTATTTTTGCTTTGCTACAGTTGGCTGACAGGTAGCGTGGCACACCCTCTTTTTTAATGCAAGTCGAGTGGTTTGCGTCATTGAATTTTTACTACAATAAATAGTACAATTCATTAATTTACGAAAATGAATATTAAAAAAAAAATTTTGGATTCCCCTGTTCTCTAGCCGTTCACCAGAAGGACCACCGAAAAGAGGTGTCTGGCGGTAAGGACGATTTATTTGCTTAACATTAGATCCAAAAGTTAAAAAAAATTGTTATTACTACACATGAATACAGTAATGATCGGTCTGGTAAAAAATTTTTTTTTTTTTCGAAAATTTTTGGAAATGTTCTAACACTTGGTAAAATAATATATACTATAGAATGTCTTAAAAAATCGGAATTTTAGTCAAAATCGAATTCCTTTAACCTTTGCCTGACAAATATACTTGCATCTAAGCAGATCGTGTGAACTTTTTAATCCAATGTTTAGAGTTTTGACAGCCGATTATACTAAGTCGAAAATAATTTTCGAGAATACTTTCATATGCAGTTAAACTCCTCATAACACTCACCGTTGTTGTTGTTGTTGTAGCGGCAGAATTCTGCCGAGTTGACAGTCCTTGGCCGGATAAAAATCCGGGTCCGTTCTGGTTACGTGGACCCGACTGTCGTGGGAACGGTAACACTCACCGTCCCCGTGTCCGGTTAATAGAGCTGTTGATATATAGTGGCGTGGCAAAACGAGTGTTTAAAACCTACACTTGGAGTCGGAAGCTGCAATTAATAACTACGTTTCTATTTAAGGGGTGAGTAGGGTAATCTTGCCTATTTTTTTGACATTTTTTTTCATAAAAATTTTTATTCTACAATAGAACTTTTTTCACATATCATGAGGTATATCGTGGAGAAAAAGAAATTTTTTCGGAATTTTTTGATGACATCTGTCGGAGAAATAACTGGGTGAATGAGACACGGTTTTTCACTGACGAACACGATTTCTCATGTTTGGTTCATCTGCAACGCAAAAACCCGATTTATTCTTAAAAAGTACGTGAATGGTTATCGTTCCTACTAGAATCATGAAAAACTGTTGATAAGTAAAAAAGCAATTCCAAAGCTAAAGCAGGTTTCTACATTAATTCTAAGGGTATAAGGGTACAGAAAATGAAAAAAAAAAGATTTTTTGAAAAAAGATTACACTACTGATCCCTCAATTTGGAAATGCAATCCAACGTCAGCCAGGAGTGAATGACAATTAATCCATTAATTTCCTTTGAAAAAAGCAGGAACTATAAATTGTACACAATTTTCTTAACAAATTGTATGAAATCTTGCACGTTCAGTAGTAATTTGAACCAAATATTATCAAAGTAGTGTCCGTGTCCGATCATTGGAGCGTTCTCATGTCCGGTTATAGGAATTGCTTTTGTATGAAAATAATAATGAAAACGTTGTGTTAGTGAAATTTGACCGATAATGGGAGAAGTCCGGATATGAGAACTGTCTGTAATAGGCATTTTCACTGTATATACATATATATGTATATATTAGGGTGATTAAAAAATTTTTTTTTCGATTGGTACTCAGAAAAATAAGTTCCTAGACACCTCTAAGAAAGCCTCTTCAAATATGAGTTTTTAATTGTAACAGGAAAGTCCTCCTACATACAGTTTTCTATTTTTCTTATTATCAGATAGAAAAATGTTGCTAAGATTTTGTAGGAAATTGAATACGCTAAAAAAGGTCTTCTATCATTTTTTTATAAACCCAACCGTTTAAAAGATATTATTAGTTAAAAATTGATTTTTTTTTCGGAAAAGTTTTTATTTCTTATGAATTTTATAACTCAATGAAAAAATTATTATGAATGATGAAACTCATAGGTTTTTGGAGAGGCTTTCTTAGAGGTGTCTAGGAACCTATTTTTCCGAGTACCAATCGAAAAAAAAAAATTTTTTTTGAATCACCCTAGTATACACATATATTCGATATACATGCAAGAAGATTAGATTCTTTTAATTCACAAATTTCTATAACCCCTTAAGGGAAATAAGTACGAAAATATGCATAAAACTGCACCAGTACTTTTACGCATTGAAAGAAATCATTAGCTGTTGCACTTTGAAATCATAGATATAGATAGATAATTCCATAATAGATAAGCCCCTGGCGAAGTATCAACTTTGGCACTCCTGAGCAATGAAAGCTTGGCTGCTTCTGCAAAACGTGACTGGTTTCGCCAATATCCAAAGAGGGTTCGACTTTAAGCTCAACGGTACTGAGTTTCTAATTAAATACATTCCCCAAAAAAATACATTTTAATCACAAAGAAAAGACAAAATAAGCAGCACATACACTGTTAACCCTTTAGTAAAATAATTTATACACACAAAACAACTGATTTGCACTTCGTTTTGTATTTGCTTTGCAGAAGAAGCATTCACTTATTCTTTGACTTTTGACTAGATTCAAGTATTACAGCAAACGAATAATCAAAGAGTTTGGCGGCAAACTTGTAAACAATGCAGAGTTGCTCCACAACATTTTGTTTTTTTGTTTTATTTTTGTTTTGCTCCACAACATTTTGTTTTTTTTTTGTTTTGCTCCACAACATTTGAGTGCCTATAATTCAAAAACAAAAAATGATTTGCCATTTTTAGTTGCTCGCCAGCCCACGAGCAACACTCGTTCTGTCTAAAAATACCGATTCTTCTAAGCTCGGATGCGGCACTTGTGAATGCGTCTTGATGACACACTCGCTTTGTGTTTGCGCACAGCAACAACATGCTACATATACAAACATGCATCGTTGAACTACAGACTCGCAGGCGGCTTGAGTGCCTTAAGTCAGCAGTCGGCCCACACACACTTGCCTCACTTGAGTGATTTATTGATGCGCTTTAAATGGTCGCACTTAAGCGTATTGTGCGCATGCGCGAATACTCGCAGCAATGCCGCGACATAAGCGTCTGTCCAAACAATAGCATATCGTAATAAATCGCAAATGACGCAAAATAGTTTATGTCTTTTAAAGCGAGTAAACTGAAATGGCATAATAATACTTATAAATAGACAGAATATCACGTCGCCCGCACAAGAAGCCCGGAGGGAGGGATTTTGTATATTTGAAAGCAAAAAATTTAAATATTTCCTTGCTCTAGCTTAGAACTGCGGCTAGTTCACATAAAACGAGGCATTGCCACAGCATCCAATAATGTCGTGCCGAATCTTAGAATAACCATAAATGCGCTTTAGAACCATTTGAGTCGCCATTTACACGTTGCGGCGGGTAAAGGCTTGCAGGAAACACAAAATTAGAAATGCTAAGGACAATTTTAAGTGCTTAATTTAGGTTGATAGCTTGTTTATGCTTTTATAAGCATAACAGCTAAGTTAAGTTAGGTAAGCTGGTTGCCTGTCATGCCATACCGAGACCCACAGGTCTCTTTAAGGGCAGATGAATGTTCATATTTATAGAGCTAAAGTTTGCGTCATAATTCTTATACTTATCGAGTCTGGAACTGCAAATCTGTTGGATATCTTAGCACATAAGACTGAACTGAAGCAGAGCAGTTTGCAAGTATTTCTTTCAAGCATACATACCTGTACTTCCCTGGACTTTCTACATGTGTGCCCAAACGGCTCGCATGTGACGTCAGTCAGTACTGACCTGTGACTAGGTCAACAAACGTCTTGCAGTCTTTTCGAGAGAATGTGAGTTGAAAATTTGCGTGTTTTTCTTTCGCTCGCCAGCACATAATCTTGACAATCCTGCATGTGCCCAAAGCATTCCAAGTTGCCTTGATGCATCTGCCAGTCCTTTCGGATATCTCAATATGTTTCGTTTTTGCCGACTAGCGTTGCTTCTAAACTGGTTCGGCAGCCAAGTGGATGGTTCTTTGGGAATCTCATCGGTCGTTTCGAGGCGAAAGAACACGCTTCCAATGGGCCATGTCAACTTCCCGAACCCTGCGTAAAGAAATCCTTTGTCCCCTTATTGATCGGGATCTTCGTTGATAGATTTCGCTATGCTTAATACCCTTCAGTCGGTAGTTGGCACGTCCCGATTCTGTCGTTGTAGTAGCGCAGGTTTCGGGTCCACTTTCGCTTTGGGAACCGTTGAGATACGACTGCAATCTACCACATCCAGTTTTGCTCTTTCCCACAGGTTTGAAAGCGTTCTGACCGCTTCCCTCGCCCATGTTAGCATCGGGTCGTCATTAAATTTTAAGATTTTGAGACCGATAAGCCATTCTGCTCTATCAAATGACTGTGCGGGTGCGCTCGATTCGATGTCCATTCTCAAGAAGAGGGCTTCCACGAGAAGAGGGCTTCATTTCCACTATTTTCCACTGCTACTATGAAACTTGTGGTCTATGAGCGCGACGGTCAAATGCCGTTTTGCAATCCCGGTTTGTCCGTGTGCTTGACGTCTAGCTTCCCGGCTACGTCTTTGTACTTCCTCTTGCTTGGCTTCATCCGGGAATCCTTCTTGTTTTCGGAGTTCGGACTCCCGGTCGCCTGCACATAAGAGTGAAGAATCTTTTCTTCTGTGTTAGTACTTACAGCGCTTTCTTTGCTTCAAAACTCGTGTGTGAAAATCTCGAGATATTAGTATTCACAAAAACTTTAATATTATTGAGACTCATTACCTAATTTTGTCCTAAGCGCGCAAAACAACGCTGAAAATGTCGATTTTGCTAGGAACTTTTCTTTCATTGTTACCGCTCGTTCATAAATATATTTATATATGTATATGGCACATGCTGAGTTGTGGTGTATGGAGCCTAAGAAATCTGTCATTGCGAAAATATTTATGGCTCCTGCTTACCGAACAAAGACAATACAACGCATATATGTATGCATGTATAAGACACAAATGAGAATAACAATAAAAATAGGCGAACATGTACCTACAACTTGCATTTGTACGAGTCGCGGCGCCATAAAAGTACGTCTTTCGAAAACTGTGTTAGGAGTGTGTTGTCACCGCAAAGGGGGCAACAGAAGCTTGCTGCCATGTCGTGGCCAAACAAAAGCGCCACGAAATGAGGGACTAGATGCGGTTAGAACCGCGCGCATGTGAATGGCAGCGCATACAAGCATATACCGAAATTAACATTACATCGAGGTATTTCAACGACAAGCGGGCTTTTGAATGGGTTGTCGACCGAATAGCGCCAAAAACGCGCGGCGCACTGGTCGACGAGCAGAGCAAAACTGCCTTGCGCTGGCTACTCAATTGGCAATTGGCGAACAATGCTGTGTATTGTTGTGGCTGGTCTCGAATTTCGACGCTGTTCAAGCAGAATGAGATAAGAAAAATCACCTAAAGTGGCCAAGTAAACAAGGTAAGCGCGCGAAAATCGTGTGGTGGTGAGCAATGTGGGGAGCTTAAACCAGTTAGCTAGCATTTATTGCATTTGTCGTAGCAAAAAACGTGCACTCTACACCGCGCTTGGGGAAAACACTCAAAACAAACGCAAAGCCGCTCAAATGCCATGAGTTTTGTGTTGATAACATCTGCACCTACTTTGAGTGACAATAAATGTGCGCTCATTCAGCGCCTACAAACAACAACGAGTGGCGCGCTAAGCAACTAATTGCCAAACTCTCATTTGGCGCTGCTTTAGTTCACCGTCGAACGCGTAGAACTGCGCATGCTTACAAGTTTCGCGTATGAATTTTGATTTTGTGGAACTTTGACGCCTAGATTCATCGTTCTGATTGCACACACATACATATACATAAGTGGTTATGTCTGGCGCATAGCAGCCATGGCGCTGTTGATGTTTTTTGTGCGCCAAAAAAGAGACGAATTTTCGCTAAAGACGATAAAAGACAGCAATAGTGTTTTTTTAGACAATTTGCAAGTGTTAAATTTGTTAAAAAAAGAGTGTTATTGATTAGAGAAGTTTGAAAAAAATATATAAAATATTTTAAGCTTTTAAAAATATTTACATAATAAAAAATAATATAAAATAAGAAAATAAAATAAAATAAGGTAAAATAAAAAAAAAAAAAATAAAAAAAAATAAAATAAAATAAAATAAAATAAAATAAAATAAAATAAAATAAAATAAAATAAAATAAAATAAAATAAAATAAAATAAAATAAAATAAAATAAAACAAAATAAAATAAAATAAAATAAAACAAAATAAAATAAAAATAGCAATAAAATTAAAAAACATAATTTAAGCTGTCAGCGAATAGATACTCGCGCGAAAAGTGACGTGATCCAATGCAAGTAGAATGAGCTCTAAGATATCGGGAATCTATAAAAATACATGCTAAAGTGTATTCCCAGCAAGCAGTCAAACCACTTACTTGTGTGGCAGTAAGGCACTGAGTCGTCTGCATGCTAAAACAACATAGAGGTGCGGCTGCTAACAATTGACGCTCACCAGCTGGCAAACGGCAACCCAAAACTTTAATGGGGATAAACAAATGAAATTGTATGCAGAATATTGACACATTTTAGCAAATAATAAAAGCCTAACACTTTTGCTAACTCAGCATATTTGGGCAAAATTCACTGTGCTTAAAAAAAAAAAATTAAATAAAAAATTTGAAATATTAAAAAAAAAAAATTATATATTAAAAAAAACAAATTTTAAATATTAAAAAAAAATTTTAAAAAAAGTAAAAGACAAAAAGTAAACGCTCACAGCAGTGCACCGTATGTTGCGCATCCTTCAAGCAAATTTTTTTCATTATTGAAAAAATTGTATTGAAAGGTTAGGCACGAAGCTGCAGCGTATTGAAAATCAATACTTGGAACCAACAGCTTCATCCGTGCATTACGTCAGCTAAATGAATTTCAGTACTGCGCTGAAATTACAAAGTAGCAAGAGCGTAATAAATAACCAATAATAAATTGCTTAGACCACACAGCGATTAATAATCCGTTAAGAACAGCCAGAGCCACCGCCAAGACCACAACGGATTCCACGCAGCATTCTCGGATTCGGATAAATAACAATTTATTAACCTCGAAATTTACAAAAACAAATGCCTAAGCATACAGCTATAAATAGCCAAATCAATCAGTTGATCGATATCCATAAGTGGTGGCACAACAAAGCATTTGCTTCGTTTGCACTTGACGTGTGTAGTAGCAACTTAATTTCAACACAAACTGACAAGTATTAATATTCATATGTGAATTAGAATAAAAGTATCTACTTATATATTTATATATATATATACATATATGCATATAGTAGAACCACCAACGCTATCACCATATTTAAACATCACATTGGCATATAATTGGTGATTGAAGACGGTCACGTAAACAAATTGAGATGCTTTGCGACGATGATTTTATTTGCTTAGTAAGTCGACAATTCTTTCTTAAATACAAATATACATATGTATTTATATAAATACAAGCATATATGTAAGATTTATTATATAACTTTGATGCTGATGCAACTGCCAAGTTTTATGTTGAAAACGAAAATTTATGGGCAAAAAATAGTAAGACTTTGTTCATAAATTTAAAATTCTAAATTTTTTCATGAAAATCTATGTCGTTCGCCTCCAAGTAGGCCCCAATACACTTGTATCAAGGTTTTTTGCGATCCTTGAAACAGTTGTTAAAGTCAATTTTCGGAATAGCCTTCAATGGAATTCAATTTAAAGTCTTCAATTGCCTGAAAACGGTTTCCCCGGAGCGGTTGTTTGAGTTTGCTGAATAGCCAGATATCACACGAAGTAAAATCAGGTGAATACGGCACAATTTTGGTTGAAAATGTGGCAAAAAACTCAAGAAGAACCACACAAAATTTATATTAAAAAGTCTTACTAGTTTTTGCCCACAGTTGCATGTCGTCTGTGATCGGTCTTTAGTTGCCTTCATAGAGTTGCAAGTTCAGTTCTTGCCAAGAAAAACCATTTCTGTCGAAGTCAAGTGTTGCGACCAAAGGTTATCATTTTTTTAATAACAATTAATTGATATTCCATAGGCATACATTTCAATAAATAACTAAAACCCGTGCTCAGTCAAGTTTACTTACTTTGACAAACGCATGGCAGAAAAACAGCGCTTTCTAATAAGTACCGGATTCTGCTCAGGAAACGTTTTTCTGTTGAAGTCAAGTACAGCAAGCAAAAGTATAAATTTTTTACCTCACTTAGTTGATATTCTACAAACATATGTACTTACCTACAAATATAAATTAATCCCAATATTCTCCCAGTTTTACATTCTTTGGAAAACCCAGCGCAGAAAAAGCAGCGCTTTCTATTAAGATTAAAATTTACTTCTACTCTCATTTGACAGGTGCTCTCATTAACAACAAGTTCTTTTTGGGCAGCTTTTGTTATAACAAAAGTCGTAAAGTCAATCAAAACATCATTTGCTGTGTTATGTATGCATGTGTGTGGGTGTTTTTGTGTGGCGCCAAGCTTTCGTGACCATAACAATGACAAGTGGACAAGACCTTGTTGACTTTGGTATGGTTATTAAGCCATTTCACGGAAATATGTACGCACCCACACATCAATATCGATCGCCAACTTTCGCGCGAATGACACAAAAATAGAAATTCTACAGATAAATAACAACCATAAATAGTGGTCCATACACGAAAAGCACATACATATTTTTAACAGCTGAACTGAAAAGTACCCGGCCTACCGTAATAAAACATTTTTTTTTTGTAAAATTTGTTTTTTTCTTATTCAACATTGTTCCCTTCAAGGATGATACATTGCTTATAGCGATCAGTTCCGGTGATCGTCTCTTCACTCGACGAAAATTTCTTCGCAGCGAGCATTTTTTTGAACAGCTGTCAAATTTGAAGGATAAGGCTAACCAAAGATCATAAGGACTTAATTATTGTAGTGTCAAGTGTCAGAAGCCTCCCGCTCGACGCTTTTTAATTTTACGCCGAGTTAGTAAAGGTAGGATTGGTTAAGTGTGGTGAAAGTCTTCATCTACAAAACTAAAATCATCAGCCACTGAGCTGTTTATTCGAAGATACTGAAACCCATATCGTCGTCTTCCTCAGACTAACGTGACAGGACGTGAAAGAATCGGAAGAGATAGCTTCTAAAGCATCCATATTCACTCAGTATTTGGGTTAGATGGAAGTCTAGATCTCCATATTGTCTATCTATCCACGAATGGAAGTCCGAGATTACGGTGTAGGTACACCATCCTTTGACTAAGGTTTGCCACCGTTACTGCCACATTGTGATGTTTCGGTTCTCTTCTGGCTGGTCCAATCGCGCGATGTCAATGGGCGGCATACTAGCGGGAAGGGTAGATGCGAAATAAAGGTCTCGTTTTGTAAAATCTTTAACCTAGTTCCAAGGTTATACAAACACATGACAGCGTGTCGTCGAATACTTTTGAAAATTATTTTATAAAAATCGCATATTTTTGACACAATATTGGATATTTTGAAAATCATTCTTTTTTGGCTTTTGCAACTGAAGCCGGTATATTTTTATCATTTAGTTAGACTTAGCGGGATTCGTTTGTATTATACACATATGCTATATATACGAGTGCGTGAATGTACACAATTATTTTACACCTAAATGCTTCATTTACTCAGCCGCGTTGCTTATGGTTTCGCCTTCACGCAAGCCTTTTGTTTGGCCGATTGAATTGTGACTAACAATAGTGAGCGCTGCCATCGCCTATTAGCCTTTGTCGGTAGCAAGACAGCTGTTAGCCGCTAATCGCCACTAGTGCCAAAACACTGAAGGCATTAGCGCACCTAATTATGAAAATAAAGCCATGGAGTTCTTTTAAGAGCTCAGCTAATTCAACTAGTAATTTATATATCTTTAACGGTATTTAAAATTTATTCAAATTTTTTTAAAAACAATTTTCTTTCATCTTTGCGAAGCTGTCCATGAAACTGATATTCTACAATTGAATTATATAAGTGTTAATTGATAAATTATCTGTGCAACAGTCAGCAGCTCGTTGCAACTTTTTTCTCTACACTTTAATAGTATTCAATAAGCAATGTGGGCCGATTGATTTGTCGATTGACTTGGATTGGCTGGCGGTGTGTTGCAGATTGCACTGACAGTTTTGACTGCTTGTTCTGTGCGCTTGTTGGACATTGGAATACATTATCGGTGCTCATTATCAAGTCAACTGGATCACTAACTTGAAAATCAAAACAATAATGACTCACATCAAGCATACGCCATGTCCACATTTGTTTATAGTGAACAACACATTTTGACCTGCATGAAAACGACATCAAGACTGTGCTGTTCTCATAAAGCTTTTGAACTACTAGTTATAGTATAGTCTTTAGTTGCTATAAGAAATAGTTTGACGAAAATACTTTGTCTAAGTTACTTTGTAAATACAATCAATCTTCATTGAACTGACGCTCAGAAAGAGCCTTCTGTATATACTTGCCTTTTTTGATTTTTATTATATTAGAAATTTAGCAACGCTTAATTCCCTGCGTAATTATAGGAACAAGTTTAGACGCTACTTCAATACGTTAATGCCCGCTGAATGAAATTAATTTCTGCTTTTAATCAACATTTGCAGGTTTCATTGTAGAAATTAGCAAGATTTGTTGGCGAAACTCTTTCGAACATAAATATTTACCTTTAACATTAAGTCTCTTTATTTTTTCAAACGTTAATGTATAGAAAGCGAGTTACTCGTATTAGTTTAGTATGTGTACTCTTTAAATTAGTAAGAGCTTGTCAGAAGACTTCACCAGACAGTATTAATATTTATGCGTTGAACTGTAATTATTTTTCTTGTTTGTGTATTTGGGAGGCAAAATTATAGTACACACTTGAGAGATAGTTTACATTTGTAGGCATATTCTTTGAAATTAACAGGTCAAGAGGTGAGAATTCCCAGACCGACCATAGTAAAACACATATTTTTTTAGCAAAACTAGTCCTCTCAAGGTTGATATGCTTCTTAAAGCGACCTTCAAACTCTTTGCTACCATTTCTGTAGTCCGATTTGCTTGTTGCTTCAGAATAGAGCTCAGTTTCGGCAAACAGCTCCTCATTCGACGAAAAAATATTCCTAGCAAGCATTCTTTTAAGATATGAAAACAGAAAATCGTCGCAGAGTGTCAGATCTGTGGAATATGGTGGATGTGGAAGCAATGCGAAGCCCAATTCTGGTATTTTTCCCATCGTTTTTTATGACTTGTGATACGGTGCATTGTCATGGTGAAACTGCACTTTCTTTTTATTCAAATGCGACCGGTTTTCGACGATTTCGTCCTTCAAATGGTCCAACAATGCTTCAAGGTAGTCAATGAAAAGTATTCTATGCACAAAATACATATGCCATAACCTTGACAGCCGTCTTATGCGTTTGGAGCGGATTCCTTGAGTGCTCACCACTTTTATAACTGTTGCTTAGACTTCGGAGTGAAACGATGGAGCTGAGTCACATATCGTCACAAAAACTCGAATTTATTACGTTTGAACATCTCCAAACACTCCTCCGAATCATGAACTCGTAGTTATGTTAGATGGCTGATCGATAATCACACATGGACTGGACACGTATCGCTAATAACCTTTATAAAGTCATCGAAAATGTGAACAAAATATGGCAGAGAGTAGTAGCCAAAATAAATTTGCATAGGCACCTAATTTCAACTTTGGCCAGTTCGGTGGGATATGCCGAACCCGGGACAGTCATAATGCAAGTGTTGAGTTTCCACCTCATCTTCTTCCATACAGTTTCTGCAGAATGCGTCTGGTAGGTTTAGCAGCCTTACTACCTGGACGCCAATAGAGCAATGGCCTGTTAAAAGCCCCACAACTAGGGAGAGGCTAGAGTCTTACTGAGGGCAAATACATCACTAGAGCTGCTGCGATCAATCTTGGGTCAATAAGCTTTTGCGACAAAAGAGAGCTCGCGCGGCATCCACTTTCCACAGAGTTTTCTCATACCCCAATATTTGTAAATGATACGAAGCACCCGTTCAGTTAATATCTTCAGAGTGTCCTCAATCTCAAACAACTTCACTTTGCGGTCAGTCAAAATTATTTTGTGGACTCTTCTAACGTTTTCGTCGGTAATAACCTCTGTCGGGCATCCACAGTGTTCACAGACTTCGATGTTCATTTTATCACACCTAAACTTAGCATACCAATACTTGATGGCTGATTTTTCTGGGACAGTGTTTGAAAAATTGTCATCAAGGCAAGTTTTTACTTCAAATGCATTTATGTCACTTTGGGGACTTTCAATTGACCTGTTGGATAATATGAAACTCGACTTTTATGGTATTGATTGATTGTTAATAGCATTGATTTCAACTTGCTCTAAAGTCTTTTAGGTGAAGGTATGACCGACGGGCTTATTAGACTACACATCACGCCAATACTTCCAATTTTTCTGCTGTTTTTCTGCAACAAGTGCTCCTACGACTTTAATGCATTGTCACTAATCTTCAAGTTACTAAACGAAATGATTACTTTCTACAGTATTTTGCTAAAGTCACATTCACTAAACTTCTTAGTTTTCCTAATGGCAGCGACCCAAAGAGGTTTTGCAATTTTTTGCGCACTTCGTTCTCAACCTATTTACTTGACCTATTCTACACGCTGCGTCCCAAACGGAAAGCACAAGGCAAAACACAATGTGACAGCATTTTGCTGCTTAATTATCATTCTACTTTTTTATTTTATATCTCTCCACCAATTAATGAAGTGTGAATCGGCATTAAGTCCCTAATGAGTTAGGTAGTCTCATTAATTATGCAAAACGAACATTGGCACGCACTTTTGCCAGTTAGAAAATGTATAAATGTGTAAATGTGTGTGAAATACTAAAAACTACTCCGCCTAGTTGAGTATTGTAAAAGATTTTGAATGAACGTCTATGCGAACAGTGGCTAATAGCTAAACTTATTTACATATTACTAAAAGAATGCTTGACGAGAACACACAAATATTTTAAGTCATTTATCTTTAATTATCATTCTTAGCACGTGAGTGAGCGAAAATTTGCTTAGCGCATATAACTGTTAAGAGTATTGGGAAGCGATTGAACTATCATTCTTGCCCTGCCTTAGTCGTATTTGCAAGTAATGCGAAAAATAGTGCAATTTATATACCCTGTTCAGAGCATACATCTTAAGTTTGCAGCGAAGTCAGCACGTTTTGACATATGAGCGCTATTGGTGTTGATTACAGTAACTTAAAATATTCATTTTGGCTTAAAAATGGAATTAAATCGCTAGTAAATCTTGATGAATGCTTCCTCCCGAAATTTCATTCAAAAACTTTCTACAGCGCTCATGTCCATTGGCAGTAATCTCAAAAACCCATCCACATCCATTTGGACCGCAAACGTTGCAAAATTTCTATGAAGCGCGTTGCTGCCCCTATTTTCGCCTAGCTCTGGGTCTTTTGCGAAAAACCATTAACCGCGATTTTCAGATTTTATACAGCAAACAACAATAAACATACCGTAAGCGATTATATTTGCAAACCTTAAAAATCATTCGAGTTGAAAATCAATTAAACTACCCACCGACAACCGACCGACCGACCAACCAACAAACCTTGCCAAGCGTATGACTGCGCAGAAGTTCAATCGAATGCAACTTTTATGAATAGACAAAATGCGACTAAACAAAATTAAAACCCAAACAAATGCGCTTGTGTTTGTTGTAGATGCAGCTGAGCGCATTTTAATTGTGCAAATCAACACCAACAGCAGTGAAACGGCGAAGAGTGATCAGCGAATGGTGAAGTGCAGACACGCAGCTGGCTTTGTGCGGCCACTTGTTGGCGGTGTTGGTGGCAACACGCAAACGATGCAAAGAAATTATGGCGCTTAGTAATGCAACGATTATTTGATTGCCAAATAAGCGAAGCTACGATTTTATGTGTGGCGTTTGCTAGCTGGTTGCCACTGAATTGCACTTGCAAGTGGCTGTAGCAAAAAAAAAAAAAAAAAAAAAAAAAAATACTCCCAAGCATGCACAGTTATAAACAGCTAAAGACTTCTTTCGACAGATTTCATGCAAGCGTTGTTGCGTCTTGAACGCTCATTTAATATTTTTGAGCCGCTATTGTTTTGTGATTTCTGCTAAAAACCGTTTTTTTCTTGGATTCGACGAAGATGACACCCAGTACTCTATTCGTATATTCGTGAGTTGTCGACAGGTCATTATACTTACTTATTTAGGAACTGTACTCAAAATTTTTTAAGTGGAAATTTGGGTTACCCGCATAATTCCGAACTTACTTATGTATTAATTTTCTTGCTATAGCTTTGCAAAGATCTATCTAAAAAACTTGATTTCTGCTCAACTAAATATTTTTCTGTTCGGTCGAAGAAGATGTCTCCCACGATAGATAAGTTTTTTAACAACCGTATTCCACAGGAAGGTTCGACGTCGAGAAGCTGCAATCATAAATAAGAGCCGAGAGATCCCCTTACACTTCTGCTCTCTGAGAGCACTTATCAGGAACGGGGTGCAAGGGAACTGTGGGACGGCATTGCAAGCGCCTTACGCACAGCTGCAAATGAAACGAAAAAGAACAGCTCGCTCGATGGTAATTTCGTCTATCTTGGTCTAACAGGTGCTAGGTCTGAGTAAAAAATTGAGAAGTAAAGTCCTCCCTCGATGAACAAAGACAAAACTCTACAAGTCACTCATCCTCCTCATCCTATTATATGGTGCAGAGGTATGGACGATAACAACGTCTGATGAGTCGACGTTACGAGCTTTCGAGAGAAAGGTTCTGCGGAAGATTTATGATTTTTTGCGCATTGGCAATCATCATCTGTTTCTTTAAGGCGACTTTATCTCGGATCCTGTGGTTGCTTCTTAGGTTGTTAGTTTAATATTATACCTTTCAAGGCGTAGACAGTTTATCTTCATATGTTGTGTATATATCGTTTAGCCATTTTCTTCAATCTTTTAGTATTTATAGAAACATATACCATATATTATTTTTATAGTCTTATATGACATAACCAGTCTGATTAATAATAAAAAAAATAATTACATATTTCTCTCCAGTGGTCACTGCAGAGCCATGCAACCAGCCCCACTACCACAACAGATAAGTCACAAACAGTCACAGCAAACACTGCGAAGGATATTTGGACGAGTCGGGAAGATCCGATGCAGATGATCTTCGGCAAATGTGGCAACGGAGAGGCAAACATGAGCTCGGCCAATGCAGCTTCACATAGTCAGCAACATGACGAAAATGAAGTCAATGTAATTATTTAAATCTTGTATTAAGAAAGTAAGGATTTTAACTACTCTCCTTCTATATTTCAGTTAACGGATCCCGCCAATGAAGAGCTACGCCAACGCATCACACAAATGCTAAAGAAGTCGGCGTTAGATAGCGACGACAGGCACTGCCTACAACAGCTGATACAATTGGTGCAGCATTTGGACTTGATGGCGCAGCGCAGCGAACCAAACTCGTTAAATACGACGACGTCGTGTTCGAGTGACGAAGCCAGTAGTTTGGAAATGGTAAGCATAAGATTCTATGCGATTGTGGTTCCACTCAGTTGTTATAGAATGTGTTGTGTGTATATTTATTTGAGTTGTACGAATATGCATTTGAAAATTTTATCAATAGTCATCGCACATCAATATATTTCAAGCATTCTTTATTTAGTAAAATAAAATAAAAATACCATTTTTTCTTAAATTTAAATTACGTGTATTTATAACATAAATAAAACGAGTTTTATTACTTTATTTCCCCCTTAATAAACAACTGCAAATTAAAGGTAAAATCGCGTATATCGGATTACGGCTCAGCATCCTCAGCGTCAAGTGCTCGATCCACGCATGAAGCCAGCAGCAGCACCGGCAGCAACAATTCAAATACAAAATCGCCTACAAAATCTGCTGTATCCGCCTCATCGCCGCCCAACGCCGCACGCATAGTTGCCACAGTTTCGCCCTACAACAGTTCGCCCCAGCATCAGGCAGCATACAACAGTAATAGCAATCAGCTAGTGCCCACCAATACACCAACAGATTCGCCACGCAAGTCTCGCCAAGCCTGGCAGAGCAACAGCCTTAGTGAGAGCGGCGTATTCGTGGAGTCTGATTTCTTGAGCGACGTCAGTGAGAATAACGCCTGTACGCAGACCGATTTTGAGGACGAGAGTGCCGTCAACCACGCTGCACGGGATCTCTGCAACGAACTTCAAAAGCTCCAGTGCACTGATTCAACGCGCAAAAGCGGAGTCCACAATTTACCTGCCCGTTCGCCGAACTCATCTCAATACTCACCAAATTTAAGCGAGCAAAAACAACTGCAGTATTACAAAGAACGGCTGGCGCTACTTGAAAGCAAAGTACTTATATACGAGAGTTCTGGCGATTTACAGAACAAGCGATTAGCTGATCGTCTGCAACGTGAGATTTTATTGGAGAAGGAATTGAAGGAACTTAGAGACCGAGTCGAATTTTTAGAAAGTGAGAATCTAACACTTGAAGAGGAAAAGTGTGAATTCGAAGAGGCTGAAAACGATACACGTTTACGTCTACAACGGCTGGAGGTGGAGCTGGAAATACTCAGTCAGCGCAACGTTGAGCTTGAGATGTCCAGGGAGGCACTGAGTGCCAAGTATAAAGACTGTCGTTCTGAGTGTTTGATTTTACGCGAAGATCTGGGCGTTAGTGAGACGCAGATTCGCCATATCGAAGAAGATAAGCAGAAAGCCAAAGAAAACCTTGAGATATTACACAATTTGATACCCGCAATTATAGCGTACTACACCACGGTGGCGTACACGCATTGGACAAACAATCAGACCAACGGCAAGCCATATCAACCGGATACATTGAGCCAAACATACCAGATAGAATTGTGTGCGAACACTGAAAATAAAATGGGTAATGTAATGCCAATGGTTACCGAACGCGTGAATGATGTGCTCCCTGCTCTTTCGGGAAATCACTTTGAACACGCATCGCCAATAGCAAACTTTAACTGCGAAAATCAATTCTACAGAAATGAAACCCCCGAAGTGCCGAATTGTGTGTGCCAGTACCTGAAAGAGGAAGTTAAGTGTTTGCGAAATCAAATTAAAGATTTAAATTCACGTCACTACGAAGCCATGGAATCGGCTGATACGCATTGGGTGGAATTGGAGCGTCAGTACAAGGATCGCGAAGAAGCCTACCGTGCTAAGGAGTGCTGCCTTAAGGCGAAAATACAAAAACTTCAGGACTGTCTGCGTGATGATGCACGCGCGGCTAATGAGAAGATTTGTCAATTGGAAGAGGCTGAGAGCGAACTGAAGAACTGTCTTGTACGTGTCTCCAAGGAGCACCGCGATTTGCTAGATGACAATGAATTTATGCGTTGCGAATACGAGCGACTGAAGGAGCAGTTAGATACGTTGAAGGCACAGCAGAAGCCAACTCTAGACCAGCTTGAGCAAGAGAAGAAGCGCAATAAGACGTTGAATGATGAATTGAGCTTTATGCGAAAATTGCAGGCAGAGACCGAGTGTAGGAATTTAGCTGAAATGGAATCACTGCAAGGACAACTCTTTGAATTAAAGAAGGAATTCCTGCACATTGAGGTGACGAACAGTGAACTCAAAGAGGAAGTGGCAACACTGGAACAGCAAATTATTAAACTGCAACATAATGAGAAAGATTTAGAAGACAAAACCCGTGTGCTCCAAGACGAAGTCAAGAGCAAGGAGGAGATGGTGCAGAAGCTAGAAAAACGCCTAGAACGTTCAGAAGGCTATAGTTTGGCACAGGAGCTCAGCGGTAGCCCTTCGAAACGTTTCAAACGTGAAGATGTTAAGGATTTGAAAACCGCTAGCACGGGTTTAGGGAATGCATTGCGTAATTTCAAGGTAATTTTCTTTCTTTCTCATTATATATATGTACTTATCCTTTAATTTCATTTGTATACCTCCACTTATATAGGAATGTGAGACAAGTCTACCTTCACACCAACAGTTCTCGAGTGTTGCACGCGATGTCAAACGTTTGGCAGATAGTCTTCTGCATGGCGACGCGGCCGACGATGAGGTAAGCATTACTATAGAAAATACAAAGTAGAACCCCAAAAGTTCGAAAGCCCTGAGGTAGAGCTAGTGGCGGACGATGTAAACGTTGAGGAGAATCTTGTCATTCCCGAAATAGATATTAAGCCAGAAGCAGCTGAAAATGAAGTAGAGCCTTCACTAGGGCAAGATTTGACGATTGCAATGGCTTTGATGCCACAATTCGTTATTGACGAATGTCTCATGCCCATTTTCCTGCCACCCAAAGAAAAACCCACATGTGTAAAGCAAATTAGCGAGGTGCCTTCCGAGCTACGCATGCTTTCAGCTGAGGCACGTGAGCCCACTAAGATTTCTGAAACCTTTAAACGACTTTCCTTAGTAACTTCTCAAAGAAACCGTAAACGGCGTATTAAGCGTCGCGTACTTCAAACTCGTGTACGTCGTATTGTTTCGTGTTTCAACGCGCGTCGACCCACTCGTTTCCACGACGTCATCGATATTGACATAAGTCAATCGGAGGTACTACAACGTTTCGATAGTTTCCATTCCCTGCGTGAAGATCCCATGGAACCGCATAACAAAATAGACGCCTGCACAGAAACTATTTTCGACAAAGTCGATAAAGAAACGGAAACTGAAGGCATCTATTCAGAGAGTAAGGAGAGCAGTGTGCAGGTGAATGATGATATGAATCCCGAAAGAATGCTCGACTGTGTGCCTTCACAGACGCGCATGTTCATCAATCTACTGAAGACATCTGTCATACAAGATACTCTAGAGGTAACGCAATTTAATAAGAACCTACTGAAACGTTGGGAAGCAGATAAAGAGTTTCGTGACGGTTTGGAGATATTGCAAACATATTCAGTTTTCGACACCAACAATAACGAACAAGTATCGGCCGAGAATTATGAGCACTTTGTGAACGCAATGTCGTGCTTGCATGTCCTCGAGGAGCTCTTCAAGCCGACTAAAGTGCCGGTGCGTATTGCCATTGCGTACTCATATATGTATATCTGTCGTAGTAACACTAAAACATACATACACTGGTACACAGTTAGTTGAGTTGCATTGATTAATGATCGATTATTTGCGATTCTTTAGATCATGCAACAAATCGAGGATCAAATCAATGAACAACTTATGAGCTTCCATACCAAGCGCATGGAGTCGGAGTTCTATTGCACCGTTTACTATCCGGTGAAAAGAGAAATTAACTCGAACAATACCAATGATTATGAACTGCTCTTGACAAATCCAATGTGAATAGCGACGGTCACTGCAGACACTGATGATTTGAATGTGGCACCTTTAATAAAAGAAAAAAAAAATTTCTGAAAAATATAAATCTGTAAATAACGAATGTATTTGAAAGTATGTTTGCATGTGTATAATGACTATGTACATACTATGTAAGAGATGAGATCTGTCCTTTAAATACTAAAAATTTGAACGAAACTCTAACCAAAAACAATAAGTTGTGGTGAAAACTTGTAATAAAAGAATGTCTTAAATAATGGAAATCTGGAAACACTGCCTTTCTTTTCTTTATCTAATACATTCCAGCTTGTTTGAACCGTCCCCGTAACGGTCCCTTTGTTCAAACGAGCACTCGAGTTTGACGTCAGTCGAAATCTGACATTTGTGTTTCAAACTTATTCGAGTGGAACTTTCAAAAACGAAACACAAATGAATTTATTTTTAACTTTCGTGAAATGTTAATCGAATTTCTTCTATTCGTCAAAATTTGCTGTAACAATAAAGAAAAAATCGCAAAAAATTTAAAAATATTTGGCAATTCAACGCATAATGGACACAGATAGAAAGCATTGCAATCGGCCAACATGTGGCAATAAGACGAAATGTGCTCAAACGAATAAAGATGCTAAACGATCTCCGATGACTTTGTGTAGACCCGGAGCTGAGCCGGCCAAGGCTGCTACGCCGAACGTTGGCAATTCGACGCAGATATTATTTGTTGATTCGAACTTCACGGAAACTCCTAGTGAGTATGACACCTTCTATGATTGCTATAGCGATGTTGAAATAAGTCAGACAAAAGCTGTGGTGTCTTCAATGTGTGGCCTAAGTGTGCCACCGCCTCCTGTAAAAGATTCTCGCATGTTTCGCGATGCACTCAAACAAGTTATTCTCACTGCTCAGACGCTCTTGGTCGATTTCGACAGAGGCGGTCGCAAGGAGCGTAGAGGATGCGGTTCGCGTTGTCGATGTGATGTGCGCAATATTAAACCTCATACACAAACCGTACAACTGGAGGTAACGGCAAAAGTCGCTACAAATAAATCGTCCACACCGCAAAATATTCGCATCGATCCAATCACATTTACAATACCACTGAAACTACACGTACAGGGACAACACCAACACAACATACCATACTCGGTGTCACAGCAATCAAATGAATTTAGGAAGCCACCGCCGCCGGCTATGCTCGACCGGGATCCAATACCGAATATGTTTGCCTCGATGGAGCCAATACGCACAGCAATAATTACAGCCCCACGACAGGAAATAAACAGTAAGACGGCATAAAAAAGATCATGCCTTAACTAATCATAATTTTTGTTAGGTATACCAATGGAAGGAAGTGGACCAGCATTTGATTTTCAATCAGCTCTATTACAACAAATGGTTGGTATACCACCGGGTTTTCTGCAATTACCGTTACCTGGTGCCGGAGCTTTTACAGCACCGCCTCCGTCCAAGGGAGTTTCGTCAAAAGTACAGATTCAAGTTCCGCCACCACCACCACTAATGACATTAGGCGGACCAGACCAAACAACGACGGTAAAAGCGAAAAAGACTTGTAAAGGAACTTGCTCGGTGAGACGTCAGCAAGTGCCTTCGACTGAAGCATTTTTATCACCATCCTTAGCACCTGTTACTAAAGGGCCATTTCTGACAACAATAGCAACGTCGTCGGTACCGTCTGTGGGTGCAGGTAAATCACCTCAAGTATCGGAAACAAGAAGTCAAGGCGTATGTGTACTGTGCGGACGTGGAGGTGAACAGCCAAATAAGCAAGTGGATGCTTCTCAAAGAGCTCCTTGTGGAGTGTGCTCGAAAGGAAAGTTTGTTATGCCACAGCCGCAACCGGGAGAATTCTCCCGGGCCATGCAGAAAACGGGTACATTTGGTGAATATTCACAATGTGATAAAACTACGGAATCGTTAGTGGTACTTGTTCCCCCAGCAATGCCCAGGTCTGCGGTAAGGACGGGTGCTGAGGTATCCTCAAATACATGTCCCTTTGGTAGTCTTCAGAAGCAAATGGAAATGCAGCGTCCGTATGGTGCTGCGTGTCCAACAGGACCATTACTGTTGAAACCACAGCAACAAGATAATCAAATAAATATTGAGAAACCACAACATGATGTCAAACGTCCCTTGAAAGGCCCTTGTGGAATGTGTTCGACTGAGGTTCCGGCACCACCACCATTTGATGAGCCTTTATTTAAATCAAAAGGACCATGTGGAGTATGTTCAAAACCTAAGCCAGCAATTCAAAAGAGTCAAGAAGAAAAAGTTCGTCCATTAACAACTCCCTCTGAACATACTAAGCCTAAGGGAATATGTTCAAATCGGGAGGAAAACCCTTGTGAAATTTGTCCAAAAAAATCAGCGGTTGCAAAGGAGTTTGGTAATCCGCCATGTGGAGTTTGTTCAAAAGCTGCTTGAGGTAGCGGTGAAAACTGAAAAACCTCCATGTGGAATTTGCTCGAAGAAGTCAATGGCTCCAATAGAGTTTATGAATGCGAAGTGTGGAATATGTTCAAAAGCAGTGGACGAGGCGGTAACATTGGGAAAATCTTCATGTGGAATTTGCTCGAAAAAGTCAGCGGTTCTAAAAGAGACTATTAAACCTCCATGTGGAATTTGTTCGAAGAAGTCTATACCTCCAATGGAGGATATGAATGCGCCTTGTGGAGTTTGCCTACAAATGGAAAAACCTCCATGCGGAATTTGTTCGAAGAAGTCCGCGACTCCAATGGAGGCTATAACGCCATGTGGAGTTTGTACAGAATTGGAAAAACCTCCGTGTGGAATTTGCACCAAGAGGTCGGAAGCTCCAATGGAGATGAAAACTTCTAAAGTACCTTGTGGCATTTGTTCAAAAAGGTCAGCGACTCCAATTGAGGTTGTCAAAGGGCCTTGTGGAGTTTGTTCTAAATCAGTAGATGCACCTGCGAAAACAGGAAAAGCTCCTTGTGGTATTTGTTCTAAAACGTCAGCGACTCCAATGGAGATTGTGAAAGGCCCTTGTGGAGTTTGTTCGAAGCCAGTAAAAGCACCCACGCAAACAGAAACAGCTCCTTGTGGTATTTGCTCTAAAAGGTCAGCTGGACCAGTCGCAGTTGTGAAGGGACCTTGTGGCGTATGTTCAAAAGCAGTGGAAGAACCTATAAAACCTACAAAACCTTGTGGTATTTGCTCAAAGGGTGTAACAGCGCCTTTGGAGGTCGAAACAGGACCATGTGGTGTATGTTCTCGTGGAGTTACTCCATTTGTTATTGAGGAAATAGGACCATGCGGAATTTGTTCAAGAGGGGTCGAGCCTGCTGAAAAGATAACTTATCTGCTCCCATGCAAGAAATAATGGGACCATGCGGGATATGTTCACAACTGGTAAGTGGTTCCCCTACGGTGGAACCCGAAGAAACAGAAGGGCCTTGTAATATATGCAAAAAGGGACCAACAAAACCCGATTCTCGAGATATTTGTGGAATTTGTAAAAAAATGCGTGCTCCTGAAAGCCAAGCAATGTCAGCCGGAGCTCCCCTGTCAAATCTGTGGTCAAGGACCAACAACGACTTCAGCTGGAAGAACTTGTGGAACATGTAATTTTACACCCACTTCGCCGTCAAGTGGAAATAAATCATGTGGATCTTGCTTGGTAGCACCACCCAAATCCTCGAACATTCGAACCTGCGGTACCTGTATGTTACAACCTCCAACCAGAAGTGGGCGAACTTGCGGCACATGTATGGTGATACCTACACCAGAGGCTATGGCCGAAATATCACCAAAAGTAGAGTCTGTCGTGGAGCATCGCGTATACAAGGCATTACCTCAACACAAAGACATTCACATTTGTTCGCCGTGTCGTTATGATCCGAGTCCATTAATTGACGAAGAGGGCAACGTATTTTGTCCACATAATTGTGGTTGTTGCTTATGCCCTTGGCGAAAACGTGCCACGGACAGCCAAATCGATCAAATAAAACATGAAAAAATCAAAGTTTGCAAATGTCGTATGAAGGGTTCTATATTTGCGGATTACACATCACGTGCCAAATGCAGCAATACGTCCTACTTTGATTGTTGCCCATGCCGCGAAAGAGCAGAGGCAAAATATTTGGAAATGACTGGTGAAGAGATGTGGAGTCCCGATGACAAACTGAGAGAGCGAGTACGCGGTGAACCCGTTAATTTGGAAGATGTTGTGGAATACAAACGCACGAGCACACAATAGTTTCCGGTTGCCTAAGGATTGCACAGAAACGTTCAAAATTTGCCTTGAATTACAAATGGAAAAAAAAATGAAAACAGATTTTAACACTTAAATATGTAAATACACGAATATAAATCAGGGCGTTGTTAAAACAATGTTAAATAAATTGTTCAGTTTTAGATCTTGAAATTGAAAAGAGTCTAATTTCTACAAGTTCTTATAAGAGGTTTCAGAGCCAGAAGTGCGTCTCATCTCGTATCCGCTCACACGGTTTACCTTCAGTGGAGAGTTATTGAATTCCCAATTTGTAGAAATACATAATCGAAATTATTTACACCCCTCTAAACCATTTTCGATTATTACAACTACCTTTTGTTTTTTTTTTTCTTTGACAAGCTCGGACGAAATTTTGAAATTAAAATTATTGAAACAATTCGTAGATTTTGTCGAAATATTTTCTGTTATCTAATTTGCGTTTTTTGGCGACTTGTCTTTTGTATTTCTTTTCCGTTTTTAGGCACTGCAGAGAAGTGCTCCCAAACTGATACTCACCGAGATAACGCACATTTAAGCGGCACCCAAACCATCCAACTACGTATAGAACCCCATGCACAGAACGCAGCGATGTCCTGCATCAACTATCCGTCTAATTATCGGGTAATTATGGAAACACCCATATCCACTATCAGCAATCAGCCAACAACAGCGGAGCAGCCGTTAACTCCGGTACAATGTTCCTGTCAGCGTACGTTCCAACAGCAAAACCAACATCATCAAACGCCATATCCACCGCCGCAGACTCCGCAGTCAACACAACAGCCGCCACATGCAATGCCGCAGCAACAAATACAACAATTGCACCAACAGCAGAAGTCATCACTTCAACAACAACAGCAAAAGCAGCAGCAACAACAGCAGCAGCAAATGCAGTTGTATCAGCAACAACAACAGCAGCAATTGCAACAGTTTGTGAACTGCTTAAATCAACAGCCTGTTGAACAAGCTTCGGCCAGCAAATCCAGTCAGCAAGATTCGCAAAATTCACAAGCTTCTACTGTAACAACAGCCGGTCTTTTCAGCAAAGCCTATTGCATTCGCTCGACATCAGAATCAGGTGGCCAGCTGAGCTGTCGCTGTCCATTTGAAATTTCGATATCCTCGGCACATCCACCGGCAAGGCCGTCCTATGAAATACGTTTACCAAGTGGCATGGCATCGTCAAATTATAGCGGTAGAAACAACTTGAGTGAGGAAGAGTTCTATTCTCTGAGTTCGGCATCTTCAGATCGGGATGATTGCATGCCATCGGCAGCGGTCAAAGGAAAAGTTAAAAGTGGTAGTAAAACAAAGAATCGCTTTGCAGACTGCGAATGTCCGCCATCAGTACAAGAGAACAAGACCAAGGCGAGTGCGAACGCGAACGCGAACCCTCCACGAAATGTAGCTATACTGCAATTGCTCCGCGAAGTCGTACAGTTAATCAATCAGGGTGACGAGAACGGTACTGGCTGTGGTTGTGGCGTTGCAACAACAAAAATGCGCAATATCGGCACACTTGGTTCGGAAGAATCGATGGCCGATAATGGTCCATTCAATTCCGGTTTTAAAATAACATTCACACCAAGCCGTAAAGGTACCAGTCCAAATCAATCGATTGCACATTCGGAAATGTCTGAACCACAACCTGTAGGTCAGCCCGTTAATATACCACTACAGTTGCCATGTAATCTGATAATCACACCAAATTTACTAACTTGTGCGCCTTGCTCACCATGTGTACCTTTGTCTAATGTGGCGATCCCACCGCCGCAGAAGATGCAAATCACTGCTGGATCCGAAGCGCCGACAAAGTCTTTGAAGAAGGTAAAGGTTGGCGAAAAGAATGCAGAAGGCTATTGCGGCAACAAGGGCATGCCCTGCAGTTGCATAGGCGATCTGGAGCTAATCGAAGAGATAGCGACACTTGCGCTCGCTGCAGACCCCAAAAATCGCACTGAACCGTCCAGTCAGCCTTGCGAGGAAGATAGTCGATATGGTGCAGGCGCAACTTTTGATATTAGTCCGATTGTATGTGGCACGGGTTGCCCCGAAGAATGCACCTGTAAGCAGCCATGCCTTTGTCCGGTACACGGCTTCTACCAACCGACTGCCATGCCGGATGACGAAGAATGCGAATGCATAGACGCCGACGATACTGGGATAGTCACAGAACCGAGTCAATCGCAAACTCATGTCTCGGCCGCACCATCCGCCACTGCCAGTCAGCGTACGAACCAAACGAACAAAACAAAGAGTGATTGTACCGAATGCAGCTGCTGCCATTGCCAGGCGATGCGTGACAAACAAAACTGTTCCACCATTGCCACTCAAAATCAGGCGAAGGACCAATGCAGTTGTAGTGAGCTGGTACGTACGATATGCCTAAATACACAACTGCAACTGTTTTTAAGGTCATTATGTTATATAATATTTGTATATTTTATTTCACAGCGATTCTTTATCGATTCCATAATAATGGATCTGGACGCCATGGAGCAAGCGCGACGCAAGAAAAATGCCGAGCAGGTAAATACTTACAAACAGAGCAATCGAAGAGTTTTAACAATGACATTTCCATTGCAAACTAGTACACGTGTACGAATCGGTCATCTGTTAAGGGGTTACATGGGTTTCCTCGGGTAAAAAACAGTCTTTTTCAACAATATTTTTCTGATAAAAAAAAATTAAATATTTTATTCGAATATTTTAATGTTACAAACATACACTATTAACAACGAAAATCGAAAATTTTTGGAAAAAATATTTGAAACTCGGTCATTGCGACGCCATTTTCGGTGACCTCGTAAAAAAGATGCGCCTGCGTTGACAGGATAACTCCTTACAGGATCATCTAAAGTGAAAAAATACGTGTTTTAGTTAAAAGCTTAACCCAAAACTTGGACGAAGAAAAAAACGAATTGTATCGGTTGAGTAGTTCTCGTGAAATCTTGTCAACCGACTTCAAAAACACAGTTAACGCTTTTAAAGACGGCGGACTTAGCCTAGTTAGCCTCGAGCGCACAAGTTCTCAAGGCTGTATCTCCGAAACTGTTACTCGGATCAACTCGAAAATTGTAAAATTTAATAAGACAATAAAAAATCGTTTTTTTGAAACCCGTAAACCATGTAACCCCTTAAATTCTTATTTATTAAACTCTTTTAACAAATTTTTTTTTGGAACAAAGTATTGTATACCATTTTTACTTTTAATTTAGAATACGACACCGACACGTGGTAGGATCTGCCCGCGTCAAAGCTTCCCCGTTACAATCACAGAAGTCTCCGATCTAGGCATTTCTTCGCTGTACGTCAAATGGGTGATCCACGACTGCTGTGGCATTGGCGGCTATGAGGTAAAGTAACATTTAGTAGAACCAAATAAATCATACTCAGGCAATCCATACACATAACTACTCTCTCTATGCGCAGATCTACGTCGATGGTTATTTAACGAATCGTTATTTCCACTGCAATCACGAAGCGGCTGTAATTTGCGATGTCGATGTCACGAAGGCGCACAAGATAGTGCTTGTTGCACAGCCGAAGCAGAGCGACTGCAGCTGTGGTGACAACATGGAGAACAAGTGCAAGGAGTTGATGCGTAAGGGTGATGCCGATAAAATGGACAAAACGAACGTGCCACCTTCGGCACTCTGGGTGCCCAGCATTTATTTATACGATCCTTGTGACAAAAGGGAGGGAACGCCGATCAATCGTCCCAACCTTTGAAGCACGTTTTGTGATGTGCGCGTGGCTTTGTGCGATGTTTGCTGGCAACTAAAAATTTTGTAATGAACAAAAATATTAATAACGGTGTTTACGAAGGTGGAAAGGATGAAGAGCGCGCATATTTTGGAACGTAGTATAAGCAGCATGGAATAAATATCTAAATTAAAAAAAAAAACACACAACAACAACGCAAACGCGTAAAATAGGGGGATTTTTAAAATTGAAGGTTCCCGTTAAAATTTACAAATAGAATGACGTGAAATGCTAGTCAGTGAAAATTAAAAGTTAAAACTAAAAAAATCACAAATTCGCAATTGAGCGCAAAGCAATGATAACTACTTATATACATACATACATACATATATATATGGAAATTGCCGTTAGTAATAAGGAGACGTCTAAGCAGACAGCGGCTCGATTCATTGAAAGGGGCAATGCACTATGGAATTCGCATGCCAGTTATTAAAAAATTAAAAGGAAGAAAATGTATGAAAAAACTTCAAAAAATGTCGAAAATACAAAAAAGAAGTGTGTATAATTACTATTCGCAACAATTGTGTAGACTTCGGTTTGTGCAAATTCGCTACTGAACCATTCGTTCCATTATCCAAAATATCTGATTGGCATGTTTCATCAGTGAATTTGTACCAAGCGAAGTCGGTAGTAGGGCCTTCGCAGAGCGAACTTTGGCCCTGCGTTCAAACGTTATGTAAAGCAATATTATGCTCGTGTTGTTGCTATTTGGCACGATCTGAGCCGAAGCCTTGCAAATAACTGAGTGTAATCAAGCATATACACGTACGCGTCTCAGATGCGTGGTCAAAGTAGTGTAATGTATGTAACTATATGTGTACGTCTTGATAAATAAAATTTTAATGTTAGTCGAAGTTAAAAAAGAAAAGTGCCTTAAAATTAATTTTAATGATGTAAAGCGGAGAAATCTCACAAAACTGCAATGAGTTCATACACAATTAGTTTTATTTTATTTTTATTTATTGTACAAATAGAACACAAATTAAATATCACAAATGTCTCGTAGCTAAGATTAATGCGAATTAAAGCCAAGTTTTTTTCATTTATTTATACATTTTAAGTTAGTAATATGTTTTCATTAAATAAAAATCATTGAAGATGCTATAATTTCCACTAAAATATTTTCAACGCGCTGGCAACACTTTTCGCATACAAATAGCGGCGTTAAAAACTCGAAACTCGAAACCCTGACGAATTTACCATTAATTTACTGCTATTTATTTACTGTTCTTCATTAAAACCCAACTTGCTTCGAAAAAGAAAAAAAAAAAAAATTGCCTCCTTAATTAAAAACTAATTTTCGTACTCTCGTTGTTGCCATTTTCCCACACTTTTTTCACTTCATGAATTTGTAAATACACCAACACCAACGCATGCTCATTGCAGCAAAAATTCAGTCCTTATCAGTGGCTTAAACAAAAACGTTATGTTGCGTCGCTGTTTGTGCTTCACGCAAAGCACTTTTGCCTTAACATTTACATTTATTTTAAACGCTAATCAATTTGGTGTTAACCACTCAATACGAGTATACCTGAACGATGCAATTTATATATATGTATATTGTAGACGCATCTTATTGCCTTGTTAAGTGTAAAGCACGTAAGTGAATTGAATTTATAAAGCAAAAACAAAAACAAAAAAATATTAATATTACATTGTAGTTAATTGTAAAAACATTCAACACACATGTAGAAACACCCATATTTTTAAAATAAAATTGTCTAGCGTATGTTTTTGCATGTTACAAAATACATACATACATACACATGGAAATGTTTACCATATACATACATACGTATTTGTGTAGCGAAAAGCAAATATATAATTTTAAAATTGTTTTGATTTTTTAAAAAGGATTAATTTCCAAAAAAAAAAAAGTTAATGAAAAATATTTTAATAAATTTATATCTTCCTTGATATACTCATATACAAACGACACTGTGTTTCAATTGGGTTTATTCAAATTTTGTATTGACAGATTTTCAGCAGGCTTTACACAACACTGGTCTACAATATTTGGGAGCACGGGAAATTGTAATTAAATACCCTGGAATAAATAATTTAAAAAAAATGTATTTTGCTAAGACGATAGATACGGTCCTTAATTACTATGCCAAATATGAGCGAGCTCTGTCAATCAGTTTGCTTACAGCAGCTGCTTAAGTCGGTACACCTCAGTCGTGTGTTGCGATTTTTATAATGAATAAAAATATCGGAGAAAGAAAATAGACACCAAATGTTTCAAAATGTAGATTTGTTTTCTTATATTCTTTTATTTCTCTTATTAACTCGCAAACATACCCCCCATTACGCTTTCAGTATACTGGCCTTGGTAATGTCGCTCAAATTCCATTATATCTTGATGGAAGCATTCGCCAGATTCTTTCGAGTATGCTCTCGTATTATTTTGAAATTACCTAAACGAGAAGTTAGCTTACAGTCTGTCAAGTAAGAGCGTGGTCGGGATAATTTATAAAAAAAAAATATATTTTATGAAACTTTCATACACATTTATATGTACATTGTACACATTACAAACAATGATGCAATTTAGTCAATAATTTGTCCAGTCACCACCGGCGTCGATAATTGCCTGGCATCTCCGAGGCATGCTCTACTACGTTGACGCGTATTCTAGTAGCAAGGATCTCCACATCCGAAGAATTTCGTAAATCAACTGCTTCAAAGTGTGTGCATCTTCCACGAAGCTTCTGTTTAATATATGCCCACACATTTTCTATAGGGTTTGCACCAATCCAATGTAACGATGCCTGATTAAGTTTTCCACTGAGTACAGAGCTTGCTGCGGTGTTTAGGCATCGTTGTCTCCTGCAGAATCCAATCTACATTTTTTCGGATGAACCATCGTTTGGCAGATAGCAGTAAAGCCTTTTTGTAGATTTTCCCCTACAAAATGACATTTAGGTTGTTGCAATCAGAGTATAGAAAGTGAATGAGTCTGCTTTGAGAAGCAGCCTCAAAGATGCACCTTTATTCCATATTTTGCGGTCCGTTGAACAAGCATATTGGTGGAAGTTGATCGGGCTCGCGCGAGGACAGAACGTGTCCATATAGACATTCATCAGTAAAAATTACATTTTTAAAATCTCTATCCCAAGCGAGTCGCTTTGTCACAAGTTTATCAGTCAACAGAGACTTCTTCATTGTGTTGCGCCATTTCAGATCATGAGTATAGAAAAGGGTTCGAATAGTTTCGTAGGATACATCTAAACTTTTTGCCATTAACTTTGCTTGTCCTTGCCGCAGTGTTGAAGCAGGTTTCCGCGAAAACAAATTCACTATTCTTTTTTCATCTTTTTTGTTCACTTTTCCTATCGAACCACATTCTGGTAAATCATCGACATTTTTAGCCACTATATATGGCTGTATCCACTTCTGTACAAATGCCTTCGACTTTCTCATATATTTAGCAGTTTTATAGTTTCTGCTGCCGCCTTGAAACTGTTCCAAGCTTTTTTCTCCCCGAAAAATACCACAATCAAAAATGTTTCTTTTATTTGCACAAATATTGCAGCTTTTCTTTTCGACTGCGGCCGGATGGGTCTTTCTACTTAGTACTGCCATAAGTTCTGTTACAAGCTCATGAAACTACATACTTCACTGCTGGAATCAAAATTTTCTTAGGCTCTTCAAATTTGTGTGGCGTATTCGGCAGGTCAGTTTTTCTTTTACCACAAGCCTTAGGTCAACAAATTAAATTCTTGACTTCCAGATGGCCAATCATCGACTGCTACGAAACCAGGAATATTGATTTTCAGCTACTGCCAGGTGGGGGAGCAGAATTGTCCTGCAAAATCTAATGTTCTACTTCGAAAATAGTATTGCTATGCTGTTTTTTCCAGATCTGAAGAGGTAAAACGCCTTTACAGGAGACTCCGCACCAAACCATTACAGCAGTTGGAAACATGTTGAACCTTTGAGCAGCAGTTTCAGACCGTTTGAAGGCTATGGGAAAGATCCCAAAGTGTGGAAAACGAGTGTCACATGAAAAGCCGAAAAAACTTTTGTGAAATTTTGCTTCAAAGTTACGTAAGAAAATCAGCATTTCAGCGATTTATCACTGGCGATAACAAATGAATGAACGATGAATCCTAAACGGAAAAAATAATAAATTATTGCGGAACATTCACCGACATCGACTGCAAAACAAATCGATTCGGTAAGAAGGCAATACTCTATGTTTGCTGAGATCAAAAGGGTTTGAGATAACAAAGCTTTTAAAACTTTAACTACAGGCAACAAATGATCAATTTTGTTGCACGACAATGCACTTGCACATAAAGCAAAGTCGTTTCAGGTTACAATTTAAGTACTTGGCTGGGAGCTCCTACCACACGCGCCATATTCACCCGACTTAGCCCCTTCCAATTACCATTTGTTTTCATCGATGGGTTACTGAGCAGCTCTTCGGTTCGCGGACGCGGAAGTCGAGAAATTAGTATGCTTCGAATTTCTTTCTAAACAAGCAAGAAAGGGCTAAGTTCGACTGTATTTGAACATTTCATGCCATTGCAACTTGCCTGGATCAAAGCCGAGGAAATAACTTCAGGTGTTGGCAAAGCTATATTTTAAATTAGGAAAATTATATTTCCACTCTTTTATACCAGTTATTCACCTGGCATTTCAGCTATAGTACATTGAATGTCGTCTTCGAGCTCCTCGAGCGTTGTTGGTTGATTTCCGTAAGCTTTTGATTAAACATGCCCTCAGAAAAAATTATCTAGAGGCTTTAAGTCGCATGATCTTGGCGGCCATTTCAATTTGGCATTTCTCGAAATTTCCAAGTCGCCAATATTTTGAAATAAAACGATGGAAAACTTTCCTGATTCGAAATGTAGCAATTCATGTTTTGGGCACCACTAGCAGTGTTCGAGAAAATGTGATCACGTAAGCTTTGAGTACCATGACATTCCGTTCCGAAGTTTTGAAAAACTATTGAAGATGATGCAGCAAAATTCACTGTAAACTTTTACAACACAAAAAAAGTATTTTCTATTTTTTAATTTACGTTTTATTCAATAACATTCGTACGAATATATGAGGGGTTGATATACATTACAAACTTAACTTAACATTTACTGTAATAAAACTATGTTTAGATTACTTATAAACCTATAAGTGAAGCACAAATAAGAATGAATTGGAAGAGAAAATTTGTGGGATTTTTGTATTATTGATGGAAGCCATTGGTTTTTGAATGCTTCCAGGGAAGATCTGTTGCGACTATTTCGAATGATTGAATGAAAAGGCAAGTGGCCACTGATCAATATTAAATAATCGCTCACTTGTACTTATATGAGTATATAGATATCAGGGAAAAGGAGGCGAAAAATGCAGGCACGAGAAGTAGCAATATGCATCCTACTTAACTAATTTATATAACAGGTATTGTTCATGATATAGTAGCAGCCATTTACAATTATAACGGTTATAAAAATTATATACATATATACTTATATTAAAATATATGTAAAATATATGTACTCGCATATGTATGTGTGTAGTATAGCTAATGGCTCATGCTTGGCTTCGCTCCCTAACTTAATTTAATTACAAATTAGGAGCTCTATATATGCTGCAAATGCATCTCTGTATTCGTAAAACTACAATAAAGAGCAAGGCAATGAAACTAAAGAAGAGAATTATCATTTATTTATTGTGCTAAACTTTGAATTCGTGTAAATACTAAATGCCCGTTGGATCTAAGACCTCAGCGGTTGCACCCATCTACCTTCGTATACAGGGTTCGCAAGTACCGGGCACTACAAAAGACGGATGACACTCAGGACATTTAGGATTCTCGCCGAACCAATGTCTGTGATCTTCCTGTTCATCGTCGCCATGTTCAGGTATCTTTAGTAAAAATGAGTTGTACGCGTCCGTCGACAAATAGCCAGTACGGCCCAATGGTTCTAAAGGAAATAGGTATTCGGGCACTGAGTAGTCTTTGCGCAACTGTGTGATATCCGAAGCTGGGACGGTTATTGTGTCGGAGCGATCTGTGGCGACCACCAATGTATTCGCCGTCTTCGGCTTTTCGGCATTTACACGGTGTACACTATTTGGTTGGCCCGTCTCTTTGATGGAGCGCGAGATAGGCGTACGTGCGGTTGGATTATTTTCAGCCGGCGCTTTTGTTGGTGCCAAACCATTGATATTCGTGACTTGCTTAGGCTCGATCACGTTTGTATTATCGTTGGCGCCACTGATGGCATTGTAATCGAATGTCGCTTCGGGATATTCGCGTCCATCCACACCAATTGGCGGATCCAATTTGGGTGGTTCAAGTCCATTAGAAGGCATTTTCCACTGATAATAGATGGGCGGCCCCTGTGTGGTAGCAATGTCGTGTTGCACAAACTCTTGATGAGGGGGCAGTAGTTGTTTAGCTGGCGGCTTGATGGCTTGGGCTCCAGTCGGGTCCGACGTATTTATGAAAGGTGTTGGCAAATGTAGACGATTTGTGGTAGGAATACTATAGTCAAAAGGAGAGTTTTCCAAGCTTTTTGGCGCGCCTGTGGTTGTAGTTACAGGTGGACGAGGTGTAGGCGGCTTAAAGCCTTGCGCTGGCGTAGGAGTGCGTATATCTTTGGAACTTTGACCGAAACTAGTTTGAATTAAATTATTCTGGCTACGTCCACCGATACTGGGTGATTTTGTGGTAACACCGCCATTCGATACGGTGAAAGGTTTACCCGCCAGCGTTGTTGGCCGATTTGGCGCTGGTATGGGTGTGGTGGATGTAAACTTGTTCAAGGCTGGGGAGGTTGTAAAGGGTGTGGCAGGCGAAGTGCGTAGTGATGCCTTTGTGCTGATCGTATCGTTTTCATTATAAATTGGATACAGGAATGGCGGCTCGTATACCTTGGATGGTACTTTATAAGGTAAATTTGTCGTAACTACAGTACTACTGGTAGTACTGGTTGTGGCTCTTGTTGTGGTTGTAGATGGAGTTGTTGTAACTGAAGGTGTGGTCAAAGTAATCGTACTTTTAACGTTGTCCTTATTAAGGAAACTTGCCGTTTTTCTGTTCGGTTGCTCAGCAGAGTTCAAATCAGCTGATGTATTATAACGAGTACTGTGACTCGTACCTAAGTCCTCGTGCTCGCCCGATTGACCGCGCTGATGTAGCGCTGCGCTGTTGAAACGATTATTCGACAGACCACGACCTGATATCTTTGCTATGGTTGGCGGTGTTGGTTGCGTTTTGGGCACAAATTGTACATTTCCACTATTTGCTTGCGAAGTGCTGTCGTCCGAGATCTGTGCTTCGTAGGCTGGTGGCAGTATAGTGCGGCTCGGTGATGGTATTTTCCAGTGTTGTTGGCCCGGAGTCGACTGTGTGACAGCACTGAATTTATCCTGAATTTTTGAAGTATCGCCAATTTGTATTTGATTTTGAATCGCCGGAAGTTGCTATATAAAATAAAAGAAGCAGGTGAGAAGGGCATTGTTAAGGGTACCACAATTGTCTTTTGAATTTAAAAAGAGAGAAAAGAGACACAAAAATTCTGAGAATTTAGTGTTATTTCTACAAACCTTGTACTGATCTCTGAATGATTCTCCAGAGTAATCTGGCGCATAAGGTCGATCCAAGAGGTCAGGGCGGGGTGTGCGCAAACTGTTTTCCTCATCGTTCACAAACGGCTTATCCCGTTGTCCTGCATTGAAGACGAAAAATATGTTAATAAGTTCTGTTTATTTGAAAGTCAAGTATATTGTGATATTTTGTGAATAGTGAACCAATGTTATTATTGTCTCATCTATTTTAGATTTGCTTTTACTATTTTATACTCACCAATTAATAAATTCGCTGCATAGTCGCTCTCTGCGCGTGAACAATTCACCATATACCAGTGATCGCAGATTAGCATGCGCTGCTGGAAAAGCGTTGTATTGGGGCACGAATAGCTGAATTGGCGCCCCAACCCGTCGCACATATGATACACCTGTCAAAGTAAATTTGGATTAGTACATGCTTTTGCCAATTATAGGCCACCTTGTCTAGAGTAGTAGGCAAGAAACGTAATATATATACCTGACAGCCAGTTTCAACGTCTGCGTAGTAACCCGATGGTCGTCCAGAACAGGAGAATGACGTTTTATCAAACACGCGATGAGCACCAATGGCATTTTCACTCTGAAAAGTCAATAAATCAGTAAATTTGGTTATGTCCCATCTTTAACAACGCCTCTTAAAACTTCAGAATTGTGGGAGTGATAAATTAGGTGATAAATGTATGTACTATTCTATATTCCTTTAGTATTATAAAATTATAGAAAATCAAAAATTTTATACTCTTGCAACATGTTGCTTCAAATACGTAGTTTTGTTCACCTAACGGTTGTTTTTATCAATTTAATATAAACGAGTTAGATATAATATGAAAATATGTGTGGCCCGGCCCTTAATCTATTATAAGTACATATCTCCTAAGCCACCAAACCTACATAAACCAAATTCGCCTTCTTCTTTATTGGCGTAGTCACGCTTACCGGTTATAGCCGAGTTTATAATAGCACGCCAGTCGTTTTTCTCTGGAGAATGGAGTTCACGAAGTGAGAAAAGTTCTCTGAGTGCCATCACTTGGGAGTGCCAGAAACGATTATTTTACAATATATGTCTCAAGCAGCTCACCTGACTTCCGGCCTTAGACCAAGTATTCTCTGGTAGCCAAAGAACACTTTCAAGAGCGAGTTAAAGTAAGAAGGCGAACCATGCCTCCCCAGGATAACTAAATACGTAGAGCATATCTATAGCATCGGGTCGAAGTTAGACTATGGTGATCGATGAAATACTGATGAGAAACGTAAGCAGAACAATTTGGCTTTTGACAATATCGGTCAATGTTTGTGTACAAATGAATGAATAGGGAGACCTATATACCTAATATACAGATTTTCGAACTTCCGGAGGACTTTATACAGCATATATCGGGCAATATGTGAGGAACCCGAAATTAGCGTTTCCTTACTTGTTCTTGTCTAATTTCGGGATTTGCGGGACCTAACACGCACATCACTAGTAAGTACATACATATATACATATACATATATGTACATCTATTTTATATACGTACATAGGTAACATAATTTTGACTTAGAAAATGCAAAGACTGGAGACATACATCACCAGCAAAATTACGACGCTGCGGACCAACGAAAACAACTGCGGCCACAACAACAATACTCCACTCTTACTCAACAGCCTCGCCGAGGGCAAAATAAAGCTAAACTCTGGGCAAATGGAAAAAACGTCAGGCGGTAAAAGTGTCAGTCAGTAGTTGCTAGCTGCTTGGCGAAGAGAATGACGGGGAAACTATTTGATGCGCTGTGGCAAGCAAATGTGGCGCAATAGAACGGGTAGCTGACAAAGTTGTTCGTTGCAGGTTACAGCGTGTCAAAGCGACATTCATGACAAGCGGCAATAAACTTCAGCTTTTTATAAATTTTCCGCTTTGTTTTTGTATAGTTATTTGACTTGTGTCTGCTTTTTGTTGCAAATGAGTATACTGGTATCGTGTGGCAAAGTGGGTTTTGGTGGTTACGCGCTGATGTAGCGGATGAGGCAACTGCATATTTGTTGCTGGCGTATCGATAGCGGGCGGGTTTACAGATTGCAAATCACAAGCGGTTCCACAATCCACAAAAAAAACTTCGTCTGTTTTATCAAATATTCGGATCCGGCTTACAACTTGTGTAACCCTACACGGTGATCTAGCAGTTATGATGTGTTAATCGTAAAAGATAAATACCTAAGTGACGCTTTGTTGTAATGCCATAGCAACTAAGGCATGATGCCTGTAGGTTTTGAAGTTCATTGCAAAATGTCACGTTGGATTGTAGCGAGATTTTTTGAAATTTGCTGAGTCAATATATTTTATTTAGCATTGCGATGCCCTCCATTAGGGCGTTATTACATGTAATTATTAATATTTACTTTTTCTACAAATTTAGCACGTTTTTCTAAAACCTTTAGAGAAGTTCACGATTATAAGCTTCTCCATTTATCAGATTGTAATTTGTATTTGAATATCCGTTTACGAAGTCATTAAAAGTGCTGGTACGAGGGTTGCCTTTCATATTTTGGAATTAGAGAACAAAAATCGATATTAATCATCGAAACTCGTTTTTTTCTTTAGTTTTTAAACACTCTCCATTAAGACCTATACATTTTTGGATGCATTTGAACGAATTTCCGTGGCACTTTTGCCACTCTGATGGAGGTATCTTTAAAACATGTGTTCGGAAGGCATTAAGGTTTAAAAATCGATTTTTTTTATTGCTTTATTAAATTTTACAACACCTCTAGAATATTGTTCTAAATTTTCAAGTTGATCCGAGTAATAGTTTTGGAGATGCAGCCTTAAGAACTTCTGCATTCGAGGCTAGCTAGGCTAAGTGGGTCATTTTTAAACGCGTTTTTCTCGAAACTGTGTTTTTGTGGTCGGTTAGGTAGATTTCTCAAGCACTACTCAACCGACCTTCATTTTAGACAGGTCTTTAAGATACAATTCTTAAAGACTTGGACGAAGAATTTTTTTCAATTACAAAAATTTCGCGAAATTTTCTTTGAAATTTTAATTTTTTTGTAAAAATATCTGTCAAAATCCAATTTAAAATTTTTTTCTTCGTCCAAATTAAGAGATAAAAGTTAAAGTTTAACTAAAATACGTATTATTTCATTTTAGATGATCCTATAAGTAGTTAACCTGCCAACGCGGGCACATCTTGATTTCGAGAGGTCACCGAAAATGGCAACGCAATGGCCGAGTTTAAAATAATTTTTTCTAAAAAATTTCAGAATTTATTTGTTAATAGTATATGTATATTTGTAATAATAAAAATTTCTAATAAAATATTTCATTTTTTATATGAGAAAAAAAAAAGACCGTTTTTTGCTTGAGGAGACCCACGAAATCCCTTAAGTTCATCGATGCAGTTAAAACACAACGAAAGTTGTAAAAAATAATCGATTACAAATTTGTTCGATTTAATTTCATTTTTTGGGGCAGATGAATATTTTAAGTTACTGTAAACAACACAAGTAGCGGCCGTATGTACGTGCTGAGTATATATGTATACCATCATTAAAGTCAAACTTTACACTAAAGTTGTAAGATTGCCTGATTGAAACACCAGAGTTACCAAAACCCGAAATATAAAAGGCAGCCCACGTACTTCGACAACTATGCACTTTTTTCCCCAACTAAATGATGTGTACAATAAATTATTATTCGAAAAGCAAGCCTCTTGTGAAAAAAGGGCTTAGCACAAAACACACAAAAAATTGAAGCGTGCAAATATAATCGCCATTATTACCACGCCTCTACATGATCGGCATAAGTTAGCAATTAACAAAATGTTTGCCTATCGCCGAGTTAATTTGGGGTTTTTATAAAACTGCAAAGAGCTTTTAAAATGCTTTGGAAAGCTTTTCTGTAGAAATAATTAAGGTTTTGCACTTTACCTTTTCAGTAACCTCTTACTTTCACAGAAATTTTCACGCGATTTTGAAATTTATTATTAAATAATTGGAATATTTTCCAATGACGTCATTTATATTTGCATATATAGTATATATATATATTCATATTTGCATTCGCCTGAAAAGAAGAATGTTAGGCGAGCGATCAACTATATTAAATGCGTTGTGCGGCCAAGCCTCTGGAAATTCTTCTTTCGTTTATTATATTTTGAGTACATAAGTTGATAAATGACTGACTACGTATATACAAATGTATACTTATTTATATATATTATATAAGCAAATATTTAGATACAAAGTAGGCAGCGCCTAGCTGAGATGTGTCCTTGAACTTACTATGCTATTGCTTCTACAAGTATTATAAATGCCATACATAAGTATGTATATTCATTTGTTGCTATCTATGCTTTCGGCGTTATTTATTCTTGTTCGATACTCGCACATTCTGCTATTAGCCTGCATACATACATTTTTCTACTTGCTGATTCTCAGTCATTAATATATTTCTTGAACTGAAATTATCAAATACTTTTTAAGTAAGAAACCTGATCAGATCAGGTTGGAAACGCTTTTCAGTTGTTTGAATTTGACTACTAGGATTCCGTTTCCTTATCCCATGGAATTATAGTCGTGTATCCAATGAACCAATCGACTTCGTTGGACTCTCATACTCAATATTTTAAAACCAGAGCTCCAACAACCTGGATACATACAAAGAAGGCTGTGCCGTTCATGTGTCTATCTCACACATTAAGTTATGCTTAATTTTCTTTTAGGTAACAGATCTTACTTCTAAAATGTAGCTGAAAGTATATATTCTGTATGCGCTGTATTATACGAGTACAGTCAAGCCTTAAAAATTTAGAGAAACTAATTAAATCGATAGAGTAAGAAAGCCACTAATATACACTCTTAGGGCATAGGCAGATAAAACTCACAGCAATATCTTTGAAAATTATATTTTACCCTATCTTAAGGGATTATAACCACTTGTGTATTTCAAAAATTTTAATTTTTGTTTCACGGATGGGTCAAATCTTGTGGCAAAGATTGGTGGAAGGGTTTACTGTCAGGAGTTCTCTATCAACCGAGATTGCAACCAATAAAGTAAGGTAGCAGTAGATTTACAGTTCCGGAGTGCAACCTCATTCAGAGAAGTGACCATCCACTCAGATAGCACAGCGACGATACTAGCCTTCCTCTCATTTACAGTCACGTTCAGAGTCGGTCGAGGTAGGCACTCCTCGCTATCAATAGCTTCGAGTGGCTTTATGATAAGACTGGTATGGGTGCCGGGGCACAGCGGAATAGCAGGAAGCTCCAAAGCTGATGAGCTGGCAAGAAAAGCGGGTCGATGCTCCCGTATCCTCTTGTGTTATGCTAACTATTAGATAACTGGGCTTCGCGGCAGCTTGGCCAGCACCGTCGCAAATCTAATGATCTTTTTGCCCTCATTAAGGCTAGCCTCTGCCTAGTCATCTGTTGATGTTTTCTTAGAAGTGTGGTTCTCAACGAGCCAATACTTTTTATTCGAGTTGGTCTTTTTGACAGCTATTACTTGTTTTAAACTTAGTTTGATTTGCCATTTCACAATGATCAGTCTTGCTCTGGAAGAACGTTTGCAAATCATGCCATTTTATTACAAAAATAATGCTTCCGTTTGCAATGAAGTTCACTTTTGATTAAATGGGTATGTTAATGAACCAAATTGTCGCCTTTGAGTCATGATAATCCAAAAGTCATTGCTGAGATGCCTTTAGATCTTCAAATCATTGGTATTGTTACAGTTATTGGAGAGTCATGATTAAAGACTTCTTCTTAGATGAAATTGTTGATGAGGACGAACTTTGGTTTCAACAACACTGCGCTACAAGTCACGCAGCCAACAATCAATTTATTGAAGGAAACTCTTTGTGAGCACATTTTCTCGATTTTTTTCGCGTTTCCTCCAAGATCGTGGACCATTTTTTGTGAATATGTGAAGTCGCTACCCTATGCACGCCTTGAAAGGGAATGTTCAGCGCATTATTACTGAAATACGGGGACAATTGCTGACAAAGTGATCGAAAGTCCTCTCAGCTCCTCTTGGCAAAGCGTTAATCTGACTTTTAAGTGGACATAACCCCATGACACATACATTTTTTTTACAGTTTCTTAAATATGTATGACTGTTTGTCTGTACTAAATGAAAATATATAAAACAAACAATCAAAAGCTTAATAAGACCGCCGACAGGAATCCACTAAAGCGCGCTCACCTTACAGCGTTCATTTATATAAATGGATGCTAATTGATCGTTAGTATAACAATATTTTTACTGCATCGTTGAATTAGTATGTCAACGACTTGGTCCAAGGCAGCGCTATATACACAAGCATAAATATGTATGTATATTTTCTTGAATGCGCGTATGTGTGTGTGCAAATCCACATGCAAATAACCAGTGACGCGCAATGCTTTTTTTGCCTTATGGCATGTGGACTTTGTCGTGTTAATTTGTCAATTAGTTATGCATTTGAAGAGGCTACCCACTTACACTCACACACACACACATATGTAAGCGCGTGCTGATGAATGATCATTGATTGCACATACTGGACAAAGCACTGTCCCATCCATTAAAGATCCTTCGCATTTGCATTCCTCAGTTCAGTGTTGGGTTGCGCGGCTATGCAATTGCATTTTTATTACATTCGCACACAAATACCACACATAAGTGCTTTCCGATTTCGTCTTATCGTGTTGTTCCGCCTATGCAGCTCAGCTGTTCACCTGTTGGGCTGTTGGGCTGTTGGCTTTACGAGTACCTCTTAACGTCCATTGCATAATTAAAATTTCGAATATGCAAAAACCATTGGCTAAACATACAGCAGCTTTAATGACATTCTCAAATCGTTTAGGTGCACTCTGCAGCCGAAGCTTAACGAGTCTTTGGGTTTCATGAAGTACGAGTCTCATTGTTTTTGATTAGTTAATGGGCCATTTGACACTGAAAGGTTGTTAATGGCTCCCCTTACTGGCACACATTTGGTTTAGGGGGGGTTTAGAATGCAAACTTAAAAATTCATATTTTTATGGTTATGCAAGTTTTCAGATTTGCATATATGGAAACCAAAAGAGAACATATTTGTTATCTGAGCCGCATGATGAGTTTATTGACCAAACATATATGTACGTACTGAGATAGCGTTTCGGTTGCCTGAGTTGTGTAGGTTTATTTATTGTTGTGGGACATATGTATGTGTAAATTCCAATAAGTACCGCATTTGTACACTAGTACTGTTCGAACTCAACAACTGACCAGATATTCACAATGGGTAAAAGGAGCTGGCTTTATGCGACTATGTCTGAATTTGGTATTTCGGCAAAAGCTCAGTCAGAATCGGTCTCTTCAGATACCAAACGAGGTTTCAGACAAGGTGACTCCCTATTGTACGATTTCTTCATTCTACTGCTGGGGAAAATTATTCGAGCTACACAGCTAAATAGCGAAGTTATAAGAGTGTACAGCTGCTAGAGTACGCCGATGATATTGATGACACTGGCCTCAACACCCGCGCCATAATTCTGCTTTCTCCAGACTAAATAAGGAAGCGAAGTAAATAGGTCTGGCAGTGAACGAGGGCAAGACGAAATATATCCTGTCATCAAACAAACAGTCGTCGTACTTGCTACTTGGCTCCGATGTCACTGTTGACAGTCATAACTTCGAAGTTGTAAGTAATTCCGTCTATCTTGGAACTAGTATTAACACCAACCGGTGCTACTTCGAACTGAGGAGGCAATTAAGAAGTAAAGTCTCTCTCGATGATCAAAAATCAAACTTTATAAGTCACGCATTATTCTCGTCCTGGTATATGGGCCAGAGGTAAGGACGATGATACATCTGATTATTCGACGTTAAGAGTTTTCGAGAGAAAGGTTCTTCAAAAGATTTATGGTCGCATTAGATGAGGCGATAAGTTGTACGAGATATACGACGGCATTGACAAAGTTCTAGGTCATGTTGTCCGAATGGACGAAAACGCTCCAGCTCTGAAAGTATTCGACGCAATACCCGCCGGGGGAAGCAGAGGAAGAGGGAGACCTCTACTCCGTTGGAAAGACCAGGTGGAGAAGGAGCTGGCTACAAATTCAAAAATAGATAAAAACGATACGAAACCTAACTGCCATAGACTTCATATGTAAAGGGTGGGCCATATACAATTTTAAATTTAAAAAGTCAATAAAAAAACGGCTTGATATTTTTCAAAGGTCTAACATTTATTTAAACGGCTGTTTTATGAAATTTCTTTGTGGAAAACAATTTCAGACAAATGAACACCACGGCTGTGTTTACAGTAGCTTATCCGATCCACCCGATTTTGTAGTACTTTCTTGATGGTTTCAGGCCTTATGGCAGCTACAGCAGCTTGAATCTGGTACTTTAGATTTTGAATTGTTTCTGGATGGTTGGCGTAACGTTTATCTTTAACAGCTCCTCACAGAAAATAGTCCAACGGAGTTAAGTCGCAGCTTCTGGGAGGCCAATTCACATCACCTCTTTTGCTGATTATGCGATTTTCGAAGATGGGGCGTAAAAGATTAAGTGTAGCGTTTGCTGTATGGCACGTAGCGCCGTTCTGTGTCCCAAATGCCGCAAGTCTGCTTGTTAACGTAACCACCGAGGTGGAAATGAGCCTCGTCCGAAAATATGATTTTTCGGTAAAACTGTCCATCCTCTGTTTTTTTTTCAATATTTCTCAGTTTTCTTCTAGTGAATAGCGAATCATTTCTTAAATTTTAGACTTTTTACTGAATATCTGTCACTTTCCGAATGGTATTTGACGTTTCCAATGTCGAAATATAGATAATTCAAATTTAAAACTTTAGATGGCCCACCCGTTATAATGATTTTCGTTAATAATAATTTTTTGATAATAAATGAAAAGTTTTTTTATAGAAGTTATATTGTTATATATACATATATTTTTGTAAACACCATAAAACATATGTTGATGAGTCATTGTTCACCGATCCAACAATACTATCTTAGAACTAAAGTTCGATATTAAAACTGAAGAAAGAAGAGACTTTGACTCATCAAAGCTTTAAAGATTATAATAATTTAATCCAACTCGATAGTGCAGAGGCGGCGTTAGGCGTTAGAATCAAAAGTTGTTCGTATGAAACCAGTTGGTCTTTTAAAATATGATTTCACGGTTATTAATTCCACGGTCATTTTTCAGCCCGAGTAAATACATTAAATAAATTCACTTTTGCTCGTTTTATGAATATGAGTTGTTGATTGAAAAATCAGATGACACAGGATTGGCATTCTTATGCAGATTTAGTGCGTGGAATGCTGCAAATCTTAAGCGACCAAAAGTGATTTGCTAAGCGTTTGGAATGTTAATTTACAAAAAATCAATTTGCACACCAACAACGACGTAGCGCACATGAACAAAGTTTATGAGTATAGCCTAAAAATAAGACAAAACCGTTGACATTTAAAGCATCAAAACGCGAGTTGTTGCGCTAAGTCTACAAAACGGCAACCACTTGCCACAACGGCTAACCAAAAATTAAAAAAAGAAAAATTAATTAAAAAATAAAATAAAAACAAACATAAATATTCTCATTTGACTTTTACCATACTTTATAGCTTGCAAGTATTTGCCTTAATTCCGAGTACTCGGCGCCAGCAGACCGCAGCTGTTGTATTCGTGGTATTTTGTGAAAGTGAAGGGAATTACAAAGTGCTTGTCGTTTGACATTTTGCGACATCTACATAAATACCACGAATATTATTATGCATAAAAAACAGTTTAAATGACATGATTTAATAGTTTTTTTTTTTGGAACACAGAAAATCATTTTTTACATATTTACATACTTTATATACTGCAAATATGAGTACCCTTAATAATTACGTAATATGAATATGTCCATAAGCAACGCAGTCAATTAATACATTTTTAAGGAATAAAAAAACAGAAGTTGTCTCGGTTTATATACTACTGAACCTCTCCTACATATTTGTTAAGACTTTTTCTCACCCAGGTTATGTTAGATTAATCTGGTAGGCCAATAAGCCACGCATAGACCATTTGGTCCTTTGCAATACCAGATAGACTTCCGTTGCTAAGTCCAAAAGGAGTAGAGTAGTAATCATTCAAAATGCCTGCGCTTGAAACTAATTTTAACAGAATCTGCAGCTAACTATCGATACCTCCTCCAGTGTGTCATTACGTGGGGATCCCAGATGCTTACAGCGTAGTCTTGACAATGCGAGACAAGTGCACAAAAATGCCCATTGCTTCCCTGGTGCCCTGCTCTAGACATTTCTACAGTCTTCTCGTTCTGTGAGCCCCATCCTTCGGGCGTTTGTCGCCGCCAGACAGTGCCCAGTTAGTATTTCCATCATATTCCTACAGTCTCTGCTATCGAAGACCAATAGGAGTTTTGTACTATACTTCCGCTCTACCGTTTTGCACAAGGCTTTTGCAGTTTTGCACCCAAAAAGCTCATTCCATCAGGTTTTCATTTTCTTTACCTTGCTTCTGTCGAGTTCGCGTAGATAATGTATACGTTTTCCAATGATTAACACGTTTTCGGATGTTAGCCTTACACATGGCAATCTCGTCCACTATTCATTTTCCTCGATACCTTTGTGGCCTGGCACCCAGTAGAAGTGAAGTTGGTTACTTCTGACAACACTTTCCACTGGCAAATGGTTTCCAAGACACTTCTGGCCGATATGCGATTCGAAGTTACTAAAGAATGCTGCTTGGCTCAACGCAGATGTTGACTATGATATATTCGCAATAGCAAAGATCTAAGTTTGAAATATATTGCACTGGTCTGGCAACTTAAAATGTTACCTTATGCCAAACTCTGGACAGTATATTCTGGTACCAACTCCATCGTCCGTCGAGCCATCCGTTTAGATGTTTACTTTGAAACTTCTTTCCCAGTTTGAAAGTGGTGTCATGTAGTCGGTGTTTGCCCAACCGCCATTACTCACAGAGCTTGACTCGAAGTTTCTTTATGTAAATTCTCCTGCAGCCGGGAGTCTTTCTACGCAGTTTTCAGCGAAGAGGTGCCAGGTTTAATACCAGTTCAAGAGTCGCCGTTGGACTTGTTGTTAAAGCTTCTGTTTAGCACAGCGTAGCGAGCCTCTGAACCTTTTCCATTCGCTTTCGGTAGATGGGTTTTCGTACGCTTGTTCCCCATACTACTGTACCGTAGAGCAGAATTGGTCTTACAATAGCTGTGTGGCACCAGTGCATGAAAGTGGGATAGAGCCCCCAGATTGTGTCGAGCAGCAGGAGAAATATTTTTATCTCCCTGTTTATCTCTCTTTCTCACTTTCTCTCTCTCTCTGCTTCAATTCCTCTTTCTCTCTCTCTCTCTATCTCTACTCTCTCCACAAGTAATGAATTACAAATGATTGTTTGATGGTTTTTATAGAACTCTTTTCATATCAATTATACATACATTCAGAGGTTTAACTTCGAGACGACCGCTACTAAAAATCAATAAAAAAGCTCTTCAAATTTACATTATAACTCGGTGCGAATTCAACCCATTTTACTAAGAAAGCGGGATGTGCCTGAGTAGCACATTAAAAATAAATTCAAATATTTTTAACATCAAAGCAAGTTCAATGACTGTTAAGTCTTTATTTCATATTCTTTGTAAACAAAACCCAACAAATCATGATTAATTGCTCCTAAATGGAACAGATTATTAATTAATCTGGGATTGATGTAAGACTTTTTAACAAACAACTTTATTAACATTAATATATAATCAATTTAAATGCACATTGTTGTAATGGTAAAAATATTCAAAATATTTACGAGTGTCTCCACAGCTCCATCACTTAATTGACGGATGATCGGCGATAGCAACGCGTGGAATGAAAAAAACGGATTGTTTACAATTCCAAGAGAGGTCATAGCCTTTTTTTTGGTATGCTTGCAAATACACGCATATGTCTGTACTACGATATATACACTAAAGAGCCTTCCTTTACATATTGGTTACAATCACTGAAGCAAGCGAGCTGTAACTAACCGTCTACAGGAAAACTTACTTTGGCCTGAAGATCACTCAAGAAGCTGTGAATGAGTCTCTGTTTAAGGAATCGAATATTTTATATTCTAAGAAAGCCATATGCATTTATAAAAATATTTTTCAGTTTCGACACAATTCGAGTTTTTTATATTAACTCAACTAATATATTTAGAGAGAAGAGTAAAGAAGAAGAAGAATAAATTTAGATTTAAAATTAGTGATATCAGCAATGATACATCAGCGATATCAGCAAATGAAATAATTATTAGGGTGTATAAAAAAACAAATATTTTTTTCATTTGGGACTCTGAAAAATAGGTTCTTAGACACCGTTAAGTAATGCTCTCCAAGTATGAGCTCTTAATTGTAGCTGAAACGTTCTTCGCCTTTTAGCTTTTTTAATTGTTTTTCTCATCAGATAGAAAAACTCAAGTTGCGCTTCCAAATACTAGAAAAAATATCTCGTTTAATAGATTTTGTAGGAAATTGCAAGGTCTACAAAAAAGCTCCAATACGATTTTTTCGTAAACCTAACCGTTTAAAAGATATTAACGCTTGAGATTTGATTATTTTAAGACACAATTCTTCTAATGCAATTTATAGCTTAATGAAAAAATTATTAAAACTCGGCAAGCTCATAGTTTTAGAAAATTTACTACTCTTTAAAAACAACACTGACCGTCCATTATCCATTATACATATTCCCCAACGTTGCCGCACCTACTATCATGCTTTACGGGTCTTACAAAACGCCAAAGATTCATTATTCCCCAAAAATATGCAAATGTAAATATGAGATATTTTATTCAGCTTGCAAATTAGTTACATTACTGATTATTTTAGATCTTATAACATCGCCTTGATTTAGGTTAATTTTTTGGAAATTATGTGGATTTTCTTTTTGCTACAAAAGCATCCGTTCCATCTCTTTTTAAACGCTTTTAACTCGCTGCTGTCCATCATCACGGCGCATGGAATAAATTAAAGCAAGCAAAGCGTAAAAATATTTATCTTACGAAATTTCATTTTCCGGCCTTTAGCAATCAAATGCGAGCAGCTTCGGACGCAGTGGCCGTTATGCTACACATAGCGGCTGCAGCAGCCAAAACCCTACATACAAATGTACGCGTACAAGGGCGGCGGCTTCAACATTTCTGTGGCTTTGCTGCGTGCGATAGCGAGGTTGAGGGTTTATGTAATTTTAGAAATCTTCTATAACAGCCTGGAAATGGTTTTGGAAAATATTTAAATGTAATTCCAAATTAACAGTCCCCAGCATGACACATAGATGGCGGTACTAGAATTCAACCCATACATGTAATTTTTAGTTAGCCTTAAGTTTCAAAAGTCGCGTGTATATATTTGGCAGCTGTCGGATAAAAAATAATTTCGCGTCTTGATGAAATATTGCTTTTTTAACTTGGGGTGATGACGAGTTTCCAGGATCTGCTCTAAGAAAATTAGCTATCAAAAATTGATATGCTAAGTTTAGACGTAGTAGAATGAGAAGCGAAGGCAGGGATCGCAATGGACACCCAAAGCGATTGTTATCGACGAAAACCTCAGAAAAGTTCAAAAAATAGTTTTTATTGACCGTAAAGTGAAGTTATTCGAGATAGCAGACACTCTAAAGATATCAGCTGTATGTGTACATCATACTATCAATGATTATTTGGCTGTGATAAAGATTTGTGCAAGGTGAGTACCGGGCGAGCTCACTTTTGACCAAAACCAACGACGAGTTGATGATTCAGACCAGTGTTTGGAGAAGTTCAAGCATAATAAGGCCGGGGTTTTGCGTTGATATGGGACAATGATTGAAACATAGCACCATTATTTCTGTCCGAAGTCCAATCCACAGCTATCCGAGTGGACTGCATACAATGGACCCGCTTCAAATGGTGGAAAAACGCAATAGTCGGCTGCGTCTTTATTTTTGATCCCGAGCTAACATTTCCTGTTCTCAAACCTCAAAAGAATGATCACTGGCATGAAATTTTCGTCGAATGAAGAGGTGATCCCCGAAACTAAGGTCTATTTTGAAACAAAGGACAAATTGTACTACAAAAATGGCGTCGAAAATTTTGATTGTCGCTTTCATCGGACTATCACTCTTGAAAGGAACTATGTCGTATACAAAAAAAACGAGTTTTGCTAAAAAATGTGTTTTACTATGGTAGGACGAGGACTTTTCAATTGACCTATTATGCGGTAAGTGGCTCCAAATCAGGTTAATTAAGTGACATAAATTTTACTGTCCACTCAAAGACTGTTAAAAACTATTGTCATTGTGTAACCTTTGGCAGCAACGGCAAAAAATAAATTCTTGAAGTTTACAAGTGTTTAATGGCAACAAGTCATTTGTCATTATTTACAAGTACAGATGTCAAAATCCCAAACAACTCACGAACCCTCACCTTAACTCCCTTATGAGTTCCGCTTATTAGCATATTGACTTTGGCATAATAATTAGCGAGGCACAAACAAATATTGTTGAGAACGGCATGCTAATGCGACATGTTTATGCGACACATATACATATGTACCTACACTGAAATGTTGCCAGTACGAAGTTGTTATCATTTATTATACAATACCGAAGTAAATTTAATAGCTTCTCTTAACCTAAAACCACATACACTTGTATCTACATATATTTGATGTATGGATGTATGTATAAGGTGCATCACTGCGTAGACCCGGCTGTCGGAGTCGAAGTTAAGTTGAGTCAAGTTAAATGCCCTCTGGCCGCAAAATTTACAAATTATTGTAGTTCAAATGTTTTCGAAGCAGCTATCAAATTGTATGTACATGCATACACAACATATATACATACGTATATAAGCATTTCGGTATTATTTCGTCTTAAAAATGTACAGTAGTAGCAATTTTTCTTTTGGACTCAGTGTTAACCGTCTCTCCAAGCATATGTGCTTGTACATGGCATGGCAAGAACAATTGTATATCATTTAAGTGAGTTCATGTAAAACTATTGTGGGTCACAATCAGGTGAAGGCCAATAAAATATAGTATTACACCGAAATAAAAACAAAAATTAAGAAAAACGAGAAACCGCAAAATAAAAAGTGTGGCAAGTGTCAGTCTTCGTACAAAAACTACGGCATCAGTAGAATTAATTGTAGGTCAAAATTTAGATTAAAAAGTGCTGCCAAAAATCGCACATCTACATAAACAAGATAATTGCATGTTTCTTTTCGAATTTTTAAATGAAAATAGTAATTTTCGGAAGTCTTACAATTCTGGTCGCACAGTCAAAAAGTAACTCTCTTTCTTGCATTATTTATTATTTTTTTTTTACCTTGCACAAGATATATTTAAGTTTGCCATGAAGTCTGCAATACTCAACGGAAATCGGTGAAGAAATAATCGAGAAGTACCTAAATTTTCGAGATATCAATCTTAAAATCGTGTTTGCTTTCGTTCTTCCTTTTCGCTGTTTGGCACCAAACGGAGATTCCAAGTGTAGCCTGCTACTTCTCCACCTAGTCTTTCCAAATAAGTGGAGGTCTTCCTCTACCTCTGCTCTCCCTGACGGTTACTGCGTCGAATGCTCTCAGAGCCGGAGTGCTTTCATCCATTCGGACAACACGATCCAGGCAGCGTAGTCACTGCCTCTTAATTCGCTGAATTATATCAATGTCGTCGTTTATCTCACATAGCTCATCGTTCCATCGAAATCGATATTCACCGTTGCCAATGCTCAATGGACCATACATCTTCCGCAGAATCTTTCTCTAGAAAACTCGTAACGTCGACTCATCAGATGCTGTCATCGTCCTTGCCTATTAGCCTATAGCAGGTCGGAAAAAATGAGTGACTTGTTCGTCGAGAGGACTTTACTTCTTAAGTGACTTTTCATTCGAAAGTCAGTAGTCTATTGGCAAGAGTTATTCTCCGTTGGATTTCGAGGCTGTCGTTGTTGTTGATGTTAATGCTGGTTTCAAGATAAACGAAATTATCTCCGACTTCGAAGTTATGACTGTCAACAGTGATGTGTGAGCCAAGTCGCGCCGAGTGCGACGACTGTTTACTTGATGACAGTAGACATTTCGCCTTGCTCTCGTTGCCCCACAACCAAACCCAATTGCTTCGCTTCCTTATCCATTCTGGAGAAAGCAGAACTAACGGCGCGGAAGATGGAGTCATGTGTAGTTCACGCAAGTTCTCTAAGTGTCATCTACTTAGGTGTGGGCAGGAACGATTCTTTTACATATGATTCAAGCAACTCACAGCTTCCGGTCTTAGACCGAGTATTCTCTAAGTAGCCAAAGTACATCCGGTTGAAGGCGAGTTAAAGTGAGAAGGTGTACCATCACTCCCCAGGGTTGTACGCTTGGTTTGGGACCACCACGTAAAAAAACCTCCACCAATGAAAACGAAACAACAGCCTCGGACGAGAGACCACCCTTTTGATGACGGTCATACATACTGTTCGACCAAAATCAGATCTCTGTATAGAAAACTTTTTTTTTATTTGGCAAAAAATCTTCACGAAAATTTGCAATGTATATAACTCAAGACAACGCCACAATCTCTGGGTACTGATCGTTCAGTTCGAACCAATATAGCATACAACTGTCATACAAACTGATCGGTGAAAGTCTGAACTTTATATGAAACATTTCTTTATTTGACAATAGTTGAACAAATTAAAGTTGAAGATCTTCATAAAAGGTCTGTTTTCCCTATAAGGCAACTGTAATTCGACTTGAAAATTATTTATATGAAACAAGATGGCTGGGCAAAATGTTTTCTTTTAGAGTTTTGTGTGTTCGAGGTAGTCGAAGTTAACTTTTTTGTTGTTAAAATATCAAAGCTAAATATATTTTAAGTTCCTTCATTTATTTATAGAGTTATTTTGAAGGAGACTGAATATTTCAAATTTTTTCTACCAACAAACAATTTATTAAAGATGTGGACATGGTGGCTTCTGTCGGACCCTTAAATTAACCACTTCAACATGGCATTTTTTCTTAAGTCACTTTTCACATATGTAGACCATACTAATAGTTATGTTATCAAAATTAATAGCCTCATTTATTAGAACACGTGTCTTTTAGAGTATTTCAATTAAAATATACATATTTCCGACATAATACTACAAACGCTTATTGATGAAAAATGATGAATGTTATACATCCATATAATCCACTTATATAATTTGAATAAGCACATAAAAAGCGCATTTCATTGGCGCTTGAATTAATTGCTCACGCTGCTCATGACTGCTGGCTATGAAGATAAGTTGCGCTGTTAAGCCTGTTTAAAAGCAGTTTCTTCTGGCATTTCACAACAAACACTTCCGTCCCTTGAGTCCAGCGTCAACGCCGCGATAATGCTCAGCGATCAACAGCAATGGCATTAAGTACTCGGCCAATAAAGCATAAACTGACAGTCAAATCATAGCTACGCACATATATCATTTATGTGATTTGAGTTGAAGAAGGCATAAATCTCGTTAACGAGCATTTGATTAAACTGATTAAAAATGTGAAATAATTCGCTGTATGTCCCAGAGAGGTTTAGCACCTACACGTCCATTTAGCGCCGATGATTTTTTAATTTGTGTATAATTTTCAACTTAATCACTGGTTGCTTAGAACTCAATTTTATTAAGCGCGGTAATGTAAAATGGGCTTTGCTATACAAACGTTTAAGCCTAAGGCTATTGTCTACCCCCATGTAAGCCTTCAATTTTCCGCTTTGCTTTAATTTAGAGACAATAAAAGCTTTACGAAATACGCATATTTTATGCCGCCCGCGTCTACTTCCCTACCGGAAAATATGTGTTTCCGCAAACGTTTTAGCCTGTTCGCCACTCAACGTAGAGCCACTAAGTCTCTACGCAGTTGCCGCAGTTTAGAGTTCTTTGTCAAAGTCTCCGCCAGCGTCAGCAAGTTTGACAATGCGATCAAGGTTCCTATTTGTAGATAACTACAAATTATACTTATACAACATTCTCAGCACTACACTTGGCAATTGACTGTAATTACGTTTTAACTTGTCTTATTGTCGGCATTTACATGCGGCAATAATGTTCTAGGCGCATTCAGGCCGATTCACAGCAAAATGCTTTGGCAGCTTGGAATTAAAAATTAAATTTTTCTCATTCTCATTGGCTGTCAGCATTCATTCCGGCGAATATCTAATATCTTTATTTCAGTAAACGTTCTAACAGATACCTGCCTGTGCCTGCGACACAGTCCAATCATTGTCGTGTATCTTCACTGGCTGTAGAACCAGTAGTCATTAGTTTAAACTCGAATTGTGAGCGTTCTTTTCAGTAATTCTACGGCGGCTAAAGTTCTTTTCTAACGGCTAAATTAAATAACTAGTTAATGGTTAGTACTATGGCAGCTGCTAATAATAGCAAAACGAGCTATTGATGACTTGTGGGCGGTTTGCCTTTAAGATTGATTGAGGTGTTAGCTGATAGGCCACTGCCACGCGCGCAAACAAATTTTGAAAAGGAAAATGAAATTACGTTAATATAAATGCTTTTTATATTATTAAATTTAAATTTATTTAGTGGCAATGTGTTAAAGTTGCTTAAGACAGCAGCTATCTTCGATTCGCCATTTCTCTGCTCGCTACCGCTTTCTTGTCAAAAAATTACATGTAAAAGCAACAATTCGGAAAGTTTCCTCTGGATGTACGAGAGATTATTTACTAATTTTATGCATGTTACAGAACGCTTCTTCCGTAATTTTTTTCACAGCTAATAGCATAAGCTTTGGCATATTTCAATGAGCATTGCTGGCGTTCTCGATTTCCCAGCTTTTTTACGCAAATAAACTTTATCTTTTGAGGAAATTTCTCAACTACCGCTACAAAGTGTGACCGATTGAACCCTCATCACGTCACGTTTTCAATTTGCTATAACCTTTGCCTACAAAAACAAATTATAATATTATAATTGGATGTAAAAAAAATCTTGCGGTCAATTACAAGGAAATTGTGCGGCGATGGCAGGCCAATTTTTCGATTATTTCAATGAGTTGCATTAATTATGTAAACGTGATGGGGAAAAGATTTGCATGCTTCCCGCAATCACATTCATTTTTTATTTTTTCATTTGCATAAATTTTACATAGAGTTCTTGTGCAAATTAGGAAGTTTAACAGATTAGTTGTTTGAATAACTTTAAGTGGTAATTAATTTGATTACAATTATTATAAATCGTTTTGGTTGAAGTAAAATGCGTATTTCTAAATTTAAGGGCTCTGAAAGCAGTTCGTCAGTTTCAAATATTCAATCATTATTTGCGGCTTTTCAATATATTAGTTACTATAAACGCACGAGTATAAACCATGCTTACCGAACTGCTACCAAATCTATATATCTCTAAAGAAAAGTGATCCATTTCGAGGTAACCCACTTAAAAAAAAAAAACACAGAAACCCAAATTTATTGGGGAATGTTTATTAGCATTCTAAAGCACCTTCTTTGGCTTTTATTTTTTGAGGATTATCGCTTTCAAATGTTGGTCGCTGCCACATCTCAGGTGGTCCATCCGTTCTGTCCATTTGTCAATGACTCTTTCGAGCATTCCGACTGGTAACTGGCGAATGACAGGCGTATAACAAACGTTTATTTTGCTCCAAGGCCTGATTCGAAGCGGGATTGTCCGCATAGGCTTTAGATTTTACATATCCTCACAGGAAAAAGTCTACCACTGTGATACTATGTAGACGATCTTAGTGGCCAATCGACCGGTCCAAAACGGGAAGTTTTCTGGTCACCGAAGTTTTCTCTCAATAAATCCATTTGATAGATGCGATGTGTTCGAATTGGCGCCCTCTTGTTGCAAGCAAATGTCGCTGAAATCACGAGCTTCGATTTCTGGCAACAAATAGGTGGTTATCATAGCGCGATAACGATCGTCATTGACGGGTACGTTCTCATCGGCTTCATTTTTCAAAAAAAAAAAAACAAAAAGGAACCGATCATACCACCGGCTCCCAAACCACATCAAACCGTAGTTTATTCTGGAAGAAATCACAGTTCTTGAAACTCTTCAAGTTGCTCTTCAACCTAAATGCGGAAATTTTGCTTGTTTACATACCCATTAAGCCAGAAATAGGCCTTATCGCTGAACAAAATTTGGCTCTGCAACGTTGGATCCTCTTGGAGCTTTTCAAGATCCCACAGAGTGAAATGATGTTGCTTGATCAGGTCGAGCAGCTTCAGTACTTGCACAAGCTATTTATATTTACAAGTATTTTGTACGTTTTCAGTTTAAGATTTCGAAGTAAAGTCTTTCCATACGTCAGTCACAGTTGCTATGAACGGTGCCGAATCGAATTATCACGGTCTACGTGTACACTTGCAGCTACGGCTGCTGTATTTTCTTCGCTGCGTGCTGGACGTGGTCTATTCGGTCGAAGATTAAAAAATAATTAATGCTGGGTCTCAGAGTGCGAGATGGTGTTGCGAATAGTACGCCTTTTAGACTAATTGTGTTGACCATAAGTTGAGCGAAGCGCGCGAAATTCATTCTTTACTGAACGTGCATTTTCGTAATAAAGTTGAAAGATTTCTAAAGCGTAAGGCGTAAGTCTTTCCACGATGAAATGTCAAAAATAACATGAGAGCTTGAGACGACTCACTCGTCATTTGTCAAAAAATTGCTATTGATAAAAGTACCTCCACTTGGATCACCCGTTAGTATAAGCTTTCGCAGACATCTACTACATAAGTATTGCTGTTGGATAAATCTCTGCCGATCACGCGCTTATCAAAACCAATGCCAATAAATGTATAACCTTTATAATCAAAATTAATTTGCACAAAGTAGGCAATAAGCATGAGCAACGAATTAACTGATAATTAAATAAATTAAACCAGCGGCGAATACTAGTTATTTAAAATTAAAATTATGCTATGACTGTGTGCAAATCAAGAATTCGCTAATGATAACGTTTAGAGTGAACAATCAATTCCAGTGTTTTATTGGCTTCTTTAATTATTGAGACATAGAACGGACTATAATGTGCAAGTAATTAAATTAATTTTCAATTAATCATTCCAAATATAGTTATGCAAGTAGTAATGCGCTATTTTTTGCGAATGGTAATAATTTTGTAAAATAACAAGAACAAGTTTTCAGAAATAGGAAGTAGGAAAGCATTACTAATTTAAATTGAAAACAAAATAATAATAAATTAAAAAACTAAAATTTTTTAAAAAAAAAAACTTCAAATTTTTTAGGGATCGTTCGATTATGAAATACAAAAAAACTTGCGAAGAGTCTTCAAATTAGTGCCGGCAACTTACCTGACCATCTGTGAAGGCCAAAAAATAGCAGCAGCTCAGCAGCCAAATTAGAACTGGCCACTTTAGCCAATTGTGCGTGAACATCTCGGAGCCGTCGCTTGCCTTCTGACAAATTCTTACCAGAAAGGCGTTGATTTACAAAAAAGTTCTCAATTTAGCAGCGTGGATGTGGAATTTTGAAACTTTGTTGCCCCCGTACAGTTGCTCGTAAATAATATTTGTGGTCAACTGCAAGAAAATATTATAAAACCGTAGCATTACAAGTGGATAAAATATATATATTTAATGTATAAAAAAATTTAAAATTCTTAAAAAAATTTAGAACGCCCGAGCAGGGACTTGAACCCTGGACCCTTGGATTAAAAGTCCAATGCTCTACCGACTGAGCTACCCGGGCACATATTTTCATTAGCTCAATGCGCTACTTCACAGTACAGAACGACTGTGTGACATCAGAACAACGCTTGCCTTCGTTTCGATTCGTCATTCGTTTGTTATTTTAAGCGACTTTGGCGCGCCAGAACAGCAAACAGAACATAGTAGCGCGCAGGCAAGCAAACAAATACCCCTCACCGCTCAAACAGTTTTTGTGCGATTACACGGGAACACATAGAGAATCGATTTTATGTACATGCGAACTGGCGCTACAACAACCACTGACTGGGTAAAAATAATCAATAACAGCCTTGCTATTCTAATATATGTAGATACATATCGTCACTTAAAATGCAAAATAACGTAACAAAACTTTCCATGAGTTTACAGGCGAAGGAAAAGCGACATAATAAAAACCACTCATATTGGAAAAAAATTAGTTTTGGTTATGAAATGGTTATATATCGGTTATATATTGGTTATATCTGACCGCGAAAGCTGAGAATTATGTATATACTATAAATATATAAGTAATATGATATAGTGAAACGTAAGCAATAAAAAAATTCAATTTCGATTTTATGATGTTACGTCGTTTTTCTTTTCAGTTGCTATAAGCCCTATCAGTCAAAAAACGAAAGTTTGTATGCCAATAATATATAGAGCATAGTATCTTGAATAAAAGTCTTATTGCCTATAATTGGAATTATAAACTGTACTAGTTATATTTTTGGGCTATATTGAACTATTATTAGGTTGTTATTTGAAATATTGTATGCTTGCATGAAGAGAAGAGTGTTGGTAGATGAGCTGAAACTCAGATTCATACTAGTTGTGAGATAATGTACTCGTATGACTGGTTGATTTCACTTTCATTGGGGGTGTTTTTTTTTACGTGGCGGGTTCCAAACCCAGCGCATAACCCTAAGTAGGGAATATTTCGCCTTCTCACCTAGCTCGCCCTCAAACGGATGTTCTTAGGCTACCCAGAGGATACTTGATCAAAGACCGGAAGTCGTGAGCTGCTTGAGTCATATGTAAAAGAATCGTTTCTGGCCACTACCAAGTGAATGGCGATCAGAGAACTTTCTTCACTTGCGTGAACTTCTACACATGACTCCATCCTCCCGACGCAGTGCCCGCCGCGGGAAGCAGAGGAAGAGGAAGACCTCCACTCCGTTGGAAGGACCATGTGGAATATCCAATTGGCGCCACGTAGCGAAGAGAAGAAACGACTGGTGCGCTGTTGTTGACTCGGCTATAATCGCGTAAGCGATGTCTACGCCAGTAAAGAAGAAGAAGAAGAGGTTGATTTCACTGCAGGGATATTTCTGCAATATAACGAATAAATTTTTGGTGGAAAGTCTTTAGAGCATAAAAATGGTTTTCTCTGTCACATTCGATATTGCATGAACACCTGGCCGTAAAAAAGGTTTGTTCTCGTTGGATCCCGCACAATTTGACAATCGCTCAAAAAAAGACTCGTGTGGATTGTTGTAAAGAAATGTTGAAAAAATACGATCGTGGTCCTTCAAAAGACGTTTATAAGATCGTCACAGGTGACGAATCATGGATCTATGCGTATGAGCCCGAAACAAAACAGCAATCGACCGTGTGGGTCTTCCAAGACGAGCCAAATCCAACGAAAAAAAAAAAAACAAAAAAAAAAGCCGTTTTTGTGGATAAATATGCCTATTTGCATTATTGGGCCAGAAATATATATAGCAGCCCTCGTATGTACATACATATGTAAGCGCATTTAATAAATATTTGAATAAGAGAGCATATAACCGCGACAACCACAAATCAGTGGTTTTACGCCAAGACTGGTTCTTATTCGTGTGTAAGTTGCTCGTATTTATTCAAAATTCAGTTCTTTATGTTCTGTTAATTCGCCAATTAATATAATTTGACACATCTGTTAGAGGTTAATTACTTGATAATTCAATCTACATTTTATGGAACAAGTGCTTAGATTTGTGCTATTAAACCAGCTAACAGACTTATTCAAAATTTTTCAAAATTTTATATATGTTTTTATTTTATTTTTCTTTTAAAGCGGAAGTCGGTCGGACTATTTCGGGATTCACTTTTGTATGCAATAAACCTTTTCATGCATTTTTATAACGAATTAATTGTGCATAATCACGGCTATTAAAAAATTATTAAGTTTAGAATCGAGCGAGTGACAGAAAAACCTAAAATTAAATTTATCTTCGGAACAACAAACCACAAGCAATGCAAAAAAACTATTTAATTATAATTTAAAAAATTGCTAAATTAATCTTGTGTCGTTAGCTTTTGTAATTGAGGGAAGATTCCGGCTGCACGATAAGCTTTTAAGTACTTACTATTAAAGGTATAGTTGGGAAAAGAAAAGAAGAGAATAACGTAGGTCGATATGTATTGAGTATAAGTTATTTTGGATCAAAAATCAGAGCACTGATTGAGGAAAACTGTTTATGAAATTTAACTCGGCAATCGAGGACTAAATCGCATTTTATAAGGAAGCTAAATCTCATCTAAGCTTTTGACATAACATCAATAAGTGCACTACAAAAATTTTAATTCTATATTCCTGTGAAAGTACATTTTATGTCATCATTTATGAAACTCGACTTCTCTTGCATGTCAACCGCGGGCACGCTCGTTTTCGATGCTGCTGCACTTTACGTTCGATATTCTCACGAAGTTCAACAATCGTCGCTGGCTTGCTGGAATAGACCATAGATTTAACGTAGTCACATAAGAAATAACGGCGTCAAATCGCACTACCGAGGCGAGGTAACACGTTCACCAAACATGGTGTTCAATAAATCAATTGTGACATTCGCTGTGAGGCCTGTTGAAACCATATATTGTTCAAGTCCATATCATCCAATTCGGGCTAAAATATTCGGTTATCATTGAGCGGTACGGATGCCCATTCACAATAACGTGCCGATCTTGATCATCGTGGGAAAAGTACGTCCCAATGACACCGCCGATCCATAGTCCGCACTAAACCGTTTTTTTTCGGAAGGCAATGGTGACTTAAGGAGTAATTTCACAGGAATAAAAAATGTCATTGATATCCCAAGTCGTTTTTGTTTTATTTAAAAAAAACGTTTGTAGCGCTCTTATTGAAAAACCCGCTCTTAAAGTTGAAGCCACTGACTTCAGAATTCGAAAGTAAATTTTAATAATTTTGACTAGTTTTTGGATCGTATATCTTTCCATGATAAAATGGCAAACCTTATTGAAAAGAAATGTTAAAATAGCGGTGGTGGAGGAGCTATTTAGACTGACGGTGAGCTCAAAGCTGGTAAAAGATTGCATGACCTCACTAGCATCCAGCCACTACTACGTTAAACTTATTATCAAATCCCTTCCCCCCTGTAAACGTGCAGTGGCGCGCTGGATCTAACCAACCCTTTGGAGTTTGCAAAAGCTTTCTAACCCAGAATGGAACGTATAAGATCTACTGGCTCTTAGCAAGATTCACATGTCTCATTAGCGCTGACACGATGAGGCTGAGGATTTTGTAGGACAAAACTTGTTAAAATTTTAGTAGGAAGACTAGACACTTTCTCCTCCATTGTCCGGCGTTCGCCAAATTAAGGTTAAAGCAACACGGTCATCATACTTACTACGAAACCGGCGAATTGACTGGAGTAGATATTAGCTGGCTCCATAAATTTGTGGCTGGCTCCAGATGCTTTGTAGATATGCGGCTATACAAGCATTAATCTATACGTGCAAGCTCTGAGTCATACCTAGAAGTTCTCTATAACGGAGAGATGCTTCTAGCTTACTAAATGGAATTATTCTTGGCTTCACTATCTAACGAAACCTAACCTACTGCAGCTGTTTACTATAGTGATCCGATATCGACGATTTCGACAAATGAGCAGCTTCTTGAGGAAAAAATGACGAAAGAAAACTTGATATTTACCTATCAAGATATACAGACAGGCAGACATGGCTAAATCAACTCAGTCTAGCGGATCATTTATTAGGCTTTGTAGGATCACAGATGCTTCCTTTAGGGTATACAAACTCCGTGCCAAACTTAATATACCCTGTTCAGAGTATAACTGTTAAACGTAAATGAGAGATACCAATATGCAGTGAAAATACTGTTTTTGTACAAGTATTTCGGAATGACCTCGAAATAAATAGAATTCAAAATTACAAATTAATTTCATATTTAGAAATTTGAACCCTCAAAATGTGCTTCAGCACACTCGGCTATTTCTCGTTGTTTTTTGAAGACCCTCTACCAAATTTAGTGGCTTCTTATTTTGTGAAAATCCCAAGCAGATAAGCACATGCCACTAATTTGTCTGTCCAACAGCGCAGTACGCCATACGTGGATTGCATTTCGTCAAGATTGACGAATCGTCCATTGTGCAGGCGTTAAGCAGCGGACCTGTTGACATACAAAATGTGCATATTTGGTAAGCTTTACTCGAAAATCTCGTCGCGTTGCTGCGCTGACTCGTGCGTATGCGCAAATGCGGCAAAGCAGACAAATTATTGATCAAAATTAGTAAGCATTAATATCCAATGCATTAAAACAAAAATAACAAAAACAACAAAATAAAAATAAATATAAAAAAAATGAAAATAAATATAAAAAAAGGAAAATAAATATATAAAAAATAATAGTAATTATGATTGAGATGACGCGATTAAAATGAAGTGGCCATGCTTGTCTGCCGTCGCGCCCTCGTGCTTACAGATGAGCTATGTTGGATGCGCAAACCAGCGAGGAAGTTTCGGCAACGCTTTGTAGCTGGCGGCGTAACGGATTGGTCAAGAGGCCATGACGGAAGATGTTGTTCGTTTGCAAGTAACATAGGCGAGAACCAAGTTACTGTTGTAATAACTGGAATTTTCGGTTAAGCTGACATAGCGGCAAGGCAAAGGTATTAGCAGCTTTGAATATTTTAATATAAACGGCGGGTGGAATTTTTAATAAACAGTGCAGTTATAAGTCGATTTATATATTTTGTATGCGATTAGTGGTAATTATAAAATAGTTGTTGGTGGACACAAATTCTAATTTTTACTACCGTGATTTCCTTCAGTTGTCTGCATATTTTGCGTAAATATTTTTTGGCTACCAATTCTCGTGCTATAAATAATGTTGCCGCTCGAGGCCATCAAGGAAAAATGCAGCTAATTCTTGTGGGTTTTACCACATTTGAGCGATGTGCTAAAATATGCTAAATTTAATTGCTGCCGAATGTGGGAAAATGTTGTCATCTTAAGGCAACGTTCACATGTGAGTATAGCATATGCTTGATCGTTTTATCAAGCAACACACACACATACATACATTCATTTGCAATTAAAAACTAATTTTTAATAAAGTTTTGTCACATACAATACATCTTCAGTTTGTTTATGTATGTACATATGTGTGTGCAAATGCTAACTTTCGGTTGTCTGCAAAAAGAAAAACCAAAAATATTTTTTATTGCTTGCTTTCTTTGCTATTTTGTGCTTTTTGTTTTAGTATCAAGCACAAAAATATTTAATATGGGAATATTCGCGTGTTTATTTGGAAACTATACCCTACGCGAACTTATAATTATTATTATTTAGCAGAGCTTTGGACACTTTTGCATAATGAAGTCTTTGTTTACGCAATTTGTTGTTGCCTTATGAATTTATAGCCGAAAATAAAATGTTAGCTTAGAAATTATGACTTGCGCTTGTGAAGGCAAAACATGACTTGTTTCTGGTATTTATGGACATTATAAATAAGTAAAGTTTGTAGGAAGTTTTTGCAAGTCACAAGTCACAATCGAAGTTAAGATATTATGCCGCTACATATTGTTGTAGAAAGCATGCGTTTCGCCGGAAATGCTAATCACAAGTTTATCAGTACACCTTGCTGTCAATCAGCAGAGAAAAAGTTGAATTGTTTTAATCCCCTCCAAACAGTTTACGTACTTGTTTGTTTAAGTAAGCCGAGCAACAAAGTGAAAAAGTAATTTAAATTATCTACACACACACCAAAACATTTGAAGTCGTTTTCAACGCATTTAATTTGCAAATTAAAATTATTTAAATTATCGAAACCCGTTCTGGGCACATAAACGAGATTTTTAATTTAGATCTTTACTTTTCAATGCTTTCCACTGCCAAGCAGCAAATGCAAGAGCCACAGCCGCGATTCTAGTTTGGTTGCCACTTGTAGCGTTGTGTTTTATGCGCAAATATCGAAATTGCATTGAAGTTTGTGAAATAGCAAATTATCCAGGGCTAAGAGTAAGTCAACTTGAAATAAGAGCGTTGCGCTGCAGTGCTGTGTAAGTTATGTGAAAAATGATATTCATTTGAAAATAGATGTGTGAAAATATGTTTAAATTATGGTCAATTAAGTGTTTGTAATATTAGTTTGAAAGCAAATTAAAGCCACTGCTTGCGCTCTAAAACGTTTTAAGTATCGCCACGTAACTTTAGTTAGCAATTAAATCGATTTTTAATAGCTTAAGTCTATGTACAAAGACCCAAACGAGACGGTAAACGATTTCACATAATTTTTCGCACAACAAATTTATATTTACAAAGAAGAAATGCAAATGAATTAAGCGTGTTATTGTGGGAAGGTCTGCAGAAACATTTCTCACCAACATCACAAGGGTGCTTTGTCATAATTGTATGCACCTCTGAAGTGGTTAATTCACTGATAACAAGTCCTTAGTAAACCTTGTTAAATAACTTTTGAAAGCTAGAGAAAATAACAAAAATTAATGGAAAATAATTTACAAGCAATTTGTGATCAAGAAAAGGAATGAAAGCGGGTATTTGCATTTTTAAGGTTTAAGAATTATTTAACTCAATTTCCGATAAAAGTACGAGTCTTGTGGGTAAAAAGTTATATGCCAAAGTTATAGGTAGTAAAATGATTTACGATGTTTCTTCACGTAACCGCAAAATTTATAAGAAAATTTCAAATTTTCACGTTTTTTCTTTTAATTTTTATTTTGCAACAAAAATCTTTCACGAAATATATATGTGACCTGGTCTACGAAAAGGGGCTTAGGTGTCAAAAAAAAAAAAATTAAATAAAATAAATAAAAAATTAAAAAAAAAATTAACAAAAAAATTTAAAAAAAATTGATTTTTTGACACCTAAGCCCCTTTTCGTAGACCAGGTCACATATAATAAGGTAAACCCATATTTTTAATGCCCAAAACATAACGTAATTTTTTGTCTTATGGTATAAAATGTATATTTTTTCAACTTAATTTTACTCAATATCAGAAAACAACCCTTTTTTCAATCAAAAATTCTCATATCAATATATAACATTTTTTAAATAAATAGCTAAGATGTTTCATCCGTTGAAATTTCCACGCTCTGCTGGTATAAAACCATACAAAGCAATGGTAATTTTTCTCAGGAAAGCAAAAACCGAAACACTAATCGATTGAAAGCTGTCCGTCTGACTGTTGGTACATAAGTACGTGCACTAGCCCTTCAGTTTTTTAGTATTGATATGAAATTTTGATCTTTTTCGCCCCAAAACGCTGCTCAATCGTCAAAACTATTTATGTGGCAAAGCAAAGCAAAATCCATAAATTTTTTTTTCACAATTCCAGCTTTTTCCGACAGATGTTCTCAAGCCAGTAAAGAAGAAGAAGAAGAATTTCTCAAGCAAACGGCTATGTACGGCGAAATAAAACTCCTTATTGACCGTCTGTCTTTCCGGAACAAATTCATGATGCACCAAGCCAAACGAATATCGAAAAAAAAAACAATGAGCATCACCTTGATTTTTGCGCAGCTTTAGCGTGGGTTTTTTGGTTTTGACTCGTTTTTATCCATCCATTCCGATGATTGTTGACTTTTTGGCATGTCAAACTCATAAATCCATGTCTTATCGGTAGTTATAATTCTCTCCACGAATGTCGGATCGGAATTCGCATGATCAGGCATGTCCAAAGAGACCTGTTTACAGCACTCTTCTAGAAAAATATTCAGCTTCATCGGCACTAGTTGAGCAAGAACGCATTTCATACCAAAAATATTCACCAAAATCATTCAAATGGACTCGCAAGAGATGTCGAGTTAACTTGCCATCTCTCTAAAACTTGGCTGACTTTCTTAATATTTTGATTTGTTGACGACGTCGACGGTCCTCTGGAACAAGGCATGTCTTTAACGATCTCTTGATAACCTTGAAGGCTTTGCAGCTCCCGCAGGCTTGTGTTCTGGATAAAACTGAATCACTGTAAAGCTTTTCCGACATTCGCAACAATTTCACAGAAAAAAAAATTGAGAAAACTTTTATGTTCGATATTTTTATCCATTGCAGAAATCACAAAGTACTTCTGAGGTGCACCCAATTAAGTATCTGCTGTAAGCAAACAGGTTGATAGATCGCGCCCATATGCGACCAACTATTTAAAATAAATTTTTTTTTTTGCAATATCATTTATCCCGGGAATTTAATTACAATTTCCGGGTGCTGTTCTATCGCAATGTATTTCGTTTTTAAATAAACATAGTTTTGACAGTCAATTTACCAACAAACATGTTCAAATTAATTGGCAGTGATTATGCGCAAACTTGCAATTTCACGCTTCGTATTTTTCACTAAGCGCATATTACTACAAAAACTCCCACACTAAGAGTCAAGTCGAACAAAAAAGCAGAAATAAGTGGTCCCATAATGCTCGTCCATGCACAACTCAAGTCATCAATCAATAAAGTGAAATATATTACATAATATAACGGTACCATGACCAACTTTTACTACATTGTTGAGTTTCCGTTTATTGCAGTGCACACCCACACAAATAGCTGCTAATATGTCTGTATGTGTTTGTAATTACATGAATAGGTAACAATGTAAACAAAAAGCGTCCATTACTTGGCATAAATATTACAAAATATATGTATACACGTATGCATACCGTTTAATTATTGAATGTTATTATATTACTATCATATTTTACACAGCAGCAACTAACTGTACTAAGTACATGCATGTAAGTTAACAAGATCGCACACGCCTGCGCTTACACGAGCTTTGAGCGCTGAATGGGTCGTAAGTTTATGCAATGCAATATGTTAGATGTGTATCTATGCATGTACATATGAATAAATTGAAAGCATACTCAATTAGCTTTGAAAGCGTGATTTAGCATTACATTGAATTGTAATCCAATTACAACACAGTTTCAAGAATATTTACGCTGTACTGTTATAATATTCATACAACAACATTGCGATTAATTTTGTAGGAAAAATGAATTAAATTTCATCAACTAAAGTTTGAGCTCTTTATTCCATTTGAAACTTGCTCATTGCATTGATATGGCGTCGAGGACGTATGAGGTCTAGAAAGCGTATGCAAGTCTAGGAATTTTAACATGTTGGAGACGCTTCAAGGCAAAGTAAGCATTCCGGTTAATTAACTAAAATCAAATCACCATTCCTCCTCTTATTCTTTACTGCGGGAGAGACCGCTTATGGGGTTAAAGCCGAGTTAACAACAATCAATTCGAAATACCAACTGCAGCCAAGTCCTTCTCCACCTGATCTTTCCAACGGAGTGGAGATCTTCCCCTTCCTCTACTTCCACCGGCGAGTACTCTTAATTCTTTGAACTATGTCAATGTCTCCAAACCTCAGATGTTGTCATCATCCACGACTGTATACTATATAGAAGAACATGAATCATGAGTGACTTGTAGAGTTTATGGTCTTTGTTCGTCTAGTGAAGACTTTATTTCTCAATTGCTTACTCAGTCCGTAGTAGCATATGTTGGCAAGATTTACTCTGCGTTAGATTTCGAGCCTGACGTTCTTGTTGGTGTTAATGCTGCTTCCAAGGAACACGAAATTATTTACGACTTCGAAGTTATGGTTGCCAACAGTGACATTCCTCCAGCGGGCAGGAGTAAAATTTTTCCACGGAAAGGGATGCCTGTCGTAAGAGGCGACTAAAATCCATAAGCACTGTGTCTGAGTTTTGGACTTGCCTTGAAATGTCAGCATAGTCTATGTCAGAAATAATGTTATAATACTCAGTTTGAAATGATTAGACTTTGAATGAGATTCCTTCTAATGAAAAGATATGTGAAGTTTAAGCGACAAATGCCACCAGTCATTGAGCGGTTGGGTGCTCAACTGGTCGTAGCAAAAACTACAAGGTCTGAACGGAGACTTTAATCTGGTACCGCAGGGAGCAGTTAGACTTCTGAATTTACGCCAATCTGCTCATTGGGTTCGGCCTCTTGTGGAGATTCGTGGTTGTTGTGGTTTAAGCCTAAAGGCAGGTAGGGTTGAAAAATTCAATCCAGTGTGGACCGGGTACTGGACCCACACCAAGGCAGTGCTTTTAGGTCGACCTCGAACCCGACCAAGGTGGAAAAGGTGTCGCTTCCACTGAGACCAATTGTAACCAAAAAGACGTGCAAAAATCATTTATTATTTGGCACGCTGATCAACGTATTATATTGATCTATGTGCTTTTTAAAGCACCGTGCGGTTAGGTCGACTTGAGCAGGTATTCATGTAAACTACAACGATTATTGTCTACAGTGATGTCGGAACCAAGTCGCGAGTGCTGCGACTGTTTGCTTGATGACAAGAGATATTTCGTCTTGCGCTCGCTCACAACCAGATCTATTTGCCTTGCTTCCGTATCCAGTCTGGAGAAAGCAGAACTAGCAGCGCGGTTGTTATGGCCAACGATATAAATGTCATCGGCATTGTACACTCTTGTAAAAGTTTATACCTTCTCTATTCGGATCTGTAGCTCGAATTATTTTTTCCAGTAGCAGATTGAAGAAGTCGCACGACAGAGAATCGCCTTGTCTGAAACTCGTTTGGTATCGAATGGCTCAAAGAGGTCCTACCCGATCCTGATGAAGCTTTTGGTATTGCTCAACGCTTGTAAACTTAGCCGTATTAGTTTTGCGGGGATACCAAGATATAGCGACATAGAACCAGCTCCTTTTTATGCTGTCAAAAAGTAGATTTAAAATCGACGAAGAGGTGGCGTGTGTCGATTCACTTTTCACGAATATTTTCTAATATTTGGCTCATGGCGTATATTTGGTCAGTTGTTGATTTTCCAGGTCTAAAGTCACACTGATAAGCTCCAATTAAGTAGTTTGTTGACGGTGGGCTTTATTCTTTCATACAACACGCTCATTAAAACCTTATATGCGATGTTGAGGAGACTTAACCCACGGTAGTTGGCGCAGATTATGGGGTCTCCTTTTTTGTTTTTGGTAACCTACCTACCCCTTAAACAAACATGGCAAAATGATGTATGTATAACTTACATCTAACTACACTAATAAGTTAACTCACGAACGGAAATGGAAGTAATCCTCATTTTTTATTTGTATTACCATATATCATCGAAAAATCAACTTAAACAATATTTTTGCAATACTTTTAATAAATATCAAGCGATTAATTATCTTCAATTAAATATTTACACTTTCAGCCCACTTAATATCATGGGAATTATGTTCGTATATTAAGTAAGTATGAAATAAGCGATTTTTAATTACAACTCAGTTAAAGTGGCTGCCATTTTATCGCCACATCTGGATCAGTAGCAATAATGTGCTGCCGTGCTTAGCCAACGACTACTTAATATATGCAAATCTGACAAGGTCGTTCGCGGTGAAGCATAATCACTTAGGCCAACAAGTGTGAACTCTTAATATCGGCTCACTTCTGGACATCTGCCATACCAATACGTTTTTATATGTGAATATGCTTTTAATTATTCACGCTTGTTTGTAACTTTTGTAGCTCGCGGTTCGTTTGCATAGTCAACTCGGGCGCTATGAGCAAATATCGTTTGCTTCTCAACAAATGTGAGCATAATTAATCATTCCAAACACAAACGTAAACAACAACAACAACACAATCGAATATTATCTATCAGCAAGCCGTAGAAGCACACGAAATGGCAATCTGGTAATCTCTCCAGCGGCATGCGGCACTGTCGCGCACACAAATTGTTGCTGTTGTTGCTAGCAGACAGTAGTCGCTTACAATATTGGCTAACACTGAGCTGCGAGCTTCTTGCAATAGCTTCCAGTGCGTGGCATAGCGGCCGACGACGTCACCTCGTGTGACCCTCACACACGTCAAACGTCTGTCGGCAGCGCCAACCGCCGGTTACAGCGGCAATCGCAGGCCGCCAATGGCCACCGAACGAGCGACAGCTATTGGCTACGTGGCCTTGCCCAAAAGTGACTGCAAACGACGCAACTTTCGCGACTTCTCGCTGACTGCATCTGTCGTCGCATTTGCAGTGTCGGGCGCATCAAGTCACTGCCGCGAAGTGTTGTGCGTATTTAAATCAAATTAAGGCGTAGGCAACGGCTACACCAACGCAACAGCGCGGGGTGCAAAGAACAGCAGCGCCGTATTTAACGTCCAAAAGGATGACAAGGCCAACGAGATGATCAAGCGTTTCGACAATGATGGCAATGCAACGTAAAAATGTTCGTTTAGGCTTTAATTGCTTTTGATGTTCTCAAAGCCTCTTAAAAGTTGTGAGTTATGATTTAACAGAGACTGGACGCTTTTGGTGCATTTCATTTGCTCATAGATGTAAGTGTGTTTAATTTCGAATAAACGTTCTGCTTTGCATTGGTCAATTGGATTGTGTAAGTGCAATAAAGATATTATAGTTTTTGTTTTCAAATTTGCGTTTAATTTTATTGGAAATTTAGAAAAAAAAATGGCAAATTTCAATTTTTACATTGCGAACATGAGTCCGTGCATCATATAAGGTTATGTACGAATACTTTTCAGTCGTCTGTAAAATTCATATGTACATATATATATATATATATACATTTGATTTTTTTTTTCAAAAAAGCTGCTTAGAACCACACAATTGGACATCGCTGCGAAACAAATTGACCTCTCAAAATCTAGTCTTTATATAGAAAACTTTTTTATTTAAGAAGATATCTTCACGAAATTCGGCACAGATTTTTACTCAAAGCAAAGCTATAGTTTACGCATATAGTTTCTTGGAACAGAGAACCATGGCATATCGCTGTCATACAAACTGAACATTCAAAATTAAGTTTTTGTATAGAAAATTTTTTATTTGAAGAGATATCCTCGCGAAACTTGATACAAATTTTTATATAAATAAACGATGCAAGCTGCGAAGGCAGTGTTCAGATCGGACGACTATAGCTTATAGCTGTCATACAAAGGGATCCATCAAAATCAAGTTCTTCCATAGAAAACATTTTTATTCGATAAAATATCTGCAGGAAATTTGTTATAGCTTGTTACTTAAGGCAACGTTACAATTTCCAAAGAATTTATACTAATCGAACCACTGTATCATGTGGCTCCCATTAAAAATTGACCAATCAAAATGAAGCAAAAAAATCCATAAATATATTTTTTCATTATTAAGTTACTTTGATCCATCAACCGCTGCTTTGAACTTTGAAACCCCAGTAATGGCAATTTATATGGATGTATAACTTACAGTTAACTACACTAATAAGTTAACTCACGAACGGAAACGGAAGTAATCCCATTAGTGCAACCAATTGAATACACTAACCGCTTGTTACATTTTCACGTATACGTACTTGTGTATATGTGTGAGTAAACAAGGGTTAGACATCAACTTACTATGTGTAATATATATATGCATTCGCACAGAGTCACATCAGCACAAGTGTACACAGTTATACTCATCTTAAATGCCAAGCGCACGCATGCATTAGCACAACAGCGCTGGGGGATTGTTTAAAATATCATTGACACATCGCTGTGCATGTATGTGTCTCGCAAAATAAAAAGGCGAAATGAAGATTGTAGATTTTCCAATTTTGAAAATGTTATTGTATGCAATTTCAACACCTTAAAGCCCGCCAAAACTGGTTGCTTTGGCCAATAAATTATTTACACGTTAAAATAAAATTGCAAAATTTCAAATATGCTTTCAGCTAAATTATCACTTAATCTGACTATATTTACTCAGCTGTAGATATTTAAAAATACCTCAATATACCCAAATTTCTAACGGAGTGTCACATGTTAGTACTAAATCATCGACATTGAGATTGTGACCAGTGTTCGGGGCAAAATATGTTTTAGTTTTATTTATATTATGCACAAAATGTATGATATAACGCACTGAAGTGTTGAGAAAATATTTAGATGGGAAGTGAGTTTGGTCTTAAAAAGTTAAGATGAAATTTCGATGTGAAAGATGCATCTCGCTCTGGTCGACCGATAGTTGAAAAAGTCGATGAAATTATGGAAAAGATTGAACTGGACCGTCGCGTAAGCAGCCATAACATCACTAAGGAACTTCACATTTATCATCAAATAGTTTTGAACCATTTATAAAAGGCTGGCTGCAAAAAGAAGCTCGATGTTTGGGTACCAAATGAACTGTCTGTGAAAAATATAATGAACTGCATTAACATCTGCGATCCTTTGCCGAAACGAAATGAAATCGAACCACTTCTGAAGCGAATGGTAATGGGAGACAAAAAGTAGATCAAATACGACAATAATGTGCGAAAAAATCATGGTCCAGCGTGGTGAAGTCCAACAAATGGTCGCAAAGCCAGGATTGACGTCTCGAAAGGTTTTGTTGGGTGTTTGGTGGCACTGGAAAGGAATCATTCACAATGAGCTGATCCAGCCTGGTGGAAGGATTGATTTTACATTTCACTCTCAACAACTGATGATATTGAAGCAAGCAATCGAAAAAAACGGCCAAAAGAAAGGACTTCATCTTCCATCAGGACAACGCTAGACCACACACTTCTATGATGACTAGGTAAAAACTGGGAGAACTTGGCTGCGAAGTCTTGATGCACCATATAACCCTGATCTTACACCATCGGACTATTATTTCTTTCGGTCAATGCAGTACTCCCTTAATGGAGTATAAAGTTGGCTTCAAGAGAAGCCTGTGAAAATTACTTGTCGCAGTTTTTTGACGAGAAACCAGAAAAGTTTTGCACTGATGAAATAATGTCTCTAGCAGAAAAATAGTAAAAAGTGGTCCACCAAAATGGTACATATTTGGTTCATTAAAGTACATTATAAGTATAAAAAAAGAGTTTAAATTTAATTAGAAATACGAAAAGACTTTTTAGACAACCCTATATTATGCACAAAATGTATGATCTAATATACCCAAGTGTTGAGAAAATATTTAAGTACGAAGAGTTGTTCTTAAGTCAAAATTTTCTGCGTATGAATAAAAAAAAAAGCCAAATGGTTGCATAAACCGAAGAAAACCTATTGAATTTAAAAGTTCGTATTGGTACGACGCACTTATTGGACCTATCCTTCAATGGTGTAGCTTCGCCAATAACTCGAGTAAAGACCGAACTTCCACTCCATTTGTATTTACGGCCAACGAAGGCTATTAATTCCGCTCAATTACCGTGCAATCGACAGCCAAAGTCAACTATTTAGCCAACAATCGACACAAAACTCTACAAGTGGTTAAACTGCATTGGAAATTGATGCCTCACTGGGAGAATAGCTTTATAGAGGAAGACAACCGCATTGACGGATGTAGTGTTTGTGGTGCAAAGGCTGCAAAATGCAGCTATCAAAGCGCAGCAGAGTAAATTTCAATGACTCTACACTTAAACACCAAATTGGCGCGGAAAATCACCACCAACAACAAATGACAGCGATTCAGGCCTCTTACAGCCAAACACTTATATTAACACCACACAAAGCAGGCTGAGGGTTTCAATTGGTTCACTCGCTTTTCGCTTTGCTTTCGGCTGTGGCAATTGCTGGCACTTGGGGTCAAATGCCAGACTTTTGCGGTCTGAAGATGTTAGCGGATGCAAGCGCTGTTAAACGTGCAACAATTGGTCTGAAAATGCAAGCAGCACTTGAAGCGCCTGCTTGGCGCATTTGTCAGACACGCTTAATCTGTTTAACCGAAATAATTGGCTGAAAGGGAAATGGTTTTGCTTTTGGATTTAGATTGACTGCCGCAATCAGACGAGTCAATAAATTAAAGCGTACACTTTGAATTAAAGGCGAACAGGCGATGACAATGACAAAACCGCGCTGACTATTGCACTCACTCGCCAGGCAGCGCTCACGAAACTGCACCGAAACGTATATAACAAATAAAGTGGTTAAGCTTTGCTAGTTAACTGTACTTGCGCAGTGGCAGCAGCGGTTGGTTGGTGAAAATCTGATTACATCACCGCCGCCGCTAGCGGTATGCTCATTAATTGCTTAGTGAAATTACGGTAAATCTCCACCATTGATTGTTTGTTGGCCCACAGTGGGGCGCAAGTGACAAAAATGTGGGCGCTATTAATAAGTGAGATTCCAGTTGACTAATTCGCAAAAGACGCTTATATTTCTGTACCTCTAAGCTGACCAGCTGATGCTGCGCTCGCTGGTAGTTCCGTTAGGTGCTGGCTCTGCATTACGCTGCGTCCAATTGTGTGCTGACAATCATCTTTGCGCTCTGTGAAATTCGGCCGCACCCTGCATTTGTGGGATGTCAGTGCGCTGGCCATTGCAAAGTCTGCATTTTCATAACTGTCAATTGCTGTAAGTCTTTGCATGAGTTTATTCGGTCATTTGCATATTAATGCGGTGATATTTCAAACAAGTTTGCTGCTTAAGTCTTCTGTTCTCAAGCTCGCAGCCAGCAATGTGTGTAATATGTTCCGGTATGGTTTGTTGCTATTGAAATATTTATAACTAAAACTGCTGTAAAACATGATGAAAAAATAATACGTGCAATAATTCCGTTTTGATTATCATTTTGATATTGCAAAATGTGCAGTTTGGCTGTCAAACTAGCTTTCTATTGGATAGTCGAAAAAGTATTTTCGTATTTTGTTAATAGATATCTTTGCAGTCGTATATCTCCAGTGCTACCAATCCCGTTGTATTGTACTCTATATTATTGGAAAGGTGAGATTTTAAGCTTCTTTTAACCAAAAAAAAAAATTAAATTCGGGGAAGTTGAAAAAAAGTTACAGTTATTCAAAAATGTGTGAAAATAATCAAGAAATTCGCTATAATTTGAAATTTTTGTATAAAAAAGGGAAGAATGCCAGAATAAAAATTTAAAAAAAAATGTTGAAGTGTGACTAGTAATACAAAAAGACTTTTGCGACTAACTACATCGGTTGAAACCAATCAAGTTGTTTGCAAAAAAAAAATCTGAAAAATTATTCAACTCAATGTATAAACATTTGTCTATATCATCAACTAGATTGCAGAGTAGGGTGAGTATTTTTCTGAACAGCGAATCTTGTTATAAAATCATCTTTAATTTTTTGTTTTTCCACTTGTGTTTAGTGTTTATTTCATTCACAAAAAACTGTTCTGCTGATAAAAAATTTTTAGTTTGATTTTTTGCCAGGCGCTGCAATTTAAACTCCAATCGATTTTTTGCTGTTTACTAAGTAAAATACCGTAAAATGATATGAGTCAAATTGCCACAGCATTGGCTGCCAATTTTTTCATTTTTTGTGCTTTGTATAATCATTTAGAAGGGTCTCATTAAAGAATAAGCGAAGGTTAAGAAGATTGTGGAATTGCATTTGCTTTGAAAAAATCTAAAAAAAATAATAAAAATAAAATTTTCAAGTAAAAAATGTTAAAAAACACCCGAGTAATCAATAAAACAAGAAAACACTTTAACTTTCGCTACACCGCAGTCATAATATCCTACACAAGTGGATTTTTTATAGCATAAGAGGATGCAAAAAGATTTTCATCTTAACTTCATTCGGTCAGTTTGTATGACAGCTATAGTGAGCTGATGTGGGCAATTTCCTTGCAAATTGTAGCGTTGCTTTGAATAATAAAGATTACGTTATGATTATGTCGAGTCTCGAAACAATTCCTTGACAAATAAACGAGTTTTCCATACCAGGACTTCATTTTGATATGTCAATTTGTATGACAGCTACATGCTATAGGGATCCGATCTGAGCAATTAATTCGGAGATTACAGCTTTGTTGTAGATAATATCTCATGATGAATTTCAAGAAGATATCTTATCAAATAAAAAAGTTTTGCATACAAAGACTTGCTTTTGATCGGTCGGTTTGTATGGCAGCTATACGCTATAGTGATTCGATATCAGCGGTTCCGACAAATATGGCTATTCTTGAAGTGAAAGGCAGGTATGCAAAATATCACATCGATATCTTAAAAATTAAAGGATTGGTTTCGATATAAACAAACGGCTGGACGAGCAGATAACCATTTCTAAATCGACCCAGCTCACTAAAATATATTCCTTATAAGGTCTCCAAGGTTTCCTGTTGTCTGTTACAAACTTCGTAGTAAACTTAATACACCCTGCTCGAGATATAAAAGCACCCTTATTCAACTTTATAAATTAGCAGACAATATAATTGGAAAGCAGTAATCAATCTGCTTTTCCAATTATTCCGTCTGCCTTAGACCACGTATTATATGAGCATTTCATTATGACTCAACGTTTATCCTTGATTTTATGGAAACTAGGTTAATAGTTTAACAGTTCAATTCCCGCGTTTAAAAAGCAACAAAATTTGCATGAGTGATGATACACATAATAACTTTACTATAACAAATCTTAAATATACTCACACACCCAACTCACACGTCTGTCCTGCTTAAACTGAAATTAATGTTTTAATGAAAAGCCGCGCAAAAACAACGAAAAAAAAATACTGAAGAAGCAGCACGAAGCCACAATTGCGACTATTTGCAAACCAATGACTTTCGCTTTTTACTCACATAAATCACATGAGTACATACATATGTAGTACCTCGCTTTTATATGCGCTATGCTGTTCGTGTTCGTTTTGTGCTGTTTTTTTGAACATTTTTCGATTTTTCCCGCACCTTGTTTTGGTTTATTGACCTTTCACACTCGTGCGCAGGGCTTTGAAGAGCTGAGAACAATAGATATGTAACACCAGCAGCGGCAATTATGAAACACACAGAAGACAAGATGAATTACTCTTTTGTATAAGTACTTTATTGAATTTTGATAATATTTTTTTCTTTTTGCAAATGCACAGTCTAACTCGAGGTGTAGGGATTATGTCGTAATGCTGCAAATGAGCTTTCATTTTTACACAATTTAATTGACCAACAATTAACAACGCCTTTTTCACTACTGTACACAAATATTTATATTCGCTTGCAACAAACGAAGTGGGGCGAGTCGTCTTGACGCCCCACTCGCCACTTGCATTGATCGCCGCTCAGGTGAAAAGCTGCTGGATGCCCCATACATCACGTCTCCGCGAACTCATTACACTTACATAACTAATCTGTTTTGAATGTTTCTATGATTATTTAGTAATTAATTTCCAACTGGTTACATGTGCGTCCCGGAAGCGATTAAATATCAATTATGCTGCCAGCAGCGGGCTCATATGCATGTATATAAACATATTTGTATATTTTTCAAAAGCAGCGAGTAGTGATTGTGGGAGTAAATGCTAATCGTGTGTGTGGCATTGCATGAATGTTATGTAATTCTCGTAAAGCAGAGCAAATGCTCCAGTAATCAGGTCTTTAAGGCAAATTATTGAGTAGTCGAAAAAGTATTTTCGTATTTTTAAGCAAATTTTTACTATTTTTTTTTTTTTATTTATAGTAATTTATTATAATAAATAAGTAAACAAATATGTAGCATTCTGGTCGACCACTTTTTACCATTTTTCCGCTAGAGACATTATTCCATATATGTAAAGCTTTCATCAGTGTAAATCGAAATTTCGAAAGTTCCTGTACGGGAGCAAGCGTACCACTGTTATGCTACACGAACTGATGCATCGTCTCTGTAAAGTACACAAATACCATTGGTGGCTTGCGTGTCATTCTTATCATTTTTTGTACAAAAATTTCAAAATATAGCGAATTTCTTCAATATTTTCACTCATTTTTGAACAGCTGTAACATCTTTTTAACTTCGCCGAATTTAAATTTTGAAATTAAAAAAAAATTATTTGTAATTAAATGAAGCTTAAAATCTCACCTTTCCAACACTATATGGTATGACACATTGTGATTGGTTGCACTGGATACGAAAAGACTTTTTCGACTACCCAATACTTTGCTGTTTTGTCAAGTGAAATTAATACATGATTGGGTGTAGTAATTTAATTTCCAGTTATTTTCTCTTCAATAGTTTTTAATATATATAATTTTAATATTCTGCTTTCAATACAGGCTTAAAGACTGACGAATCGTTATTATTATTATTGTTATTATTATTATTATTATTATTATTATTATTATTATTATTATTATTATTATTATTATTATTATTATTATTATTATTATTATTATTATTATTATTATTATTATTATTATTATTATTATTATTATTATTATTATTATTATTATTATTATTATTATTATTATTATTATTATTATTATTATTATTATTATTATTATTATTATTATTATTATTATTATTATTATTATTATTATTATTATTATTATTATTATTATTATTATTATTATTATTATTATTATTATTATTATTATTATTATTATTATTATTATTATTATTATTATTATTATTATTATTATTACTATTACTATTATTATTATCATAATATTTTCCAAAAAATATTTGTGAAATCATCCGACATCCATAAATCGGATTAATTGTGCAATTATGCAAAATCCCACAAAAAAATTAATGGTTTCATTTACTTCCACACTTTCAAAACGCTTAATTTTTGCGAGCATTGTTACGATCCCAAATAAATGTCGCTCGTAAAAATGTCACTCACTGCTGTGCTGGGAAAGTATTAAAATATTAAGCACAACTTACTCAAACTCTGTTTGTAAAAGAATTGCAAATGTTATTATAAAAATCTGAAGGAAATGCCAAACAAAGTAATTTAGCGTGTAATGGCAAATTTGTCGCTCGAATATTGTATAAGTGATTGTACATATATACGAGTATGTATGTACGTATGGTGTATTTCTTTAAATGTTTGCATTTGTTATTAAGTTTAAACTAATAAAAGGAAGCGCTCGCATTGAAGTGTTTATTATTATGAACTAAGTTTAGTGATACTTATATTTTCTGTGATGTAAGGTAACTATGGGAAAGTGGAAAAATAATATTTTAAGACCGTTATTGAATGTGTGGAATAATGAATGTGTACAAATGTATAAATATATACATAATTTAAAAAAAAAATCATTATTAAGAAAGTGTCGGATATATATTATATATTGTGATATTTGGGTTTTTTTTTATTTTTTCATTAGTACACAAATAAGTCAGAAACTTTTATAATTAGATTTTTATTTGTTTTTTTGACAAAATAATCGTTATTTTATAACTTTTGATGTTTCATTAACATAAAATAAATAAAATATAAATTGAAAAATAATTACTAAACTTGATTTTTTGATCATTTAATCATTACTGTTATGGTTCTTTATTCAAATACTTCCACAAAATGAGTCTTCAACAGGTGTTTGTGGAACGAACTTTGGGAAGCAAACTAAAATGAAGAGTAGTGAGTGGTGGCGAGAATTGCAGGAGTACAGGAGTAACTCAGCTTATAAATTCGACTTAATCCACTCAATATGCTTTCAGTAGAATTTTTTAAATAATTGAACGTTGGAAAATAGTTATTGCCCACATAGAAATGATTTATGCCGTATTATTTTTTAAGATGAAAAATGCGTAGCGCTTTAATGCCATTCAGGTCATATGAATAATTAATATTTAAACAGTGGGAATAGCGAAAAACAGTGTTTACGGACCTAAACTTCAAAAAACTCTGGTCTCTCAGACTGGTTCATTTAAACAAGAGCAAATCGAGTCGACGAAAAAAATCTGCAACCCTTTTATGTTCGTATGAAACTTCTTAATATATCAATTAGTTTGAGTTTGATAGTTGTTTGTTTACGTCGGGAAGAATTTGTCTGCCGATTTTTACAAGGAAAAAACTTAACAAGTTTGCTTAACATTTTGTGTTTTAATGAAATCACGACTACGGATATTAAATATTTTGCAGAACTGTTTTGTGGAGTCAACTTTCGCTTGATGAACATTTGGGTGCCAGAAAGCATTCATCAAAGGTCGTGAAGTCATCAACATTTTACTACATATTTTGGTTATTGTTTTGGGTATGATGCTAGACTTGTACCAAAGGGACTGAATGTTTGAACAAAATGACGTCGAATAGAGGTTGCAAAACAAAAAAAAAAAAAACCAAAAAAAAACAAGAAAAAAATCCAAAAAAAAAAAAACAAAACAAAAAAAACGGTCTTTCGTCTATATTAGGGTTGGTAAAAAAAATAAATATATTTATAAATATAAAAAAAATAAATATATTTTTCTTAATACTCTGAAAAATTCGTTCATAAATTTCTTAGTTTTCTACTTTTTCAGTAAGAAAAATTCCTATCTGGCTTTCAGCTACTTCAACAATATTCCAATGGTCGCTTTTTTCGTAAACCTAACCATTTAAAAGATATAAACGGTTGATTATGTAATTTATAATTTTGGGCAGTTTTTTGAATTTTATTAAAAAAAAAAAAAACCAAAAATATTTTTATTATCCATTTTTTATGGTGTTTTTATTGATATCTTAAGAATACAGAAAAAAAAATTTTTCCTCGTGACATTGATCCTGACTCTCCTGGTGGTCTGAAAAAAAAAATCAAAAGAAATTCTTAATCAGTAAGGATGCTGTTATAGCCCGGGAATACGAAAAAAATTTTTTTTAAAAATGGCGACTGCCTGAAAATAAAAATCATTTTTCACGTTTTTTTTTTTTTTGAAATTTCTGAATTTTTTTAAAATATTAAAAACAAAAGTTTTGACACGCTGCTTTTCGCTTACAAGATAATGCCGGTACCGGGTAGAAAAAACTAGTTTCGAGAAAAACGCGTTTAAAGTTTAGGAGACAATTCTAGTGAACACGGATGCCACCTCACAAAATCGGCTGTATCTCCGAAAATAAGTCGAGTTTTGAAAAATCCTTTCAAGGTCATATTTTTGAAAGTCTAAACATTAAATATATGAAAAAAAAATTTAATTTTTCAAAATTCTAGAGTAGAATACCCACTTAAGATTACGTTAAGCCTTAATGAGGTATTCATCGTCAAGCATCAATGCATACATATTATGATTTCTATTGTGGACATAAAATGGTAAGAGTTTTTAATTTAAATTTCGCGCAAAAACTTATTAGTCGAAATATTTTTTCTAGATTGGTTTCACTGTCAGTGACATCTGTGCCAACGCTTACATCAAAATAATCATTAGTGTTTGATATACGAATTGAAATAGACGATCAATCGGCAGAATATCGTGGCAAAGGTAGGTGGAAGCGAACAAAAACTATGTCAAAGCGGGTCAAAAATAAAGGTTGTGTTGACATTTTTCCTCGATTAACGAGGGGTGGTGAACATGGCATTACTTCTGAACCGCCAAACTGTCAAATAGGAATACTATTTGAGTATTATGTGTCATTTGGGCGAAGCCAGACCAGAATTATGGTCCTTCGCTTACTGCAATGAGTCTTCGTGAGTTTTTCGCCAAATTTTCAACTGATATCGTGCTGCAACCATTGTAGCACGTGGTACCGTGTGATTTCTGGCTATTCAGCAAGCCCAAACGACCACTCCGGGGAAATCATTGTGAGTCAACCGAAGACAATAAATGTAAATCCTATTCTGGAAATTGACTGTAACAACTTTTTCAACAATTGGAAAAAACGATGGCAGAAGTCTATCGAGGTCAAGGTATATAACTTTGAGAGGGACGACTTAGATTTTGAAGTATAAATTCAGAGATTTAAAATTATGAATAAAGTCTGAGCATTTTTTTCTCATGGCAGTTTTTTTAAGTCATAAATCATATATAATAATATGCTCTGTAAGATTTTTTCGTGGTATCTAAGAATCTATTTTTAAGAATACTGAGCGAAAAAATATTCGATTTTTGTTGACCCACCATAGTCTATATTCACCAAAGGGATCATTACTGGTAACGAGACAAGGATTATGAATATGACGTCGAAACTGTCCAGCAATTTAACCAATGTCGCTCCATAGACCGAAACCTAGAAAAGCAAAGCTCACAACCCAATTTCCATTAGGGTAACGTTGGCATGCTAGCCTATTGTAAAGGCAACAATAACGATTTGTATTAAAAAACGGAAAAATATAGTTTTTTATCAGGTTTAGTAAGAAGAGGTATTAAAATTGATCATTTGCTAAGGATCTGGTCTCCAGTGATATTTAGCAATATTTAGAGAATTAATTGCTAATATTGAAGACTATCTCGAATATCTGCTATAGTCAGTGTATTGTCCTCATAAACAATAATTGTGCATAATGCAACTGAAGTTTTATAAAAATTTTTTTTATATAAAATGATGAGCTCTTGGCATTTTTCAGATTTAAAATTATTTATATAAAATTATTATAAAAATAACATTATTATTGAAAATAAAATTTAAAATTAAAAAAAATTAGTGTTTTCAAAAAATTAAAAAAAAAAATACTTTGAAGAAATAGAGGTAATTTTAAAAAACTCTGCAAAAATAAGTATAAAAAATTATTCAAAATTAATTCGAAATTAACTTACCGCGATCGTCTAGAAATATTCCACTATTTTTTAAATATTTCTGCTTGCAAATGATAACTCCACTCAGTAACTATTGTAAGATGTATAGAAAAAATATTTATATTTAAATTTATAACAATTAAGTATTTTTTTCACAACAACACTTGAGAATTTTGCGCGCGCGAAAGAACACCGCGTCACTTTATTTTTGAATGGACCATTGTTCGTGGAAGCTCGTATGTTAGAGGCACTTTGTCGTAGATATTTCGCAAATGGGAGTGCAAAGAATCATGTGACTCGCTACACACCAACTCACAAACAAATCTGCATTGTCTTAAGACACAATGACTATGATAAAGGCACAAGTGGCTGAGAGTAAAAAATTGAGATGAAAGACGTTATAAAAACTAGCAACGAAAATTGCAGCAAGGAGGACTTGAAAGCAGATGAATTTAAACGTTTTTCGCAAGTAAAAGAGCTTACTTTGAAATTGTGTTTTTTTAACAATTTTTTTACTAATGTGTCAGCCACTTCTAGCTTGCTAAAATATTTTGGGGCGTTCACTCGATTACTAAAGCGCAGCGCCACAACTTTTGCAAATTTGTCTATTACAACTTGTGAAGAGAAAACTGAAGTTATTGGTAAAGCGAAAAAATAAATAAATTCTCAGAGACAAATATGGTATTGTGACTAGCAACGCTTGGCTTGGTTGCTTCTTCGACGCTCTTGTTGTTGCGCCGCGTGAAGCGTTTAAAGTGCAAAAGATCACACAGCCAGCGAGTGTCGAGTCGGCCGCATATACTCAGCCAGTTTCATTTACCGTGAATTGCAACGCGAAAAGTGCACTACAAATACAACAACAAACAATGAAGGTAACAACAAGTCGACAACGCCGGCAGCAGCTCGAGCGCCAAGCTTTGAAGATGCGATCACTCGTACGAATGAGGAGCGTTCTTGTCTGCCAATTTACTTGCGCGCCAGACAGACGAAATCTGTTGCAGCGCTATTGCTGTGTGTTATTGTTTTTGTTGTCGCAATGCTGTTTTAATTTCGTTTTGCGTTGTGTTGTGGGCGCCGCGAACATTATTGCCAAGGAAAACTTGTTAGCATTTGCACAAAAATGCGATTTTTCATTTTAACAATTTCCATTTTGGGGCAACGCCATCACACTTGCACACACACATATACCCCAGCGTCCAACTGCTCAGCTCAATTCTGCGGCACGTCAAGTTGCGTGACACAGTGTGACTGGTGCGGCGGTAGGGCGATGAAAGCCCTCGTGACTGGGTCACTAGGGTATCTAGACGAAAATGCCGCAAAAGGCAGCTACTTCTCAGCGCTAAGATATGTTAATTTCAAAGTTTAGAATCCAAAGTTTTTCTTGATTAAAATTTCTCTGAACGTAATGCCTACTTAGTAACACAAGCACTTTTTAGCACAGGCTAAATCGCTGAAAAATTAATAGTTCTTAGTTTATACAAAAAAAAAATATCTCGCACATTTATATTTCGGCATAAAAATTTATGTTATTTACTTTGTGAGTAGACACGAGCCGCAGTTATTGGAAGCGCACAACCGTTCGTTTCGAGCTTTTGACAAGAACTGAAATTTCATTCATGCACATTTGGGCATAAAAATCCACAAGACGCCGCCGCATCACAAGCACTCAGCACACAAATACACACACGTAAGCCAGATGCCTGCAGTAGGTCAGCAGGCAGAGCAAGATGTTCAAGCAGATGCCGCTGTCATGAGTCTTGGCATGTGCGCAACAAAGTGGAAAGCAGTTAAGCACAGGCGCTCCGAGCGGCAGAGATAAACAAGAGTGGCACAGCAGTAGCAGCAGATCGCAAGCCAGCAACATTACAGCTTTAGCAAGCAAGTGGCCACAGTAGCAATTGTTGCAGCCAACAAGCAACAAAGTCAGTATTGCTGCGCTGCATATCTCTGCGATTGCGCGAATGCGAAAAATAAGCGCTTGCGCAGTTGATGGTGTGCGTGTGTGCGCGATGAGCTGAGAAAGTTCCTCAAAAGTTGAATTGCTGCTAGAGAGCGATGGTTGTGTGCGTGTGTGTGGGCGCGAGAGTGGTGAGTTTGCAAATGTTCTTTTTTTCTAGAGTTTTAAGCCGGTTGAAGAGCGCTTCGCTTTATTAGCTTGCTGTGATACAACGACAGTAAGGCGAGGTTTGTTGCTTAAGTCTTTCGTTTGCTAGACGCACATTAATTCTTGTCAGAGACATAGAATTACGTGAGTATTAAAAAAAGTTCTAAAAAAGTTGTAACACAAGAAAAGCAAAGTAAGAGAGAATTTTTTTTAAATTTTCATAGAATTTTCTCAATGTTGGCGTTAGAGCAAAAGTGCAACTTCCATTTGTAGCTGTGCCACAACTTACTTAAGTAGCAATTTCTTAGCCATCAGTGTGGATTTGTATCAGCACGCTTATATATACTTACTAATGTGCATGATATGCGAAATTTATCAAATAACTGCCTATCTCAACGCCTATAAACATTTAGCCCGCGAGCAACATGTTGCCACAATAACTTAATGTTTATATACATCAAAGCAGCTGTTGCAGCTTCAGCGGCTTAATTAGGCTGGTGACATTACCTTTCCCAACAACTGTCTTTTTACGCGAGTCATTTGTGAAACAACAACAACAATAACAGCAAGAGTGAAGTGTGCTCTTCACCTTCGCTGGCGATTAGACGCTCTTGATTTCATATTGATGGTACATTTGGTGCGAACAGGCGCAAAGCGATGCGAAAAAATTAAATAAAATACAAGAAATAATGCGAAAATTACTAGTAGCAATACGGTGGAGGTGTGCGCAGACACTTGCGTGTGTATGTGTGTATATTAATTGCGTTGCGTTGCGTGGCGTACAAATCAGCCGTAATTTTTATGTACTTTTTGTTTATCGCTCTTGCCACAGGGCAACAATTACAAACAAAAGGTGTTTCATTACTTGATTATGTTATTTTTGCGGTTGACGGTTGTAGATTTGCAGGCATTTACACATACATACGTAGTTTCGATTTGAACGTGCGTTTAAGCCGCTGTAATTTTAGCTGCTCTTGATAATTGCAGCAATCTGCTTGATGGCTCATTTTCTATTATGTTATTGTTTGGTGATTGCACGAGCTGCTGTTGCTTTTGTTTGATTGGAGTCAATTGGCAGCCAAAAGTCGCTACACCACACACATGCAACAATGAATGCAAGTAAATACTCCGAATTCGCGTTGCGGGTGGCAACATTGGCTGTGCGTAAGTGAGCCGTTTGGCATATTTTGTTGTGAATGATATTTTGCATCGAATGTATGCCACTTTCCGCAGCGCAAAGAGCTCCTTCTTGGCTGATTACTTCGATTTCAGGGCCATTGTGCACTTGCCTTGCGTACTGAAGATGATTATGGCCGCTTGAAACGCAGATTTTCGTTGCGAAAAAACGCTGATTTGACATTTTTTCGAGTGGGTTGATTAATTGGAGTGCCATTCACTTGTTTACATGTATATTTGTATTTTTAATTGAATGACAGCAAAAGATTTTAATAGGTAGCACATAAATTTTGGTTTATTTGTTTTTTTGGTTGCGTTTATTTGAGTGAAGTAAATATGCACAAATTTGTATATATGTGCCTATATATACATATGTATATATACATATTTTTTTAAGTAGGGGGAAGCACCAAAAGTCGGGGTGCGGAACTTCAATCCACTCAACCTAACCTACTCCCAACTGCAGACTCTCCCACGGATACACCTGATTAAGCATTCCTTCGTAGGAGTGATAAGACATTGAAGTCTCCTCTATGACACGGACTAACGAACGACTACTCTGCTCTATACTCGTATGTCTCAGTTTTCTCATGATTAAGGCTGCCGCTTCGTTGACAGCTTACAGCTTCCAGTTCTCAGTGGAGTGACACAAATTTTTCACTGTACAACTACCATCGAGTGTAGTTATAAGAGAGCAGTAAAAGAATACATGCTCAAAGTCTTCATAGCAGTCTGAACATGTCAGACAATTTGGACCAATGTCGTGCTGGAATCTGCTCTGCCTGCTGGAATTTGTACTGTTAGCTTCTAATACACCCACGTCCACTTAGTATTTGGGTTAGGTGGATATCCAGGTGCCCATGTCGTCTGTTAATCCACGAATGAATGTCCGGTTTCAGTTTGTGGGTTCACCGTCCTTTGAGTGAGCTTTGCCACCGCTGCTGCCATATTTTTAAGCTTTTGACTCTCTCTTCTCTTTTGGCTCCTATAAGCGGCTCTAATAACTTGTACATCCGCTCGTATTCGTTACGCTGGATGTCAATAGGACTCATACTGACTACGAGTATTACTTCAACAGCGTTACTTGATATAGTTCGCAAAGTATTGATAACTCTTAGTGCCGACAGCCTGTGTACTGAGCTTATTTGACTGACTTATATTTTAATGCCTAGCGCTTAAATCCATATTGAAGCCGCACAAAACACAACCGATCCCATTACATTTGCGAGTAAAATAGCTGGCTGGAAAGCACGAAGCCTTTATTTGCCATAATTATTGTTAAGGTCTTTACGATTTTATTCGCTTTACCTACAGTGTATTGTAGGTGATACTTTAATTTGAACCTTGAGTCTAATATTATTCCCAAATACTTAGTTGTGGCTGTGCATGAATCTCATACTTCCCTATGGTGAGAGACATACTTTCCTATACTTTTCTAATACTTATGAGCAATACTTCTGTCTTTTGCTTCGATAGTTCTAAACTCATTAAGGAGAACCATTGAATTTGCTCTGGAGATCATCTAAGCCACTGCTACTACAATATAGTCATCTGCGTATACAATTAATTTAAAGGCTTTCGGTTGGTGTCTGCCTTGCTCCCCATTAGGTTCCATAGAAGGGGACCTAGAACCGAGCCTTGCAGTACTTCACCCGAAATAGAGTAGCTCTTGATGCCTTCATCAGTATCAATATCTAATAATAGTCCCCTGTTTACAAAATAACTCATAATAATTTCCATAAGATATTGAGAAGCCCATATGTCATACAGAGACTTGATTATGTTTGCCCACTTTGCTGAGTTGAAGGCATTCTTCACATCCAAAGAAAATCCCCAGCACATCAAATTACCGATATTATGCTAGACAAAATATTGTAGTTGTTGTTGTCGTAATATTGATCAGTGTTGCTGTAAACGTTATCAGCATGCTGACTCACAAACTTGCCACCTTATTAGCCAAGCACAGTGCTGTTCTGAGCCGCTTGAACGTAAAGCAAAAACAACAAAAAAAAAAAAAAAAGTAACTATATATGGCATATACAACTTGAAATCCGATTAAATATACACATGTTTGCGTAGTTGTGGCAATTTAATATATTATACATTTGCAACGAAAACCTACATCTGTGGGAGCAGGCCGCTACAAATTTGTGTTAACGCAAAACCAGCTGCTAAACTATCAAGAATCTTCGATAATTAAAAAAAAAACTTAAAATTCACACAACTAACGGCAAACAACTTTTGCACATGACAGTATTTCATATCAAGTTGCTTGTTGTTCTTTTTTATGCAAAAAAAAAAAAAAAAATAATAATTTTACTTGAATTTGGCGCATATTTCAGTGGCTTTAATGTGAGAACCAGCACAGCTCTTCCCCGCGGCTACAGAAACTATGCTGTAGCAGAAAGAGAGTCAAAGCAAGTCAAACTTATGTTTGTCTGAATATATGCATAGTAGATCTCAGCTAGCGCCGTGTCATCGGCAGTGCTAAACCTGCTAATAACAAGTTCGGACGAAGAGCATTCTATCGATTATAGCTACATGTGATATTATTATTATATTATTTTGACACTTTTTTAATTTTGCAGACAAATTTTTGACTGTCAATCCAGTTTCATGGTTTGGTTATTTATGTGCGCGTTGCTGGATTTATGTTGGATGCTCGGCGCATGGCGTTAAAAGTAGCAAAAAGACAAAGGGACAAAAATAAAAAAAAAATAAAAAAATGTTGACGTTCAGAATATATTTGATATATGTATCTAGCATATAGCGTTTTCAATGTCATGTTTTGCTAATAGGATTACAATTAAAAAGAGGCCCACTTGGAAAGATTGCATTAAAATAAAAAGAACTCTGTTAAGATTAAAGTTGGCGCAGCTATACCTGCTCCTTAGACCAAGATCCCGCCTCAGCCGGAAGAAAAAGTTACTAATTTATAAGGTAATACTTAGGCCGAACTGGATGTATGTCATTAAAGTTTGGGATAGTGCAGCGAATTCAAATTTAAGAGTAATTCAAGTTTAAAGAAGCTTTTTTTCTATAGGAGAAACGATATTCTTTACAGGAATCTAAAGTTGTTGACTGTAAAAGAAACAATCGAAGCGAGACGCAGACAAAAACAGAGAGGGGCCGAAATGCGTGAGTACGAAGAGCTTGATATGCTGGACAAATAAACAATAGGCGGTTTCAAAAACCGGAGCTTACTCTTGTAGAACCCTGATCTAGTGACTGCTGCTCAGAACATACTAAAATAGTAGAGAGAACGCTTCTCCAGCCTGCTGAATGGCAATGAAGCCATAACATTAGGAGATGGCTAACTCGATTCCCCAATCGATGACGATGGAGGTCCATTACCCGACCATGAAGAAGTTTGAATAGCAATTACCCATGTGAAAGACAACAAAGCGGCTGAGGCCGTTGGATTGCCGGCCGAGCTATTCAAATACGGCGACGAAGCACTGATAAGGAGCATGCACTAGTTTCCATCCAGAATATGGTGGGACGAAAACATACCCAACGATTGGAATTTAAGTGTGCTCTGCCCAATCCACAAAAAGGGAGGCCACACAATCTGCGACAACTATTATTCTATCGAACGTACTTTGGGAATAATTAAAGCGCGCCGTTCAAAAACTGATTGATCCTTAACTGACCAGATATTCGCCAATGCGCCAAATCTTGGAAAAGACCCATAAAAAGAGGATTCGCACACACCACTTCTTCGTCGATTTCGAAGCTGCTTTTGAGAGCACGAAAGGAGCTGCCTTTATGCAGCGATGTCTGAATTTGGTTACCCTGCAAAACTTGTATGGCTATGGTAAACTAACATTAAGCAATACCAAAAGCTCCGTTAGGATTGGGATAACCTCTCCGAGCCGTTCGATACCAAACGAGGTTTCAGAGGAGGCACTCGCGCATTCCTTTATCTACTCCTGGAGAAAATATTTCGAGCTACAGATGTGAATAGAATTCTACAATAGTGCACACTTGCAGGCGTACGCCAAGGACATCGCTGCAAAATTTCGTGAAGAATCTTGTCAAATAAAAAAGGGACTTAATTTTATTTTCTTCCAGTTTGTAATACACTACATCTCACAGTGGTCGGATGTCGGCAGTTCCAACAAATGAGCAGCTCTTGTGGAAAAAGGACGGATGCAAAATTTAAGAGACCAGTTCGTGCTTATATAGACAGACGGACAGTCAAGCGGCTCAGTTCATCACGTAGATTATTTATAAATACCGCGAAACATGAAAAACTGGGCACTGACAAAATTAAAAAGTAGTAAAAAACGCGTCCGGTACGGAGATGAGAGTGTGCGGTTGTTAGAGCGGAATTTATTTCGAAAACATTAAGGTTGGTTTTATAACTTGTCCGCTTAAGTGAGCGGTTCGCTTTTTGGAGATGTCCGCTTATTGGAGGTGTCCGTAGATTGTTTCACTGTATATACTTCAAAGAGTCTCCGACGTTTTCTTCGGTGTGTTGCAAGCCCCATAGTTCTTTAAAGTTTTATTTATTATCTAGTATAATACTAGTATATGTATGTATCAACTCATATCGGAATCAATTTCTTATAATCTCGATATAAGCCGACAAATTTACTACAGAAATCGAGATGAAGCCATAACAATACATGTTTTAGCAAACTCAAACGAGCAGAGATTTCCAAATTAGTGTATTAAAAAAAGCGGAAAAAATTAAAAAAACAAAATTAAAAATTGAAAATCAATTTTATTGCATATTCATGCAGCCGAAATTTGCTACCGTTATTACTTTACAGCAGCCGAGCCATTCGAATTAGATTACCAAAGGCATTAAATATGATTATCTTACACACACACGGCACATACACACATAAATTGTTAGCCGAAAAACAAATTTGGCAGAAAACCTATTTTTGAGCGACCAAAGCGAAAGGAAATGAGGCAAACTAAAGTAATTGTTAGCAGAGCAGAGGAGCGTTTAAGCTGGAGTTGTGAAGAAATGACGATATGCATACGAAATGCTGCCAAGTCGTCGATAGCAGGCGCTGTGGGTGAGCGCGCAGACGAGCCAAGTCGCGGTGGTTATTTGTTTTGCACAGCTGCCACCACCGCCGATACATTGACATCGGCGCTGCGGTTGCGCAAACGCACAGCATCAACATCAGCAACGTAAAAAATGGCGTACAACGTCGCGAACAGCAACAGCAACGAGATTGTGTATCACAACACATCACCGACTGTCCGTAGCCGCTTGCAATTGCTCACGGCGCATTGAGCCCTTTCTGCTGGTGGCTGTTGCACTGCACACGGCGGAGGCAGCAGCTGCTTTACGTTGTCGACGACGCTAACAAACGTTTGTTTACTGTTGATGCGTCTGCTTTTGACGACGCCGCTGCCAGACGCGCACACATACACCGGGCGCACATGAGCCAGCATTATTGGCCGCGTTGTCGGTGGTGCATTAAATTAGTTTCGTGAGTATTTAAAGCAGGCCAAAAAAGCGCCGCGTAACCCAAGCAAAAAGCTGAAATCAAATTTACTGTGGAACATCGAAAAATGGGCGAATCGAAGGCATTGTGGGACGCAGTGGGTGTTGCATTGTGCTGGATCGGGCAACTTTTCAACGCATGCACACAATGTTGTTAATATTGTTACGCCGTTTTGCGGTGTTTTTTTTTTGTTTTGGTCGTGGCTCGTCTCATGTTGAACAGTTTGTTTGTTGGCATTTCGTTACGGTTCGCACTCGGCTTGTCTTTCATTTCGGCGTGTCAAATGGCAGAAGCAGAGATAAATAAAAGCAATTGTGTTAATTTGTGTGGAGCTCATTAAATGGTATTTTGCTTGAATCTCCACTTACAAAACATAAAAATGTTTTGACTTTTGTTTATCTGCTTCATACTCGTTAGGGCTGGATCGCAAAGCTATGAACTCTATTGTTTTCATGCAGACTGTAACAGAAATTATGCAAATATCCCGAAAGCGAAAAGAATATGGCAAGTCTTCAAATATTTGCTTAAAAAATGGCCCGTGTTTTTCATCCATTTGTTGCAACCATAAATTACCAACTCAAGTGCTCGCTGCTAAATATATAATTTGAATCAATTTGCCAACGAGCTCATAATGCCTTACTTACCTGCAGTTTGGAGTGATGCAGCGCGGTTTCTCAGCCTATGCGCCTCTTACAGTTGGAGTTTAGCACAGCAGGGATTTAAAAGCTCTGAATTCACTGTCCACCCTCGGCAGACAAATCAGCGGGTAGGTGAATGCTTCTTCTCCAATGAAGGAGCTGAATATAGAGCAGCAGAAGCTATTTGTGCTGATGTTGAAACCTGATTTGGGCAATTTCTCATTGAGCCTCATACACTGCAATTACCTTAAGTATTCCATTTCTAAGCTGAAATTGTAAGAAATTGCTTCTAAAGTGATAACTTTTTAGACACAAACGGTTTCCAGAAGCATTCAATTTAATGCTTCTTCTTCTTTATTGGCGTAGGCAAAGTAGACGCGCTTATAGCCGGGTTTATAACAGCACACCAGTCGTTCTTCCTTTTCACTGTTTAGCGCGAATCGAGGATTCCAAGTGCAGCCAGATGCTTTTCCACCTGGTCTCTCCAACGGAGTGGAAATCTCACTCTTTATATACATATGTACTTCCACCGACGGGTACTGCGTTGAACAATTTCAGAGCCGAGGTATTTTCATCCATTCCGACGACATTACCTAGCCAGCATAGCCGCTGTCTCTTAATTCGCTGAACTTATCAATGTCGTCTTATAACTCATACAGCTCATCGTTCCATCGACTACGGCCCTCGCCGTTGCCAATGTGTAAATAACCACAAATCTTCCGCAGAAGCTTTCTCTCGAAAACCTGTAACGTCGACTCATCAGATGTTGTCATCGTCCATGCCTCTACACCATATAGCAGAAGTAGCACTCTAGTAGAGTTCCTTCCCGCTCCTGACGAAACTTTTGGTATTGCACAACGTCAGTTTCCACAGTCGTATTAATTTTGAGGGATACCAAATTCAGACATTGCCGCATAAAAGCAGCTCCTTTTCATGGTTTTCGGGCACACAATCCTGGGGAGGAATGTTTCGACTTCTGACTTTAGCTTGCCTTCAAACCGATGTTTTGTAGCTACCCAGAAAATACTTTTTCTAAGACCGAAAGTCGTGATTGCCTTATATGTAAAATAATGGTTTCTAGCAACTCCCAAGTGAATGGCGCTCAGAGAACTTTCCTCACACGCATGGACTTCTACACATGGCTCCCTTCGCCACAGGGACTATTACATAGGACATTATTGGATCGTTTGAAGCACGAAATCGCCGAAAGATGCCGACAAATTATTTCAAATAAGTGGCCGCTGCGGCTGGCTCGCATAAATTTCAGCAGATAGCTACAATTTTCGATCACTTTTTGCAAAAAGTAGGGCCGTGTCAGCAATAACGCACCGAATAACCTCTTCCAAAGTATTTATCGTCTCCGACTTATCTGCGTAAGCAAGCTACCCCCAAAAAAATAGTCAAGCAGTGTTAAATCGCACGAACTTGGTGGCCACGGCACAGACCGACAACGCGAGATAATGCGCTCAAAAAAATTTTCCTTTAATAAATTGTTTATTTTGTTGGCTGCATGGGATGAACTGCCGTCTTGTTGGAATCAAAGGGGGTCTAAACAATGGCTTGCGGATTATCATCATTCCACAAAACCAAGAGAGCAACTTCTAAAACCGATCCGTGGCTGCTCGAATTGTCCACCCTGCTCGGATCGCGCGATATATCGAACTAACCGAATCTTTATTTTGGTAATAAACTTGCACATTTTCGAAAACGCTATTCCAGAGTAAGGATTGTTCATTACGCTACTGACTATAAATCAAGTAACAGCTGTCAAAAAGGCGTAGTTCTCACTATATAGTTTTATGAAGAATCGTCTGAGTGATTAAGGAAATATTGTAAAAAAAATGTCCCCAGCTTCTAGCTTACGGTATGATTTGACCAGCCGTACGCAGCTACAAATACCTCTCTTTCAGTTCACCTAACTGATTTTGTTTCCTCGTATGCAAATGTTGATACATATATACATATACTTATAAGTACCTTAAACTGAACATTGAATAACCATTGGTGAAAAAAATACAAAATAATCTCAGCAACACGATCAGGCAAATTTTCTTCACCTCAAAGAAAAAACTCAAAGACACTTCAGAGCAAAGTGCTTGAGAGTATCGCCGCACTGTTTCGCCATGTCACGAACTGTTGCGCTAAAAGGCATATATGAAAGTAAAAATTTTCCAAAAGCGAAAGATAAAAGAGAAATTCAAAGTTTTTCTGTTTCTATTTTAAACTTCAGGCTTGGCACGCTTGGGCGAGATTTGTTTGAGGTACGGAGTCACCTTTATGCCTGCAGTTTGCGAAGTCAGCTACTTTATGCTCAAAGCGGCCTATGCCCCAGCAGCAGAGATGGCTTGGTCGCAAGGCGGCATGTAAGGTCAATTTTATTAACAACTTTGTTGCCATATGCGTGACTGCCTTGCGTCAACCTAATTGTAATGTAGAATATGATTGTAAAAGGTTGTTCTTTGCTTGTTACTTTCAGATAAAAACCGATTATAATCATAGTCACTTAAGACATAAAGTTTACAAAAAGCGTTGCTGAATCGTGCTAAATTCATTACAATTTTTTGGTGTCACCAACTTTTCCTTTTTTTTGGAAAAATCAACGCAAAACAGTTTAAACTATTATGCGCCAGCAGCTGGTCTAAATAACTGGGAATATGTATGCTTTTTTTTAGAAGTTTTGCAATTTTTATTTTTCGAACAGCAATTTGAAACAATTTATATTCCATACAATATTTTGCATTCACATTGCAAAATTGTATATGGCATGTGAATTAGTATAAATTTGTAAGAAATAAATTCAACGCATGAAAGCATTCAGAAACGCTTGATGATTTAAAAAATGTCAAAATAGAAAAAAACTAAGATTTGGACTCATCCATGGTTCTGCTAGCAGTTTTGATTTCCAGTTTTATAAAACAATTTTCATAGCTTAGTTGACTGGTTCTTTGAAAACATTCTTGAAAGGAGGCTGATTGCGTTCAGTTGCGCGTTAGTTCAGCGGAAGCTGCTTGCTGCTGAAATTCGTTGAGTATACGACTCTGTGGAATGTCCGTCTCAACGCGACTGCCCACAACATCTGTGGCGGATACTGGCTGCTGCTCCTGATCGAAAAATATATCGATTATAATGCGGACACCTGCAACAAAACGAAGAGGAAAAATTATAATGACGAATAATGATTATCATTTTTACCACCCTCGAAGCCACAATAGATTAGTGAAAGGGCTACAAACAAAACTTTGCATATTAAGCCATTATACCGTTATCTGCTCTCAAATGTTCTTTCACAAGCCTTTAGAAACGTTAGTTATCCTCTCTTACTCCCGTATCTAACCTCCTCTGTTTTGTTTTTGTTTTTTTTTTGTTCTACGAAAAATCTAAGGAGCCGTCCGCTGGAGCGATGAGCACCAAAGTAGTTGATCCACGAACGATAGATATCATAGTTAAGAGTATAAAAATTCAACGAACACGCAGTTTAGACTATGCCTCACGCTTGGAAAGCGGTGTTCGATGAAAAAATTCATTTGAATCGCAATATTACTAGAGCGCCAATACATCTAACGGAAGAACCAAGTTCATAGAAACCTGTCTGCAAAAGATAAAGGCAACTTGTGTTCTCGGCCCGAAAGGAGGAGAATCATATACGAAGTTTTTATATATGTACTTCATTATCAGATTATGCTACATTTTCAGGACCTTCTAAACATTATCATTATCAGACCCGTCCAGAAGACTGATGAAAGCGATATCGTTACAAGCTGCAAAGCCGATGAGTTCGCAAGAAGACCGCCTTTGTCTCGATTATATCGGATTGGAAACGAGTTGAGTCTCCGTTTTCCGCTAGCGTTTAAGTGCCGTATTTCCGGTCTTAGAGGGAACTTAGACATAGGTCAAAAACCAGCTACTGTGCGTTCACAAGATCATTCTGTCTTAAAACAAAACCAAAGATGGTTGGTTGGTTGAAAAGGAAGGCGCATAGACACCGGACTACAGGCGGCCGCACTTAGTCCAACATTAGGCCCGTTTTGTCCCCCGAGAGCTGACCAGAAGTCTCTGTAGATTTGGTGAAAGACCTGATTCTTTTCCACCCCAGCTGCCTAATGCTTCTTAAATTAGAGTACTGAAAGCCGTGGAATATGTCCCTTCTCATCTGGCTGAAGGCTGGTCATTCGCATAAATAATGTTTCCGCGTCTCATCATCCTCTGCGCATGCCTTGCATTCCGCCGAATCCATTATTCCCATTTTCTGAAGGCGGGATATTTTGCCTAAAAATATGATCTCTTTGCGTGTCCACTATTAACACTATGCCAAAGTAACTTTATGGCATGAATTGTGTTGCAAGATCCTCTAGGGTCCTTTTTGCTTTATTGTGCTTTCAACACAGTTACGGTTTCTCACACGCCAACCGTGGGCACGAATAAGAATGAACTATGTTTGAACAACTTGGATCTACTCACCTCCGGAAGTCTTTGCAATTGTCGTTTTGCTCTGATAAGAAGTCTCCATTGGCTGAAAACTCGCTTCTTCGATGCTCTCAGTTACACCCGACCTATCCCTGTCGTCTGGCATATTTTCTTCTAAACTGTCGGCAGCATCATTAACTTCGCGAGGTGGCGACCTTTTTTCATAAAATATTCATGACAATAAAACTATTTCAAGTTTGCTCAATACCCTGCCACTAACCTAGAAGTGCGTCTGGTGTGATCGGCAACATAGATATTTTCACCATCGCTCAAAGAGACATGACGTTCTCGCACGAAACAAGAGTCATCCATTGCATCCGTTTGCTGCTTCGTTGTGCAGCTATTATTCTTTGGCTTGCAACTGTGTTTCACTTCGGTGCTGTGGTTGTGGTCACTACCGCGATTGGTTTGCGTCGACTTACAGCCCTTATCCTCCTCCCTGTTCTGTGTCACATAGTGACGCGAGGGATACCGATGCGAAAGCGTATGGGTGCCGAAATTGTTCACACCGAAATAGGCGGACTTCATTGCAGGCAAGCTGTATTGCTGCTGCTGCAGACTGCGTCCACCACCTTTGGTGCCCAACTTGGCTACTGTATCATAGCGTTTAATCATGTCACGCACGCTGACCGGAGAATGCGATTCCGAGTCGGAGGCGGCTGTTAGCAGCACATTAAAGGAGCTCATGGAATTGTTGCTCACATTATCGTCATCATCGACGCTGGCGGAACGCCTCTGCGGCAACCGACTCTGCTGCGAATTTCGCTTCGCGTTGCTCGTGAGATCCATGTTTTGCGTGTCGCTCGTCACAAATGTCCAGATTAAAAAACGAATAATATTAAAATACTAAATTTTTTTCTACTGAATTAATGCTATTTTTTTTTAACTAAATTTTCTAATTTCCAATAAAATCGCTACGACAATCTATGTAAATTAATTGTTTATTTTGTTTATTTTTTTTTTTAAACGTCAGTTGTAGAGACCGGTGTTGGTTCTTGAAAGTTATAATCTTTGAATATCGTAAAATTTTTTACTCTATACTTTGAGTTATATTTGCATGATATTGTTCTTAGTGAGTGAAATACATATACATTTTGTTGTAAAATTATTATAAATAAGTAAAATAGCAGCATTCGGTTATTTCATTTTTCCTTACTCGGGTGCACTGGATTGGAATCTTATTGGGCAAATGTTCATGGGGAGATCGAACAACCCTTCCAAAATTAATAACTCTTTTTCATATTTAGTGAGGTTAACAACGTTCACGTCAATGACGTTTGCTGAAGTAAATAACGGTTTTGTTTACCTTTAGGGAGTTCAATATTTTTTGTTGCATTTTTTTTACTTTTAATTGAGTATAGAAGACTTAGAGGTGAGGTGCTTTGCAGAATTTAATTACTCTTTTGTTCACCTTCAATGGTCAATGGGTCAATGAACTCTTCTGAGGACAGTACTCTTTTTTGATTATTTTAAGCTAGGTTAATAACCCTTTTATAGGTTAAGGTACTTTTCTGAGTTTGTTTACTCCTTTCTTCACCTTTACCTAGGTCAGAAACTCTTTCAGTGGGTCAATATCTATTTCTAAGGACAATGATCTTTTTTGTTTACCCTTATCTAGGTCAACAACCCTTCTAGTTTGTTTATATATAGCTGGGTCAACAACCTTTTTAGAGGTTAATGCACTTTGCTGAGTTTATTTACTAGTTTATTCAATGAGCAATGCTTTCTGAGGGTCAATAAACTTTAATGAGGACAATGATCTTTGTTGTTTACCTTTAGCTAAGTCAACAACCCTTTTAGAAGTCAATGTATTTTTCTGTGTCAAGAAAGTTTTCTGAGCACAATGATCTTTTTTTCTATATTTAACTAAGTCAACAACCGTTCTAAAGTCTAAGAAACTGTCCTTGGGTTTCTTTGACCCTTCTGTATACCTTTAGCGTGCCCAGCAAGCTTCCTTGAGGTCTTTGAATTCTTTATTTACCTTTGTCGAAGACAACCACCTTTTGCAGAGATTAATTAGCATTTGATTTATCTTTAGCGAAGACTGCAACACTTACTGAGTGAGTGCTGTTCACTTCTTCATTGAAGTTGCCGTAATGTTTTTGGTCTCTTTGTAATTCAGCTTGATAATTTGGTTCAGATGTTTTCGAAGAAAATCACGTACTGGAATTGAGAACTAAAAAATATTTCCAAGGAGAAAATTACAAGAAGGTTTTAATTTGTTTGAAAACAGCACCAAGAAACTCTATTAAAGCGCTGTTAAGAGAAACGACATAAAAATATGTTGTTTCAACATTTTAATGCAATAATCGCATAAGAGAACTCTTCTTCTTCTTTACTGGCGTAGACACCGCTTACGCGATTATAGCCGAGTCAACAACACGACCAGTCTGGAGAAAGCAGAACTAACGGCGCGGATGTTGAGGCCGATGATATCAATATCATCGGCATACGCCAGCAGTTGTACACTCTTATAGAAGATGAAACCTTCTCTGTTGAGTTCTGCAGCTCGAACTATTTTCTCCGGAAGAAGGTTGAAAAAGTCGCACGATAGGGAATCGCCTTGTCTGAAACCTCGTTTGGTATCGAACGGCTCGGAGATGTCCTTCCCGATTCTGACGGAGCTTTTCGTGTTGCTCAACGTCAGCGTCAGCCTGAGAGAGAAGTGTAAGTTCCAAGCCAAAAACTTTATATTTTCAAACTTTTGCATATGACCATGACATTAAAAAACGAATTTAAATTTAAGTATCAATATCTCAAGCCATAGGCGAACATTACACCCCAACCATAAACACCGCAACAAGACACACTCTCAAGTAGTAAGCAAATACTTAACAAGCGATACGAGTGTGCATTGCAAATTCAAATTAAATTTGTTTTTCAATTTGCTACCAATATATGTATGTATGTTGGTATACTACACAATACATATGTAGACTATAAATACTCGTACGCTGCAGTCTTGTCGATCGAAGGTGATACTTTGGCCCGTAGAGCACCCAAATGAGTTTCTGAATATGAGTACGAGCAAGTAAGTACCTTGCCGTTGAAGCAAAAACCACCAAAATCAAATTAATAACAATAAAGCCAACCATTTTTTAACACACATTATGTTGCGTACAACTGAAACCGCGGCTCCTCAATAGAATGACTTGCAGTTTGTGTGATTTTGTAGAAAAATACAATAACTCGCTCAGATATTGCTTTGACGAGCAGATAATGTACAGCCACTAAAGACTAAACGCCAAACGCAGTAAACTTATGGGCCATGCCCACATGCCAGATAATTCCTTAGAACTACTAATAACTATTCTATCAAATTACTTCTGGAATGAGTTTATGGCTGAATATGGTTTTTGTATGCGTTCGTTTCACCTCGAAATAGTCAGCAAATAGCAATTGCAGCAACGGCTTCGCTTATTTCTCAAGCGAGTTAATCGTCAGCCATAGAAGTTGCCACGTTCGTTTCGGACACACTGTTATGCATGGTGTCTTGTGTCACTGCAGTGTGATGGTGCAATTTTCGGAAGACAGCCACTTTGGACTGTAGCATGTTAGCTACTCACGTGAACAATCACACCCCGATATTGTTACCACTGTTTGGTTTTGTTGTTATGTAGCTCTTAAATGCATCACCAACGAATTACAATTATGATTACATTTCACAAACACTGACATTCAGTGTGAGTGTTTCCATTTAAGCTTGACATTCAATATGCGCGCAGAGTCACAGGTCTGATACCATCGATTAGACTAACTCTAAGTGTTAAGTTGATCGCCCTGTGTCTATTGCTTAGTTTGTGGTTGGAGAATGATTGACATAAGCGAAGAGAGTGTGGATTGTGGAAATTGTGCTCGCATTGGTGTAGTCGAAAGCTTTAAAGTGACCTTTAACTGCTGCTGTGCTAACAAGAAACAATTTGGATCTTAAAAGTTAGATCAGATATGTTTAATGGTTAAAAGTTCCTGAAGTATTGGACCAAGAAATATCCGTCTATTAAATATTGAGTCTGCAACTATGTTCGTGTGGTTTGCCAAGAGATGGCATGGATTGCGATTAAAAACAAATAACGTCATGGAAGGACGATGTAGATTATTGTCAAACACAAGAATAGCTCGCAGAACAATTTCAAGGAGTCCCACAAACAGCCATTTCAAGACGTTTAAAAATAGATACATGTAAAGTAATACAAGTTTTCGACTTTGGCTCAGCTTTGCCACGTTATTCGGGTGATTGATTGTCAATTTCCGAGTCGTAAGCATAGATCTAAGACTCATCGCCAGTAATAAGGCGTTTCATGACATTCTGGTAGTCGGAAAGCATTGTTTTGCAGACGTTAATGTGACACCGTTTTTCAAAAAAATTTATTGATTTTGAAACCAATCGTGCTTTCACTTTTCTTAGGCACAAATGATCTATCAAAATGGTTTTCACTGATCCTACCGTTATTTCAACGTTGCCTATAAGATCTCTGACTGTTAATCGTCAATTCTCACCATATATTATATGTATGCCCTGAAGCCAAGAAAGGTTGCAGAATTGAAACACGGTTTTGTGAAGTCGAACATCCCTAAAACCAAAGTAATGTTTTGTATCTGATGGGATCAGTAGGAAATGCTATATTATGAGCTTCTAAACCCGGATGAAACCATCAATGAGAAGAACGCAACCGGCAACGACGTATCAAATTGAAACGCCCATAATTCGCAACTAAACATTAGACAATAATTTTCCAACAACACACCCCTCGCACTCATGTTTCAAGCTCGGTTCCAATATATTTGGAAACGAGCAGCTAGAAAGTTTTGTCTCACACGTCTTAAAGCCCGGACCTTGCACCTTTTGTTTAACATTTGTTCTGGTCGACACAGAAAGCACTCACTGAAATGCGAATCACATCAAATTAAGGTAAACAAATTACTTGATTCATTCTTGGCCGCCAAGCTGGCGCAGTGCTTTTGAGTTGGAATAAACAAATTCCCAGAAAAATGGAGAAAAATTTTAGCTTCAATTGGACAGGGCTGGAATAACACTATTGTATATATATTTTTCTTGTGAACTTTCAGAACTTGAAAATAAACAATTTTACTATTTAAATTTCTGAAATGTGTATGTTAGGCTGTCTAGCTTGTTCTTTGTAAGTACCAATTCTATTTTTTTTTTTTTTGATGCAACAGCAATACGCTGCCGTAACCAAATGACTTTGATCATGAAAATAATGGTCACAGCACACGATCACACCACAAGTGTTATGCGTTTTATGTGGATATTGCAATTTGGGGTCACTTGCATTTAAGGCGGCAAGTTGCCGTCATTAAATCCATCAACAAATGCATAGAGCGGGCACACAAAGTCTTTACATACCTGCAAACACTCTTAGGAGCTTGTGAATTACTTATAGATAAACTGATGTTATGTAAAAACAAGTACCATATGTGACTGTGAACAATTGAGGAGGCTTGAAGATGCGAAACTAATCAAAGCACTCGCAGACACTCGATCGAGCAGATATTTGTTAAGCTGAGCTGAGCACAACAGCATTCTAGTTCACATTGGAAAGACAAAGACGGAAGGCAAACCGCATTGCAATTGAATGGACGTGCCATCACTGCCGCCTGGGGAGCAACAGCAGCTGCAGCAACAAGCGGAGCAGCAGCGGCGACGGCAATGCTAGTGACAACCAAACGCCCATTGCTGCATTGTGTCAGCGTTCTTTGTATTGACGTTACGTGCTTAGGTGCGCCAATGCAGCGGTGGAACGTCGCAAACGCTGAACCGCAGACGGTATCGCAATGAAGGTCGATTTTCATGTGACTTGTTGCTGCATCGGTGTGACGCTCTTGATGTTTTCGTGCAATATTACATATGTACAAATGTATTACAAATTCTGTGTACCGCGGGGTTTTTTCTTATAATGACAATTACGCTACCATTGCACTTGATGGCGCTCCTGGGTAAATGGATCAGGTTTAGCAGCCTGTGGATCTGTATACATATATGTATATAATATTTACACATATAGTAAGGCGCAGTTAAGATTACTTAGATGGTATTGAATGACTTTGGACACTTTTAATTGTAACCGCATATTTGCTAGCTGTATATAAAACCACTTACGTATGTATACTATAAATTTAAGATTACACTGAGAAATAAGTTTTGCAGGTTTGGATAGATCTAAGCTAGAACGAAGACAAGAAAGAGCGTTAATTTCGGTTGCACAGATGCTATAATACCCTTCACAAATACTTGATTTTTATCGATCAGTTGGAGTTGGAGGCTATATGCTATAGTTAACAGATCTGAAGAATTTTCTCGAAGGTTGCGGCATACCTTGAAGAATAACCTATGCCAAATTTAGTGAAAATATCTTGGCAGCTATGGTATACTACTATGAGCAAAAAATAGTAAGACTTTTTTCATCATTTTAAAATTCTTAATTTATTCTTCAAAGTCTAAGTCAAGGTTTTGCCACATCTCGAAACACTTGTTAAAGTCAATTTCCGGAATAGTCTCCATTGCACGTAGCGATTCACGTTTAATGTTTTCTATTGACTCAAAACGCTTTCCTAAGAGTGATCGCTTGTGTTTGCTGAATAGCCAGAAGTCACACGAAGCTAAATCAGACGAATACGGTGATTTCGGGACGATATTTTTTGAAATTTTGGCGAAAAGCTTACGAAGAATCAATGCAGTAAGCAACGGTGCGTTATCGCAAAATCCAAGAGTTGTAGGGCATTCTGGTCTGGTCTATTTTTACGAATAGAGTTTGGAGTACACGACACCTTGATAATCGAAGAAAACTGTCAACATAGCCTTGTCATCAAACAAACAGTCGACGCACTGACAACCGGGCTCCCACATCACTGTTGACAGCCATAACTCCGAAGTCGTAGATAATTTCGTCTAACTTGGAACCAAACCAAGGGAGAATAACTGTTGCCCGCAGTAAGGTGCATCATCGGCCTGTGTGGGCAATTGATATCCAACGAAAATTAAGAAAAAAATTAATGATTTCTCACAGTGTGTTAAGCGCCACTTCCTCTTACCAGCTACGTTTGTCTACCACAATTCGAATTTTTGACACAATTTAAATGACATTAAATGTAAATTAAGAATAATGAGATACCACTGATAATGCCCGCAAAAACGTTGAAGGTCACACAGTAAGCCAAGACGATTCTTAATATTTTTTTTTTTTATTCAGAACAAATCTTAAGTACTGATCTACGAATGCCATAAAAGCGAATGGGTGCAGATTGAATGGGTTAAGCGACATCGTTGACGTGATTGTAGCGGTAATGCAGAGCCAGGCTTATGTTATAAATATGTCACATGGCCGAGAACAAATGTTGATTGGCAATATGCATCAAACAATGGGAGTTCCGCAATAAATCATTTGGGATTGTAAAAAGAAACAGATGGCTTTGACTAGCAATACACATAAAGGTGCACGCAAGCCGAACAGACAAATATTATCCTCAGGAGAATAAGGTGTTTTTGTCAGCTCAGGTCAAATTTGATCAGCGAGGTTTCGCATTCAGGCCAAAAGAGAATTTGAAGTTTTTCAAAAGTGACGGACTTTTCAATAAGGAACCGTTCGAAAATGGGCTGGGATATCAATGAAATTCTTTATCCCTGTGAAAGTACATTCGATGCCATTATATGTGACCTGGTATACGAAAAGGGGGCTAAGGTGTCAAAAAAAAAAAAAAAAAAAAAAAAAATTAATTGAAAAAAAAGATAAAAAAATTGATTTTTTGACACCTAAGCCCCCTTTTCGTAGACCAGATCACATATATGGAACTTGATTTCATTTTTATAGCCACCATCGGTACAGCAGAAGTCCAGACGCTCAACTCAATTTTTGACGGTTTTGAAGGATAAATCGGCCGATACGCTGCAACTTCTCGTTCGATGTTCATACGAAATTCATCATTGACCAAAGACTTGACCTAAACCCACAGAAAATAGTCTAACGGCGTCAAATCGCGCGACCGAGGTGGCCAATTGACTGGGTCATTTCGTAAGATAACATGTTCACCAAACTTGGTTCCCAATAAATCGGTTTGTGGCGCCGTTATCCAATTCAGGCAAAAATATACGGTTTCCATTGAGCGATAGCGATTCTGATTTACAATAATGTGCCAGTCTTGATCGTCACGAAAGAAGTACGACCCAATAATGCCGCACGCATATTCTGTTTATTGGCGAAACCATTGAGCTAGAAATAGGCCTGAAGATGATTTTTCGATGAAAATCCGCATCATTTTCAAGTTGCTGCTCAGCCCAATTCACGAAACACGCGACGATTCTGGTGGTCAAGCGGCTTCAGTTCTTGCGTCAATCTTGTAAGGATCTAGGCCATGATTCTTTCGCAAAATTCAAGACAATGATGTCACAGAGATGCCTAACGCTTGCGAACGACGTGTAAGGAACTGATTTGGGTTTTCCTCAATTGAAGCGCTGGCGAAACTAATATTCTCGACACTACGAGCACTTTTTTGTCTCACTGGCACGAGGACATTTTGTACTGTACCTGTGTCGAATCCACTGTTTTTCCCACTAGACGGACAATTGTTGGTCTGAATTTGTCGTAGCGATCTTAAACTTGAGACCACTGAGTCCGCAGTTTCGGTAGTAAATTCTAATAATTTTGACTCGTTGTTGGATCGTTTTTCTTCCCATGATTAAATGGAAGATATAAGATGATAAATGTCAAAAGAGCAGGTAAGAATTTGAAGTTGTTTGCTGTTATTATCGATCTACTTTTGTATCGTCTCTATTAAAAAGCAGTTGTTCCACAAATACGAAACACCTAGAAGGGTGTGAGCGTCATAAAGCCAAGGTCAGAAAATTTTAACTACGTATAATTATAAATTGATTAAGTTATGTTTAATAATTTTCAACCTAAGACTTAAGTTATTGAAAGAAATCTTGAAAAGCTTTATTAACCGATGTAACTATGAGAGAGTTCGCACACTTGTTATATTCTACTGTTCTTGAATATTATCTATAAGTGTTAAGTAATTATACTAAGAACTATGAGAACGCATAAAATAAAACAAAATAATAATTAAATAGTAAATTTATTTCTTCAAACCTGACATGAAATCTGTAATACTTCATGTTTTATGCAACATAGAGAGTTATTGATGTTATACGATTTTAAGTTAGAGGACTCTACTTTGCTGCCAAAAAATAACTACGAGTATTAAGTGACATTTTCAAAAATGTTTGCTACATCGATGGGATATTTTTATACCCTGAACAGGGTATATTAAGTTTGTTACGATGTTTGTAATACCCAGAAGGAGCGTCGGAGACCCTATAAAGTATATATATAAATGATCAGTATGTTGAGCTGAGTCGATTTAGCCATCAGACCGTCTGTTGTCTGTATGTATATATACGAACTAGTCCCTCAGTTTTTAAGATATCCTTTTGAAATTTTGCAAACGTAATTTTTTCTTCAAGAAGCTGCTCATTTGTTGGAACGGCCGATTTCGGACCACTATAACATATAGCTGCCATATAAACTGAACGATCGGAATCAAGTTTTTATATGGACAACTTTCACATTTGACAACGTATCTTCACCAAATTTGGTATATATTATTTTCTAAGGCAAAAATGTAATCTCCGAAGAAATTGTTCAGATCGGTTAACTATAGCATATAGTTTCCATACAAACTGAACACATAGTTACTAACGGAAATGCACCTGTGAAGGGTATTTAGCTACGGTGCAACCGAAGTTAGCGTTTTTCCTTGTTTTTTTGTTGTTTTTTTTGCAAATTTTATAAAAATTAAATGAAATATAAAAAATATGCCCCTCAGCTTTTGAAAATCGGTCTATTGTGTGCGACCTTTGGCGGCTGCTTTGTTTACTGCCTCAGCGGCGCTTCTTGATCTGGTGATTTAATGCCCCCACGAGTGGCACTGTGCTTCAGGTCATATTTACTGTTAATAGTTGCGCTTGAATTGGAGTAGCAAGAGCGTAAATACAAAAACAAAATCAAATAACATAACGCATACAACTCACTTAGTAAAAATTTGTTTGAAATGTAAACAAATAAATGCTAAAAAGTGTAACAAAATAAAACACTGAAGCGCGCAAGGTCAACAGAGAGACATTGAACATTGCAACTACGCCAAAGCCAGCATACAAATCTGACAACATTTACATATGCGTGCGGCAGCTGAAGTGCCGTTGTCTGTGCGTTGTTGTGAGTGCGTTGTTGCGCCAAGCAGCAATGTCCACAATAACCGTCCATGAGTGTGAAGATCAAAGCAAACAAATATGTGTCAGGAATTAGCACTGGCTCATCCGCAACCGCAACAATGGCCAACACGCTCTGCTGCAATGACACTGAACTGAACTGTTTTTGTTTTACTTGCATATAAAATACCTGAGACATAAATCGTGCGCGCCGCAGACCATAAAGGCAGCGTCGAACAAGCGCTACCCACTGCACTTGTAAATTATTTGCTCAATCAGATATTAATGACCACTTTGCATGTAAAACAATTGTCGTTCGCCCGCATTCATGCAGTCGCCAGTCGTCGCTTTGTCCACGGGTGAGTGTGAGTGTGTGTGGCAAGGCGAAGCGCTGCTCAGGCGCTCTAAGTGGCATCAACAAAGGTTAAGGCTATAAATTAAATTTTACATTATTTTTAAGTTAAGCGCGAATATTGAATTGTCACTTTGCAGCGGCGCAGCTGTGAAGGAGCGGAGAGTGCATGAATTCTAATGCACGAGGGAGTGCGATGGAGCACCACGCGTTGGCTTAGATGAATCAGCCGTCTTGGTTAAATCAACTTTAAAAGGGAAATGAGGTTAACGCTGAATAACGGTATCAAATAAGGAAAACTAGACTTTGTCAACAATATCTGGTAACAATTGTAGTTTTTATTTGTGAAATCGTTGAAATTGATGCGACGCCGATAAGCGCGATTTGAGTCAGCGTCATTTTTGCCATCGATATTGAATGACCTACATTTGCTGAAGAAAAAAAAAACATATATATATATGAAATAGACATGAAAACAAATTAACAAAGGAAGTAATGTGTCACAAATTTATGTTATATTTATATTGACATTAGCTTAGATGACATTACAATAAAGATTATACAGATATTCACGATACGCTAACTCCTGGAAAGACCCAAGGCAACCAGTTTGACAAGCCCCATCTTCTTATCGATTTCAAAGTTGCTTTCGATTGCATAAAAATAATCGTCTCTGTGCCGCAGTGTTTGAAATTGCCGGAGGTGATATAATGACTGATACCTAGGGTATACTGAAATTATGGAGGGAACACTGCTCCAGCCTGCTGAATGGCAGTGAAAGCATAACACCGTAAGAAGGTGTACCCTATTCCCAAATTGATAACGATGAAGCAGACGTTTCATTGCCCGACCATGAAAAAGTTCGAATAGCAATTACCGATCTAAAGAACAACAAATCAGCGGGGGCTGATAGATTGCCGGCCGAGTTATTCAAACACGGCAGCATCTCATAGGGGGCATGCATCAGCTTCTTTGCAAAATATGGTCCGACGAAAGCATGCCCAACGATTGGAATTTAAGTGTACTCTACCCAATCTACAAAGAAGGAGAACCCACAATTAGCACCAGCTATCCTGGGTTAAGCCTCTTCAACATCACATATAAGGTTCTATCGAGGGAATTGTGTAAAAGATTAAAGACCATCGTCAACAAACTGATTGGAGCTTATCAGTGTGGTTTTAGGTCTGGAAAATGAACAACTTACCAGATATTCACCATACACGAAATCTAGGAAAATACCCGTGAAAATAGGATCGACACCAATCACCTCTTCGTCGATTTTAAAGCTGTTTTTGGCAGTTTGAAAAGGAGCTGCCTTCATGCCGCGATGTCTGAATTTGGTACCAACGCAAAACTAATACGGCTGTGTAAAGTGACGTTGAGAAATATTAAAAGCTCCGTCAAAATCGGGATGGACTTCCGAACAGTTCAATAGCAAACAAGGTTTCAGACGAGGCGACTTCCTATTGTGCGACTTCTTCAATCTACTGCTGGAGAAAATTATTCGAGCTGCAGAACTTTATTGAGCAGGTACAATCTTCTAAACGAGTTTACAGTTGTTTACCAACCACGCCGTTAGTTCTACTTTCTGCAGGTTGACAAAGAAGCGAAGCAAACGGGTATAGTTGTGACTGAAGGCATGACAAAATATCAAAATAAACAGTCTTCGCACTAGCGACTTGGCTCCCAGGTCATCTTGGAACCAGTATTAACACCAACAACAACGGCAGCCTCGAAATTCAACGCAGGATAACTCTTGCCAACAGGTGCTACTTCAAACTGAGTAGACAATTGAGAAGTAAAGTCCTCTCTCGACGAACAAGGCTAAACTGTTCAAGTCTCTCATAATCCCCGTTCTGCTATATAGTGCAGAGATATGGCCGATGATATCATCTGATGATATCATCTGATGAGCCGGCGCTTCGAGTTTTCGGGAGAAAGGTTCCGCGGAAGAGTTATGTTTCTTTGCGCATTGACATCGGTCAGAGTTCCGCAGTTGCAGTTAATCCACGACATTGACATAGTGCTAGATATGTTCTTCAAGAGTTACCAGTTATTGGCCTACGCCGACGAAATCGGCATTGTCTAAGAAAAGGAAATGAGGACAGGCAACAAAGTTATAATAACTTCGATTCAACAAAAACACCAAGAACGACGTCTGCCATGGAATAAATTAGGTAAACACGCTTGCCAACAGGTACTATCATGGGCTCAGCAGACAACGCTCTACACGTCACTCATAACACCAATGCTGCTATATAGAGCGAAAGCACGAACGAAAACGAATATCGATAAGAACAAACTTCAGGATCGTTCGTGTGAAAAGTTCTCCGAAAGATTTTTGAACTGCTACGGGTGGGTGAAGGAGGGTACCGGATTTTATGAGCTGTATCAACTTTTCGGAGATTTGGATGTAGTACTACGACTAAAGATACAGTGACTGCGTTGGCTTGCTGTTATGCCCGAATGGAAGAACAGTCAAATATTGGTGATGATTCCTTTTGTTAATAGTACAATTGCATCACTCTAAGCAATTACTCTCTTTCTTCGAAGAAAAAAGAAACTTATATCATTCATCTTGACAATCAAATCAATGAAATTAAACACTCAGTCATTTATGTTATTGAATTCCTTGTAATTCAACACATTACACGGTAATCAATGGCAGTGGCCTTTACCCGTCTTGAAATTCCAACAATAACATCTTTACACAACGGGAATTCCGCGCAAAGGCACCACAAAGCGGTATATTTGAGCTAAACTATGTGCATCACTCTTTTATTGTTGGAATTTTTCGTCAATACTTGCCATCGCTTAATAAGGCAAACACAGAACAGTCAATCAACGATTGGCGTGGCAATCAATGCGCACTCCATACCGCCTTGACGGAGAAGTTCGTTGCTTGAGTCTTTCGTTTATGTTACAACAACATAACAAGTCGTTGAATGCAGCATTACGAATGCACCCAAAACTATTTCTATATATATGTGTGTGCGTATGATCATTTATTGTGCTGTGGTGAAAATCGCCTTGAAGCCGTAATTAAATCATGTTCGCACAATCCGAAATTGCTACCCATGCAAAGTTGTACGCATGCGTCGATACTGCGGCGCGATCAAGTTCACGCACACCAACGCAGTTGGCTTGTTACCAGCGCCAAACAATAAGGGACTCTTTGCTCAATCCGCACAATGCATTCTCATTTCAGGCATTGCTTGCTAAACGCTTTATTCAAACGCTTTTAGCGGCGCGATTTTCTTTCTTCACCGGCGGATTAACACATCATTTGCTAATGAGTTCATTATGATACAAGTACTTATAAGAAATTTACAATTTTTACTTTTGTTTTGTTCATCTTAACACGCCTCTTTTGTTTTCAATATACTCAGCATTGCTTTTTGTTCTATCAGCCAAATAATTGTTGCTTTTATTGTGCTTTCCGTGGAAGCAGATTTTCCAAAGCCTCTGAAGATGAGTGTGGTAACAATGTTGCTTGTTCGGGGTTTTGTTATGACCGTGAGAAAATTCAATATTTATCACTAAATATGTATATGAATAATTGGACAGATATATTAACCAGACATATTTGAACAAACGAATGCTGCTTTCATGTAGTTTGGCAAGAAATGGCGTAACGTGATTACTATTCAAATTTTCCAACATTCCGAAAATGCATTGGGAAAGCTACTGTCCTTTGACTCCTTTCCAGTGTATACCATTCATTTGAATTGTAAATTATATTCTTTTTTCACTCAAGTACGTCGAAGTAGAGATAGATAATAAATGAGGTTTACACCGCGACCTAAGGTCTATTGTGCTCTCCTCTAGGTCACAACGACTCACATAGCGCCAGCACATTGATAAATACCAATATACTGCTATGTGGTCGATTGGATCCCTCTTTGGAAACGTGAATCCAATGGACTTAATATTGCGTCTGTAGACTGTTGGACTATCTGCCAACTGGTGTTCTATAGTTTCTTGAAGAGGCTAGGGGCTTGTTAAACAATGAGGTTGCAATGGCCAATTGAATGCGACAAGTAGGGAGAATTTCTATCTCAGGAGATTAATTATATTTTTAAATTCGTTGATATTGTAACCACCCACTAACAACTGACGTTTACCTTGCCGGTTAATACTTCTCCCTAACTACACTTTCCTTCTTTTGGAGCAGCTCCAGTATGGTAGGCGAACTAACCGCAATACAGGTTGTTCCGGTCCTACCATTTTGGTTGAAGTTGCAGAGCGTGCATGTTCGTATGCCAGTTCATGCCCAACTACACCCTTGTGAGGGGGCATACAGACAAGTTACACTTGGTTACTTGTTTATAAGACGTCAAAGTTTTTGCCTGAAAAAGTGAATTTGAGGAGAGTTTTCCTTCATTATTTTAATATAAAGAAAACCTCAGCCGATGGTTATCGTATTGTTGTGAATATGCTTTAGCTGAACGAAAATGCCAAACCCCCCGCTTTTTAAAAGTGATAATTGACTCGACTTGGATGAAAAAAACTTTTTGGACGGTCAAAAAAGTTTGAAAATGACGGACTGGAAGTATTACTCGATGTAAATAGTTGTCCAGCACAAGAAGAGCCCGCAGAATTTTTTGAAGTCAGTCAAGTAACAATTTCAAGACGTTTAATAACAGATGGGTACATTCAAAAGCAAGAAAATTTCGTGTAATATGAATTAAAGGTAAGAAGTTTTGAAAGTCAGCATTTGCATGTTAGAAGTCATTTTGCTTTGAATCTTGACTGATGATGAAAAGTGGATCTATTACACAAACCTAAACTCAAAAAATCATATGTGAAACCTTAACGTCAAAGCCGAATACTCATAGCGTCACAGTGAAGCTCTGTATTTGGGGTGAACAGAAGCGCGTGCTGTATTATGAGCATCTAAAAGGATATAGCCCAGTTTACATGCCTCTGCTCCATATAACAGGACGAGGATGATGAGTGACTTGTAGAGTTTGGTCTTTGTTCGTCGAGAGGACTTTACTTCTCAATCGCCTACTCAGTCTATAGTAGTACCTGTGGGCAAGAGTTATTATCCCTTGGATTTCGAGGCTGACGTTGTTGGTGGTGTTAATACTGGTTATAAGTTAGACAAAATTATCTACAACTTCGAAGTTATGGCTGTCAACAGTGACGTGGATCCAGGTCGCGATTGTGACTGTTTGTTTGATGACAGAAGATATTTCGTTTGCCTCGTTCAATACCAGACCCACTTGCTTCGCTTACTTGTCCATCCTGGAGAAAGCAGAACTAACGGCGTGTTTTTTATGGCGAATGATACCAAAGGCATTGGCATACGCCAATAATTGTACACTCTTGTAGAATTATTTTCTTCAAGAGTAGATTAAAGAAGTCGCACGATAGGGAGTCACCTTGTCTGAAACCATTTTGTTGTTCTTCAGACGAATAATTGCTTTTCGAATATCTTCATGAATAGGCAATGGAACGTCTGCTCCATCGTCATCGATTGGGGATTCGGTTTCACCATCTCCTGGTGTTTTGCTTTCGCTGCCATTCAGCAGGCTGGAGAAGTGTTCCTTCCCTACTTTCAGTATGCTCTCGGCATCAGTCACTAGATTACCTAACCTTCTGTTAGTCGCACCATCTTTTCGTAGATTTTTTGAGCATTACTGTTCCTACTCACGCATTTCGGCTTTTCTCTTTTTTTATATGTAAATGCGCAGTCTTCATAACATCACATAAAATCCTATAAAATGAGCGCATACATTTTCCCTATGGACCGCCTTAATGAAAAAATATGCATACAAACCCGTAAATGCGAATTTTACTGACTTGAATAAATAATATCTATATGTTATGTATGTTTATGTAAACAAAATTTCACACTCCATCCTTGTGAATATTTCAATTATAAGACAAAGTCTAAGCGCCCACCTAAACTTCTCTCTTAATTGTAACTTTGTTCCCTTGCATCGATGAAGGCCTGACACAACAACAACAGACAACATCAAACGCAATATTTAGACAAAATTTTGAAGTACAATGAACAAGTGTGGCAACGGTGTCAAACGTCACTGACGTCACTAAGGGCATATCAAGCCGCATTCCGCTTGCCATTGTCAAAGCGTTTTTTGTTGTCTCCCTATTTTACATTAAATCCATTTAATTGTCGTAAGGCGGCAGTAAGTATATGTTCATATGTTGCTGTTGTTGTTGTTGGCATTGATGCATGTTGCAATGCATTATAGTGGCAGCAAGTTGAAGATTATGTCTGCGTTGAGTGTCAACACCCACACCTCATCAAAACGCCCTCCAGCGGAGGCGCTTGTGCGCAGCTTAAGCAATTTAAGTAAGCGGTGAACAGCAATGAGCTTGGGCGCCTGATGCTGTCGTCAGTAGCTTACTATTAACTCAGTTCTCGCTTATGGTGGATAATTCACTTGTTGTTGCTTGGTTTGCAGAGCGTTCATCAAATTATTCAATTATTGAGCTTTTAAAATTAACATTTCGGTTTTCTTAACGCTGAAATCATGTCAATTCAGCGCAGACAAGCGAACAATTGCATTCGGGGTATTCTCGATGTAAAGCGGATTTTATAATAAAAATAGAAATGTGCGTAGGTTAAGTTAGGTTAGGACAAATGAGGCTAGTAAGTTAAAAAGCCACGCATAGCACAGTTCTGATCCTTTGACGTACCACAAGGCGTTTCGTTACAAAGTTCATGAGGAGTAGCCATCATTTAGGATTCCAGAGCTTGCTGTGGCCTTACTAGCGATTCCTCTTCCAGTATCTCATTCCGTGGATGACAAGATGTTCCATTGTTTCCCTGGTGCAATGCGCTTAACATTCTCGATCTGTCAGCCCCATTCCACAGGCGTAGCCGCCATCAGATTTTGACCAGTTTGTTTTAAATTTTGTAATCTTTACACACGATTTTTGCACTTTTACACCCCGTTTGATCGTTTCATCATGTTTGAACCTTTCTTGTCATACTCCTATTGAGATCATCGTATAGACAATGCAGAAGTTTACCAATGTTAATCACGTTTTCAGATGACAGTCGTACATCTCTCATGGCAATCTCGTTCCTATCATTTTCGAGCCTTCGGTTTACATTTTTAATGTGTTGAGCTTGCAACTCCAGAACTGTATGACATTCATTTCTTTCTTAGTTTACGCAGAATCTTCCTTCTCAATTGAAAAATGGGATCATATGGTCACTGTCTGCCAAAACTGCGATTACACACCGAGCTATGCCCCACGGTTTTATATGTAAATTCTTCAGCAGTCAGTAAACGTCTAGGAGCTGATTTAATACTAATTCAAGAGCCGCCATTGATGTGGTTCTTTGAGCGGCGCGAGCCCTTTCCATTGGCTACCTGTAAATAGAATTCCATATGTCCACCACACTACCACGCGGTATGAGCTTATGGCAGCATATTGAGCTGAGCATCTGTCTACATGCACAAATGTCAGCCAAATGGCCACCTGCGTTTGCACTTCTCAACCCGTTTACTCCGATCTTCAATGACCTGATGCAGCATTTCATCTGGAATTTTGGCTATAGTCTTCTGACTGTTCTCTTCGAGCTCGTCGAGCGTTGCTGATTAATTGACGTAGGCCTTTGATTTAACATACCGCAGTGAAAACAAATCTAGAGGCGTTGGGTTGCATGATCTTGGTGGTCATTTGTCTAGGCTATTTCTCTAATTCTAATTAATGAGTCGCCAAACTTTCCACGCAATGTGTCCATGTTTAGTCGTGAAAGATGAGGTAGCTCAGAGTCTTGTTGGAAAAAGAGATCATCCGTGTCAATTTCATCAAATTCCGGGAAAAAATTATTTTATCGGTTATCAGTCCCCGTTGGAATGGTGAGGGTTATCAGTGTTGTCGTCGACATCATCTAACGGAAGGCACAGGAAACGTGCTGTTTCGACGGGGTCGGACCAAAGGGAAAAGGGTGTTAGATGGTGGGGTTGGTGAGGCATGCAAAGAGGTGGTCAGTGTCATGCGGAAACTCTGGATAAGTAGGGGTTTAACCTGCTACAATATCCAGAACGAAGTTGCGCTAGGGTCATTGGACAACCCCGTTTGAATCGGTGAATGTTAATTAGGCAACATTGTGTAATATTGATTTTAACGGCATTTCGTACTTCATTTCGAAAGAAGTATGAACCACACGAGGATTTGACGCACCCCAAAAGCGACAATTTTATTCGTTGACGAATTCAGCAAGCCAGAAATGAGCCTCATCTGAGAAGAGCTGTCAAAATCAAGTCTGTATTTCCTACAATATTTACTTTTTTTTCTCATCAATGCCGTTATTATTACAAAAATCGCGCATAAAAAAATTTAGCAAGAAATTGAAAATTCACCACACCTTATAAATTCACCTCATTTGCTTATAATGACTGGATTTCGTTTTATTTTTAATACAAATTGGCGTCTAATTGTCTCTAAATAATTAAACTTAAAAATAATGAGTAAAAGTTGAGTTTATAAAGCCACCTCGTCTGCGCCAACCCTCATCTGCAATGGAACGTCATTTGTGTGTGGTTTCTGAAAATAATTACCGTTATAATAATTTTGATTAACAAAATTCAAATAAATAATTAAGTTGGCACTTGCTTTAATATATTCGCCTCTGCTTCGCACATATTTTCTAATGCAAGGCGTCAGCAGCTCCGGGTCCACCGACTTGGTGTTGTGACCACCAGCTATGCCTGAATATAGAATGGCAATGAAAATTGTGATCAAAGTGCCCAGGCAAGTGTACCACATGTACGAAATCCGATATAAAGGAAATACTTCGCTGTGAATTCAAATATGCGTCAATTCATTCAATTCTTTGGAGTGAAAAGTATATATTTACTCTGCCGCCGCATTCAAATCGGTCATATTGGATGGGCTCATTGAAGAGAATGTGTGGTCAAAATGATAATCGCATTGGTCAACACTGACGAGCTTCGTCTGATACTTAATAGCGCCAGAAGCTATGGCCCATTGCGCCTTCAAGCTAATCCACGACATGGCGATTACGCCCACCACACCGCCAGTTAAAGCAGCCTGCCGATGTTTACAAAAAAGAATCATTATAAATAATTATGCAAAAATATGTCTTTGTAATTTTTGCCTACGTTGCCGCTGATCCACGGCATAAATATGCCAATGGTAAATATGCCGAAAAGCGGACCATTGGTGATGGCCTCTAAACTCATAGTCAACTGCAGCACGGTGCCCATATGTTCAACTACATAGACCAGGCAAACGCACAGCGCGCCCATGCCCACCACAACCGATCGCATGATCCAATTTATCGCCTTATCGGTTAACGGCCGTTTCACAAAAGGTTTGACAAAATCCTCCAGCACCACAGCAGACATGGAGTTCAAGCATGTGGAAAGCGAGCTCAGCGCGGCGCTGAATACTCCGGCGATAAATAGCCCCGTGAGCCCCGGATAATCACCCAATGTATCCATTACGAAAAGTGGCAGTAGCTGATCACGTGCCTTGGCCAACTGCAAAGAACCACATTTACAAATTTTCTAATGAAACTTATGAAAAAGGTTGTCGTCTCCCACCTTTGTGGTGAGCGGATCACAATTTTTGTACGTGGCGTAAATTAACAAACCATTGTAGCCGCAAAGCGCCATCATAACCAGCACGCCGGAGCAAAAAATGCACAAAGCTAGGCGCGCTGCATGCAAGGTGGGCAAAGCAAGATACCGCTGAATCATATTCTGTGAAACCGCATTTGTTTGGGTCCAATAGACGACGCCTCCGATTAGCTGCGACCAAAGCGTATGGCGTACCGTGGGGTTTATATTTAAGCTATTCCAATGCAAATAAAGTGGTATTAATTAAAAACTCAAAATCTTGGATTGCAGTTATACGTACTCCGGTCCTTCGATGCGATTCGTTTCCCAAGCATTTTTCAGCACCACACCTGCGCCGCCAATGTCGTGACTTCCTTTGACGGCTACCAGTATCAGCGCGCCCACCATCGACACCGTTTGCACCACATCCGTCCACACAACAGCCCTAATACCGCCCTAAAGCAAAACCAGACACTCTTTACTAACAACATACAACAAATTTCAGCTAGTTCTAAGACTCACTAAACTGGTATAGAAGATGCAGATGATGCAAACGATGGGCGTTATGGTGTGTACAGCAACGCCGGTCACCTGATTGAAGGCTAAGGCGGGCACATAGATTACAATTGGTAAATAAGCAACCTAAGTGATAAAACGGATATTATTGCTCTCATTTATGATGCTTAAAGCTTACTCACATTCATAATAGCAAACATTACGGATCCGTACATGCGTAGACGACGATCGAAGCGGCTCTCTAGATACTGCAAAATGGTTTTAATTTTATTTTACAGGCATTTGTACATAAAATAGGTATTTTTGTGTTGGGAAAGAGTTTAATGACTAGATCTCTTGCGATCGATCTTGGACCAATGCACCGATGGTGGTCCGGCACTGACTCCGTGAAGCCCAACTATCCAGTAGTAGAACACAAGAGTGTACGGATGCACCGATCCGCTCCCATTCTACTGATAGGGGTTCCAGGGTGTTGTTAGCTCATCAGCTACAAAGTTTAACCGACCATACCACCACAAGAGACACCTGATCGTCTTATTGACAGCGAGGTTAGGCAATCTTTGATTAGAACCTGAAAACCGCAACTGATTTATTGTTTTTAGAGTTCAAGACTAGTATGGTATTTCCACTCTGCTATCTGAGTGGATGATCACTTCTCTGAAGTAGGCCTGCACTCCGGAGCAGTAAATCTACTGCAACCTTAATGGCTTAATTGAAGCTTTAACCCAACCGTAAAGAAGCTTACTGCCATCTCTTGAAACGGCTTCTTCCCACACACAACTCCCTTGCAGATAGTATATGGGTAGAGAAAGAGCCGCCAGAGTTTGTTTGGCGACTCCATGATCCAAGTGATCCGGTGCGGAGTCAAAGTGAGTGATGATTTCCGAGTGTCCAGACGTTGTTTTTTTAAGAACCCAAACTCTCTGAATCTGATGGCAACTTTCGCAGCCATACACCTTCCGGCAATGTTGGTGGTAACAAAAGTTCAACCTCATTGGACTAGTCATCTTTATTCAAGTCTGATTTCTTCTAGTAAGGTTAGGTTAGGTTATGTCTCACTTGTGACAGATGTTCGTTCTTTGTGTTACCCATAAACTCCTAAAGGTGTATCACCAGATCTTCATAGATCGACGAAGCGTTTTAAACTTGCCACAAATTTATTAAGACGGCTAATACCAAACGCAGCAACTTCGCTAGGTTCCCCAAAGCTGTATCTACCTAGATATTTTAATCTTAGACCGGCAAAAGCCGTGCAATAGAGGAAAAACTAGCAAGAAGATTCCACCTTGGCTTCATCTAAACATCTTTGGCAAAAAGCGTTCGACGGAATATTTAGCAGCTCCGCATGTGGACCAATTGGACAGTGTCCATTCAGAATACCTACAGTTCCAGCGAGATTGAATTTGCTTAGAGCCAATAGCTCGGAGGACCTCTTACAGTTCACTTTTAGCCAGTAGCATGTCATTCACAGGCGAATGAATTTTGGATATTTTTTAACAAACTAAATGGATCATAGTCCCCAAAGTATGGTTGTTGACAGGGCTTGCTGAGCTCACACTTGGTCCAAAGGACCAATGACAGCACGTAGGAAGCCATCGGAAAACCAGCTCGTTTCCAGACGAATGAATTTGGGGATCTTTTCTAACAAATTAAATGGAAATTTTTGTCAGTGATTATTTGTAGAAAACATGTATTGTTGAGAGTCTACGACAACCAGTTAAACTAATCTGGGCATTTACAGAGCTTTGCTGAGAATGTGGCGAATGATTCCTCATGGAAATTGCTTGTAATGCTAGCTCCCTTAAGTCTCTTTGCAAAGCACATGTGTACTGCTATTTTTGTAATCGCGTCATAGAATAGCGGAACAGAAGCCAAACCTCGAGTAATGAAACACGACGCACACGTGCTGCTCGCCGCTCATTTAATGAACCTGCCACAAGTGAATCAACTTGTTGCACTGATTTTCATTCACAAATCGACGAAAGTTCAATTAGCGTACACAGCGCCCACAATCTGTGTAAGTTCCAGTATTTATAGACACTATAAAACTTTCTATGTCATACAAACATACACGATGTTTGTTTACCCAAACACAGTGCTAAGCCGTGTGTGCGTCAAATAATTGAATTGAATTAAATCTCTCGCTATAATGGATGCTGCATTTCATATTTGTACTTGAGGGTGTGTGTGTGTGTGTGCGTAAATAGATTGTCCGTCTTCGTAGATATTCCCACAGAAACACTCACCTCATATGTCGATGTGATGTTCAACTGATGAAAGACGGGAAGGTAAAAAACACCCATCACTACGCCCATTGCAACCACGCCCAGGGAGACGTACAAATATTGGACGCCATAGGAGTAGACCTCTGTCGGCAAACCTAACAAGGTAATGCCAGAAATGAAGCTCGCCACCAGCGAGAGTGCAATGGGCAGTATGAGCATGTTGCGACCGCCCATTAGATAGTCGGACTCGGAAAGACTACGATTCATGAAGCCAAAATAGATGCCGATCATTATGCAGATCACAAACATGGCTATGAAGACGCCATAATCCGGCCACGAAAAGCGCTGCAGCTTCGCAATAATATCCTCTATGTCCGTCATTGTGATTGGATGGAGTTTTCGTCGATTCCACAAGACGATTGGGCTCTCGAACGTTTGCGCTGGACTCTTGATTGTAGGTTATTGTCTTATCGTTAAGTTCCACAATTTATTAATTAAATTTATTAATATTTTGTCGCGACATTACTTCTTTTTAAAATCAAATCCCGAATGCAAGCGCACTAATCTGCGTTCGTCCGCGCCTAACACAGCTTGCTTGCGAACTGAGCTTCCCAGTAGCGCCTTTTCTATTATCATTTAAGCTTCGTCATTGATGAGTGTGTGTTGTCAGTGGAAGTTCCCTTCGTCAGTGACACTGTAAGACCAATTTGGATAAAATATTTTCCATTCTCACTACTACAAATGCATATGAGCGCATACATTAGGGGCGCTCTTCCACACAATTACCGTTGGAGCATAGAATTGCAGCCGAATTTATGTAGTGACCAGCAGTCCAATACGTGGTTACTGTTGTCACCAACACTGACAACGCTAGGTTTATAAATAAATTGCGGCATATTGAAGCTTTTTTGCTCGAGGAGCAACGGTTTTAATATGTTTAAGTTAATCATGTTTAAGCGCGCTAAAGTGGTTCAAAAATATTATATGAATAAAATGTGGGTTATGTTATATTCGGTGCTCTCACTTTAGCTTATTGTAATTTCGTTCCTTATCTTTATGGTCTTTACACAAGAACCTATCGAAAACTATGCACCAAAAATTGTACGGAAAACGGAGCGGAGGTCTTCAGCTTCCCCTGGCGGATACTGCGGGGAATATTTTCAGAGCTGGAGTGTTTTCCTCCATTCGGATGACATGACCTAGCCAGCATAGCCGCTGTGTCTTAATTCGCTGAACTATGTCAATGTCGTCTTATATCTCATACAGCTCATCGTTCCATCGGATGGGTTATTTGGCGTTGCTAACGTGCAAAGTACCATAAATCTTCCGCAGAATATTTCTCTCGAAAACTCGCAACGTCAACTCATCAGTTGTTGTCATCGTCCAAGCCTCTGTACCATATAGCAGGATGGGAATTATGAGTGACTCGTAGAGTTTGGTCTTTGTTCGTCGAGAGAGGACCTTGCTTCTCAATTGCCTACGAAGTAGTACCTGTTGGCAAGAGTTATCCTGCTTTGGATTTCAACGCTAACATTGTTGTGGGTGGTAAGGCTGGTTCCAAGATAGACGAAATTATCTACGACTTTGAAGTTATGACAGTTAACAGTGACGCGGGAGCGTGGGGTGCTGACAGGAGATGTTTTGTCTTAGCCTCGTTCACTATCAGACCCATATACTTCGCTTCCTTATCCAGTCTGGAGAAAGCGGAACTAACGGCGCGATTATTCACAATATTTATTTATGAAGGAAGCTCAGTGCTCATTGGGTGCCGCGTGAACTCACTTTTGACCAAAAGCAACGAGAAGTTGATGATTCCGAACAGTGTTTGGAGATGTTCAAGCATAACAAGCTCGCATTTTTGTGTCGATATGTGACAATGTATGAAACATGGTTCCATCGTTTTACTCCGAAGTCCAATCGATAGTTAACCGAGTAGACTGCACAAGATAAATGAGCTCCAAAGCGTGGAAAGACGTATCAGTCGGCGGTCAGAGTTATGGTGTCTGTATTTTGGGATTCGCTTGGTTTAATTTTTATTGACTACCTTGAAAACGGAAGGACTATCAACAGGGACTTGATGGAATACGAAATCGTCAGAAAACTGTATTTGAAGTGCTGTTTCAACAGTCACCGTGTCACAAGTCAGCGAAAACTATGAAAAAATCCATGAATTGGGCTTCGAATAGCTTCCGCATACACCATATTCTTAAAAGGTCTGGATCCCAGCTACTATTGCCAGTTCTCAGATCTGAAAAGAATGCTTGCTGGGGATAAATTTACATCGAAGGAAGGACGATCGCAGAAACTGAGGCCTATTTTGAGGCAAAGGGCAAATGGTTCTACAAAAATTACAACGAAAAGCTGGAGCGTCGCTATAATCAGTGTATCTTTCTTGAATGGCCTTGAACTGTAATATGTTCTCATATATGTATGTATGTACATAAATACAGATACTTCAAGCACATATTTTTCTCCCATTGTCTTTCCGACAACCTAGAATAAAGAATAAACTATCTAAAATTACATGTCCGTCCACTTATTATCTAATGAATTTCTCTTCTAACGCAATGTGACATATGTAGATCAGCGGCGCGTCACACTACAGCTGCATTGCCGCAACGTTAATTCGTTGATTGTCGCTAATTTGTAGAGATTTACTTAAGCAATAAAATATTTTTTTTCATTGAATGGGCGGGTTTTCGTTGCACTTGAACTTCATCCTTCGATTTCAAGGTGAAAATAAAACCGGAAAAACTTTGAACTTCTGTTGCACCTTAACTAGTAATAATACGCTGCACAAATAGCAATGTTTTTGATTGGTCATACCTGAAATAGTTTTTGGAGATGCTGCCGAGTTGACAGTCCTTGGTAGGATAAAAATCGGGGTTAAATAGAGCTGACTGTCGTAGGAACGGCATTTTGATCGGTCAGTTTACATGACAGCTATATGCTAGAGGGGTCTGATCTCGAGGTCAAGACAAATAAACAATTTCTGAGAGAGACAGGGACGTGAGCAGAATTTCGGATCGATATCTCTCAAACCGAAGACGGACAAGGCTAAATCACTTCAACCTAGAGTTTCCGTTGTGATAAATTACAGAACTGAAAACATTTGTTGAGACGGTTGAAACTAAATGTTTATTCATATAAGAATTTGCGGGACTTTTGAGATTCTCTACATGTACTCTATATATTTTTATATGTGGACCGTATGAATGCTCATTTCTTTTTAATTTTTTCCTTCTGTAGAATTATTGTGGCGCCGCGAATTGCCATACCAATTATTATGGAATTAGGATTGCCAGAAATGGGCGTTGGTAACACGCTTGCGTCAATGACACGCAGATTTTCGACGCCGTGTACCCTAGAAGCGTAAGACAGGCAATTAAATTTCTTTTTAAAAACGTATTTATAAGTTTATCTAAAACACCCACTTGAACTTCGAATCCACGACACTATTATTTGCTGATGTGCCCATTACACAAGTTCCGCCCGGATGATGTGACCCCAGTCCCACATATCTATACGAAAAGAAACATAGTTTGGTAACATCTCTTTTCGTAATGTATTCCACTGCAATTGGCATACCTCATGACACACTCCAAATACCTGTCTGTCGGCATATTTTCCACAAAATCGCGCTCCGTTGGTCCATACTTTTTGCACTCGTCAAACTTTGGCCAATGGATACGCGGATTCAAGGGAGCAAAGCTTGCCGATTTCACGACCTCCACGGCAGCGCGTATAGCACGAATCGTACAATCAATATCACCGGCCTCACGCAGATAATTCGGATCGATAATTGGTTTCCGACGGGTATTGGGCATGCTGATCGTAACAGTGCCGCGAGATTTCGGCTGCAGACATGTGGATATCAGCACGAATCCCTCCTGTGAAGTGTTGTGATAACGCGGGAAGAGCGCGCGAAAATAGTCCTGTTTAAAATTGGAAATTGACATTAAAGCGCTTTCGTCCACTGCACCAACACCAAAGAAAGTCAAACCAAAGCTATCTTCGTAGTTGGAATCGATGTGACCCAAAACACCGAAATTACCCAAATGGCCATAACCGTTTACCAAATAGTTCAGAATTTGTAGGGGATTAAGCAGAGCGCGTTGATTAAGTGTTGGGCCCACCGTATCAATGGATACGAAGAGCGGTAGATTAACATGATCATGTAGATTTTCACCCACCAATGGCAGTTGTAACTGTTGCCGCATATCCAATGCTTCAAACAGCGAGGCATCGCCTATACCGGAGGCGAGGAGTATTTGTGGAGATTGATAAGCGCCTGCGCAAAGTATTACCTCACATTGCACATCTACACTGAAGACGTACTCCTCACGATTTTTCGTATCCATCACGCCAACTAAAATAGTCTGCACCTCGCTCTTTTCTTCGTCGATGTAAACGAGATTCAAGCGTTTCAAATACGCATTGGTAAGTGTGAAGAGATTGCGGCGGTTGAGAGAGGGCAACAAAAATTGATGAAATACATTGTGACGCAGCCCATTTTTAATTGTATACCGAGCACGACGAAAACGCCAATTCTTTTTCGAAAATTCTTTTTTCAAATTGTATAGAGCCTCCGTTATTTTCGAATAGTCCGCTGGTATCTCAAAAAGGGAATGAGTCTGTGTACGCACAGCAGTAAGGAAAGGTCGAATGTCCTTCCAGCGCCAATCAGTCAAATTGTGTCTACTGCTCCACCTTTCAAAATCACGTGGTTCTCCATCGAAATGCAGCATATAATTTAACATGGCAGAACCACCAAGTCCTTTACCACGAGGCAAGTACTGCCGCTAAAATTGATTGAGACATTTTAAGCCAACTGTATACTTAACCACTTATTTACCTGTTCTCCAAGTCCGCGCGATGAATAAACCTGTGGCTCTGATACAAATCCCCAATCGTTCTGACCTTTTTGCTGGAAGGTGGTCAACAAAGGTATTTTACTCAACAAACCAAATGAATCGCCGGCTTCAATGAGCAGCACCGTTGAGGTGGGACTGTGCTTGGCGAGCAAGGAAGCCACCACTGAACCTGCTGTGCCAGCACCAACTATTTTTTTTTTTTTTGTTTTTTTTAGTGTTTCAATGTCAAGTTCTATAGTGTATGTAGGTATAGGTAACTCACCCACTATGTAGTCGAAAGCATAGCCCGCCTGAGGGTTTAGCTCATTTGGTGTGTTATCGCCAAACAACGAAACAAATGCAAACCACAAAAAAGCCAAAAAGGCGATGGCAATGGCACCGAGGAACAAGATTTCTTTAAGTAAAACGTTTACATCTTTAATAAAACTATATACATACATATATTATATTTATTTATTCATTTATTTATTAATAATTACTGATATGTATATATTTTTTTCTGAGCAGTTTTCTGTACATACGCTGGAAATGCATTTTATTTTTGCAGCAAATGTTTACTATTACCACCAATTTCTATTTAACAACTAATAGAGAAGACAAAAGAGAAGACTTGAAGACTGCCACTAAGAGAACCCGCAGACATGAAAAGTGGTGGTGGGGAAGAGCTGCTGTAATCCAATTACAAGTCGCTTTATTTATTGGGACGTAGTAGAGCGTACTTAGTCGTTATTGAGGGGTGGAAATTGTGCCTTGATGAACCAATTAACTCAATTCTATAGATTTATCCAAAACACTTTGAAAATTTACCGCTCGATTTAAATTCATTCAATATGTTGGATTTTTACACATTTGTTTTATTTTTATGAAATCATAGAACCATTTCTTGAAATGTCAACAATACCTTCAAGAAATGCATTATTTGACTTATAACTAAACCCCCATAACACACTTTGTCCCCAACTTAAGCCTTCATCATCTCAATATCCTCCATCGTTGCGCCTTCTTCCAGTTTCTTTTCAAGCTCGCGAGCATCAACATATGTAATTTCTTCTTCGGGCATATCTTCATCCATAAGTGCAGCTTCTTGTGCTTCTTCCCTCGCGCGACGTTCTTTGAGACCGGCTGCTGGAGAACGAATTAGAGAAATGTTGCGCTGTACGTCTTTCACGTCCATCTGTATTTCGACTTCACGGCCCTTGCGCAAACGTTGCAAAACGAAGTTGTCTTGGCGACGTTCCTTAATTTCAGTAACCTTCTTAATGGCGTCAAGTGTTTTCTGCCAAGCTTCGCGACTGTATTTAACTGGGACATTGCGACGTTTCTCAAATTCGAAACTGGGATCGATGGCAAGCTCCTTGCCAGCAGCCTTTCGGTGGGCTTTTGTCCAGCGTACTTTACGTGGGTTCTTCTTCCGTTTGAATGCTCTATGACATTTACTTCTACAAAATCTGAAAATCTAAAACAAAATACGTATATATATTACTATAATTTAGATTATGCATTTTGTTAGTCACATTTATTTAACTTCAAATAATATCAGGCACATTCAAAACAAAAACAAATTAAAGAATAACACTTACTTTGCAATCGTTTCGCACAAATTGTATCCCGTGTCCAGGATAAATTTTGCTGGAACAAAAGTAACACGTTTCAATACGCATTTTTGCTGAATTTTGTCAAAATTTGCAAAAATTCAACAAATTTTCTAATTGCGCACACACGTGTTTGTTTTTGCTAAGAAGGTAAACTTGAAAAGAAAAAAAAACAGACCGAAATGGAACTGTCAAAATTTCGATAATCGAAATTCGAATATTTGTATTTCACAAAAGTTGCCACATTTTCTTAGACAAAAGGATAAAGTTAATGTAATGCGTGTAAATATTGTAGCAAAATTATTAAAGAAATGAAATAACATTTCAATTAGAAACATTTTCAACAAATTATATCTTAGTACTAATTTTAATATATGTAAATATGCACAAATATGTAAAAATGTAATGACAGCAGGAAATAGTTTGAGAGCTACTACTTTGATCAGCTGTTTATTAATTTATTAAGTCAAGCATAATCGTATTGGAGTAATGTGTTGATTAACGTCAAGTGTTCATTAAAATAATTAAGAAAGAAATGTTTGGAAATAATTTTTAAACAATACATTGGAATACATTATAATTTGGCAGTCTCAAAACACATCTTTTACGCCACATCAGCATTGTAGTGCTTCAAGCTCCGTAGCTAAGTGAAAACATTTTTAGCTTCAATTTGTTTTCCATTTGAAACTGCCACATAAGTATAATTGCTAAACATTTATATTTTAATAGTAATGTTCAATAGCTTCATGTAATTGTTGAGACGGTTGATTGGAATCTATTTTGCAATGAGGGTGCGCGTTTCTTAGTTTTTTAAGAAAATAAGCTCGATTTGTAAGCTTAATACAGTGCACAAATGAATTTCCTGGGACGCGCTGATCACACACATTCTAACCCGAGTCACAGTTCAGCCACGCCGATCCACAATAATTCTTACGAATATCGCCAACTTGAAAGCACCCCGCGTACGTCACATCACACAAATACATCTCATTCACGTTCCGTGATGTATACACGCGATTGGCGTTCAGCGCTACGTACACCACCCACATACCGAATTGGAAATCGCACATTACGGTTTAATTTCCACTTTGCGCTACTAATCATCTGCGCTATTGTATTATGTTTCCTATTTGCTTACGTTCGAACGGGATCACAATCTTCATCGGATGCAGCGTGGCTCAAAACCTATAGCAGTTCGACACACAGTAGTTCATCTGATAAAACACCATTCAATGGCGCTGCTGAGGCTTATATCGCTAAATATCCGCTCACAGCACCATTTGTTGGGCATGCCAACGAGGTAGTATATCGCATAGCCATAGTAGCTGATTTGGACACCAATTCGAAAGTGCTTAAAAAAGACGGGAGCACTGTGTGGCAAAGTCGTTTGAAGAAAGGGCATTTAACATATCGTAGGTCTAAGCCAGAAATTACGATTCAATGGGACGGCGGTGAACCTGTAATATTGGAATCTAGCTTTTCGTTAAAAGGCCGTGGCATGGAATTATCGGAGCTTGTCACATTTAATGGAAAACTACTTAGTTTCGATGACCGAACGGGCTTAGTTTATGATATTACTAACGATAAACCAATTCCATGGATTATATTGCTTGATGGAAATGGGCGAAACAGTAAGGGTTTCAAAGCGGAATGGGCTACTGTGAAAGATCGACAATTATATGTTGGTTCGATGGGCAAAGAGTGGACGACAAGTGCTGGCGAATTTGAGAACGAAAATCCAATGTATGTAAAGGTAATATCACCCAGCGGTGAGGTACGATCGGTAGACTGGGCATTCAATTTTAAATTCCTGCGTCAAGAAGCAATGCAAATAAATTGGCCGGGCTATATGATACACGAGAGTTGTGTTTGGTCACCCGTGCAAAAGAAATGGTATTTCCTGCCAAGGCGCTGTTCACGTGAAAAGTAATTTGATGCTTTAATAGAATTAAAAAAATTATTAAATTAATTTTCTTTCTAGATATAACGAAACGCGCGATGAACACATGGGTTGTAATTTGCTCATATCAGCTGATGAGCGTTTTACGAATATCAACACCGTTACCTTGGACCATGCAAACACGACGCCAACACATGGGTTTTCAAGTTTTAAATTTGTGCCAAATACTGATGATAAAATAATAGTAGCCATTAAAAGTGAAGAGTTGGATGGTAAGACGTCGACATTTATTACAGCATTCGATAATGAAGGGCACACGATATTACCGGAGCAACGCATCGATACTGATTTGAAATATGAAGGCATCGAATTTATTTAGTATGTGGCATGTAAAAGAACTGCAAGCAGTATAAAATAGTATTTTTTTACACAAAGAAGCTTTAAATGAAATAATTTGCCGAAAAATGTTCATAACAAGCACTACTCATAAGCAGAATTTGCCAACGTGCTAAATAAACGGTATAAAAACAACAACAAACCGAATCTGCGCCCAGCTGTATAAATACCGTATTTCACGAAGTTATTTAGCGTATTTATTGTTTTTATCGTGTACTTTTCATTTAGCTAAGAGAACGCTTACTTTTGATATTATTCTTAAGCAATGTACTACGTACTTGCAAACTTTCAGTACTATCGTAAAATATGACTACTTGTGTATAAGATTTCGCAAAAACATAAGTAAAAAATGTGATCTATCGTTACCATCTAACGCATTATTTTGTAAATATTAGAACTAAGTAAACAGTTAGATAAGGTGAGAGTTTGCTACGTTAATCTAAACATACAGTAATGCTCTGAAATAGTAATTAGAAAGGGCATTTGCAATAAATTTAGGCACAGCGAATTTTAGTTACAAATTTATAAATAAAAAATTTTCAGAAATAACCAAATTTATTAGAATGTAATTTTTTCAACTGTTCGCTACAGTTTCCATGACTCCAGCTGCATCAAGGCCAGCAACAATTAAATCCTCCTTATCAACACGCCCCTCTTGAGCGCGGATACCCAACCTATTAAAAAAAAATAAAATAAAAAATATAAAAATTTAAGGGTTCCAAATTTTTACAATACCTATTTGCGTTGTGATTGACATTCCAAAGCTCAGGAAGATATTTAGGCTTCATTGTGCTTAGGAAGTGTTGCCGCCACAGCTTTTCCAGTTCACAGAGTCCACCGAATTCGTTTTGATACATATGGACCACGTGCTCTCCATGGTGGCAATAGTTTTCATTGCTTCGACTAACAGAGAAATAATAAACTGTTAAAACCGTTACTTTTACAATTGCTGTTATTTAATTACGTTGTATCAATTTTCGAGGCCTCCTCAATTAATTCATGCGTTGGTTCTGTTTTGTAATGATTGAATAGAATGCGTGTTAATTCCTCACGTCGCTCTGCTGGTATTTCATTTCGACTTTGTAATAAGGCTCGCGCCGCGGACTTAACTTGCCTAGAGAATAATAATATATGTATAAAGTGCATATGAAATTTAGTAAATTTCTCCCACTAATTACTTAAGCTCTGGTAACTCGATGTACTTCACAGCTGATTCCTCTTTAGCGAACGGCGCGTTGCATTGTTCCGCCAGTTTGGTGCGCATTTTCAAGTCGTAAATATTACTAAGCTGATGACATTCTGGACATAGTAGGAGCACATCGTGTGATGTATGCGATTTCATAACCACTAAAAATATATAAATTGTATAAGTTACAAATACCATACAACTAATGCTTCACTATTACAATGTTAAATTATAATTTCGCACATAAGCCATAATGCTTTTCCGTATATGCAATATTCCTATTCCTCTCATATTCAAATATTAAAGTTATTTTCTCTGTACACCGGCTGTAAAGACTTTTGAAATGTGTTTAAAAACTGAGGTGGACTGAGATGAATCCTAGAGAGTATATTTACAATTCGTTACCTGGGAAATGTTTTCTGTATTCGCGGGGGACAACATTTTTGCGTGATAAGGGATCTCTGCGACCGCATACTACGCAACGGTTTTCTTTCGGACTCTGATAATACCGCCCCACATCTCCGACAGCTCGTCCCGATGGCTCGAAATTCAAACGCACAGTTAACGGTGTATTCGATATGATCTCGCCCAAACTTTGATCTACATACCATTGAGCTTTCTTCGCATCTATAGTACAAAGCAGTTCACCATCTGGTGCCTGCAAATTGCAATTATCGTACAGTGCTCTACTGCGTGTGCTAATGCTACGAGTTTGTAGAGGCTTTATTTTTGACTTTTTCCCAGCAGCTGCTGCAGCTTTACTTCTCTCGATACTCGCACAATTGTTTAAAAATCCTTCCTTGAAGCGAACATCAAAAAATGGTTCCAACCGTTCTTGAATATTATCGAAGTTCAACTTTTTTGGATTCCAAAACGAACTGAAACATAAATTTGTCTTAGTATTTCATTACTCAGTAATGTATAATTCAACCAACGTTGGTTCCAGCTTCTTCACGAGCTTGTCAAAAATTTTCACTGCGACCAATGCATCGTTTGCTGCATACTGCAATTGTTTTTCGTTTAGTACTTTAGCTTCCCAATCTGAGCAAGATAATCTCCAATTTTTATCCAGTTGCACGTTTAGCAAGCTCTTTGCCATTTTAGCTAAACCTTCTGGTTTTTGTTGCACCAAGGCAGCTAAATATCGCAAATCGAATGTGCTTGCCACACCCACACCATAGTCAAATGCAAGTTTGTGTGCATCATCTTGTGGAGCTACACCCACCTTTATAACTTTATCATCTTCGAGAAGATCACGGAGACCTTTTGGTATTTGTTGTAAGTTACAAAGCCGGAATAGTGCGCAAAGCCCTTTCTGTGAAGATAACTGCAACAGTGCCACAGGGCGACGCTTGCCACCCACTGTCACCCACTCGCAATCGAAGCCGAGAACTTTATATTCATGGCAGTGGCTAAAAAAATATGTAAACAAATAAATGATATATGTATATCAATTTTTGCATAAAAGCTTACCGCGTTAATGTATCTAAAACATGTTGGCATTCATCAAGTGTTTCAACAACGGTTATTCGCTTCCCTGCTAAAGGGTTTCTGTAGTTGCGTATGTAGGATAGAATACGTGCTCTTTGACGTACAACAAGACATAACAAACCAATGCCAGCCGCTGTGGCTAGGAATGATGTTTTGGTAGTGAATAGTGTGCGTTTTTGTAAGTCAGGCATATAAAATTAATTATTTTTTTATTATTTTGGTAGAAATTAAAGCTTTCACAATTTTGAGTGTTTTCAAGAAAATGTGCAAAATAGTGCGCTTCAAACTGTCACCACATCAGCTGTTTTTTCTTATCAACAGCTGTTCAACAATAAAAACGTGTCGGTTCACAATTAAGTATTTAAAACATACAAAAGTATATGATAACTTCAAAACTTTATGACAAACATTTATGTATCTGATTTGGATAATTTATTTCAAAAGTGTACTATTTCTTTGTTCATGACAATGATTTTGAAAGTTATCGCTCCACTCATTTGTATTTAATTAATATTTTTTCAAGAAAGAAAAAAATAATTGCAATTGAATTTTGCCTTTTGATAATTAATTATAATTATCTAAATTATTATATATTATAAATACACTTACGATTAGAGATAAACTTAACAATTAATTTAATAAAAAAAATTTATATTCACACTGTCGGCGACAACATAAACTTAATTTATACTAATATAAATAAAATATATTGTTAATGAACAGGATCGATATTAAACACTAAACACAAATTTATTTATTGGTAGATTTGATTTAACGTGTTATATTCAGTACATGATGTAATTGTTTTAGTATTATTTGTTTTATACTTTAAAGGTTTTTACTTTTATATTTATTTAAATGCCAGCCTCGTTTGAATTAATTACAATATAAAGTGTAGTTTAATTGGTTTTGCTAACGTATATTAGTTGATTCGTTTCTTAATAATTACTTTTAATATATTACTACGTAGATGCATTATTATAATTATCATCCTATGAGAGAAACCACAATGCGCTTCTATTATTAATGTCGTAATATTTGTATGCTCCATTAAGAGAGATATTATATGTTTTTAATTTAATAATAAATATCGTAGTCGTTTTCTAGCCGAGGACTCCCGTGGCAGCGACAATGCCCATTTCTTAAGCGCTGTCAAAATAACTGAACTCACAACTAACAAGGCGCCTAAAAGGGAATAACCAGTTGGAGTTTCCCCAAAAAACATGATTTGCCATATAAATGCGAATACAATATCTGCACAACGTGCAATAGCCACCGGTCCAGCTTGCTCCATTTGCAGTGACAATGTGAGTAATATTTGACCCAAAAAGCTAAATATACCTAGAACCACCACAAGCCAACGATCACGTCCACATGCTGGCCAGCACAATGCCCCTATCGAACCGCATACAATAAATGTGTACACCAGGGCAAAAGCACCAAAATTTGTCATGATGACGGAGAAATGTAGCCCTTTAAGGGCTCTAAGCAGTATATACACATTGGCACCAAATAATGTGGATGATATGGCAGCAACTGGACCCCAAATGTCGTAGGTTTTTCCTGAAAAGCGTTCAGTCTCCATTGAAGGGGCGGCATCACCAAAAACAAAAGGTGGTCGTGTAATTAGCACTACGCCAATTAGAGTAAGTAAGATGGTGACGATGTTGAAGATGCTGCAATGCTCCTTGAGAAATACTCGCGCAAAAATGGCAACAAATACTGGCGTTGAGAAGATTATAACACTAGCATCGGCGAGTGGCATATGACGAAAAGCGTAAAAACTTAACATTAAACCGGTCGTGCCCATAAAGCAGCGTAGCAGTAATATCACACGTTTGCCTTCGGGAAATACCGGGTACCGATTGTAGACAACGATGGGTATTGCAGGAAGCAGTACACCAATAAACCTGTCCATGAAAGTAAACAATGTTTCAATTAAAAGTAAACAAAATGTATGTATAAACATATGTACTTTTATATATGTACATATACATATATATTCATGAAATAGGCACATATCACTCACCGAAATGAAGCAAGCTCCATTGGATTTACGTCCACGAGCCCCTTCACTATAACCGAACATAGCGAGAAAAAAAGCGAGGAGAGAGTAGCTAGTATAATACCCAAATAAGGGCAATTAAGTGTTGCTTTGAGGCGCGTAAGTAGTCTATGTGAAGTTTCGCCATGACGAAAACCGTCGACAAACTGATGCAGTTCTAAATTTTCTGGCATCGTTTAATAATTTGTCATGAATTTTTTGCTTAGCAGGCTAAGAGTAGTTTCGATGGACTCCAACAGTGATGTAGTGAGAAAGGCATATTAACTTCGTGGTTTTCACAAAAAATCTGCATAAAATCACAATGTTTGTTAATTTAATTTATGTAAAATGAATTATCACTAGCTACACCACCTGGTTAGTTTTCGAAGGGGTTGTTGGTGTAGATGGAAAAATCGATTTCCCTCGTACTATTCGTCCCAGATATGTAATTACGCACAGGAACCACTTACGTTATTTTACCTCAATAATATACTTTCGGTAAGAGTAGCAGACAGTTTATAATCATTGTTAACTTTATTAACATTTTTAAGATATTTTAGATAATATTGTCGTCAACACAACATAAACTTTGTATGACTTCCGCATCCTTAACTGAATTTCCCATCGAGATGTAAACTTTTATGGTTTAAAACCGGTTACATGTTTGTAAATAATGCTGAACCGGTTACTAATTTGTTATGATAATCATTAATACTTAACACTTTCAGGTGAAAATACTATTGAAAATTTACATTATGTTTTAATTAATACTTTTAAATTTTTTTTTAATTTATACTCTTCCTAGAAGCTATTACTCTATATATTTACATTTCTTTTTCATGGAAAATAATTTACTAAGAAAAAAAAAAAACTCTTGAATAGGCGTAAGGCAATGTACACTTCTACATTATATAAAATAAGGAAGAATTAATATGTAGCTTTTAAGTGAAACTGACAATTTAACCATAATTGCTTAGCTATTTGGTATTTACCGAATATTAGGCACTGACTTTGTCGAATAATGATATGCGGTGCCACTCTCAAAAATACAACACGTAAGTCAATAACACTTGCGAAATATTTTATAACATAAAAATTATTAAATAAGGTGTTTAGGATTACCAGCAAATAAAAGGTATAGCTTCTCGACAACAAAATTTACGTAATTAAATAAATAAGACATAAGATTCTGCGTAACATTTCGTTTTCTTTCAATTTTGTAAAATAAACTATTTGCTAAAAGAATACAAAGACTAAGCAACTCTGTTTTCGTTTGCTTTCAGCTGTTTGCTATGGCAACATTCACAGTTTGAATAGCACTGATTACGAAGTATTTAAAATTTTAGTTCAAAACAAAAGATATCACAATAAATTCTATAAACAAATCCTATTTTACGAACTGTGAAATATTTTAACAGTCAAAAGTGCTCAAATACAAACATCTACAATCATTTGCTTGTGATTTTGCCCATAGATACAATAACAAAGTGTTTTTATAAAAACAATTGTAGACAAAAAGGTGATGAAAAAGCAAGTGACCAGGATCATGACTTAATTATACCTACAATCCAATAAAGAATCACATTTTGAACAGTGCAAAGCATTCACATTTATTTCATAAGGTAAGTTTTATTAGAAAAAGTTCTAGTTATTCGCAATAAAAGCTATAAATACCGCAATACAATAATAAGGGACGACGAATATCGCATCTAGCATTCCTTGTACGCATATCTTCACTTGTCAATCTAAATTGATTGCTGAGATAGTTTAGAAGCCCAGATCGGCCAATACTGCATCTAATTCGGCTTGTAAATTCGCGGCCTTTGCACGTATTTGTGTAATTTCATCCTGTAAATTGTCTACATTGGCCTGTAAAAGCACATTGCATTTCTTCATCGCTAGCAGACGGCTTTCGTGTTTCTTTAGTCGAGGTTCCAGATTACTCTTCTTATCGGCATTGCTGGCATCCTGTGCAAAATAGAGCACATTAAATTTTTCATTTGTCAAATGTAAGAGATTTGTTACCTCGGCTTCGGACTCGCTTTCAGTTTCGGCTTCACTCTCTTCTGATTCTGATTCTTCGGACTCTTCCTCTTCCTCAGACTCTTCTACATCTTCCTCATCTTCTTCTTCCTCCTCCTGAATTATAAATGTAGCAATTAAATATAAAATTAAAAATTAATATTGATTTTACATATACTACCTTTTCTTCATCATCATCCTCGTCTTCCTCCTCCTCTTTCATGGAAGCAGCCATCTTTTGAACTTCCTTCTCAAGTTTTTTAAACTTTTTATTCTCCTCTCTAAAGTATTAAAAACCCGTAAATATTTGCTTATAGATGGAGACCGTTTAAATTGTTTTACTTACTTGAGTATAGCATGATTCTTCTTCATAGCTTGCTTCAATGCTAATTTTTCCTTTTTAGCTGCTTCACGTTTAACCTTTACCTTTGTTAGTTTACTTCGAAGCACCTTCACTTCCTTGGCGAGGCGACGATCGCGCCGTTCCAACTTCTTTTCCTCCGGTTCATCTGGATCACTCTCGCTCATTTCTAATTCTAACTCAGGAGAGCTATCACGGCCACCATGCACATCGCTCGGACGTCGGGATCCATTCAAAGAACCACCTCCCTATTAATTTGAAAATGCTTTAGACAGTCTGTATTGTGTCATGGCGTTCCATCCAAAGCGCTATAGCGTAATTACCTTATTAGTAAAGCCATTAGCAAAGTTATCAAAGCCAAAGCATGATTCTGCATCATCTGAGTCATCGTATGAATAAAAATATTTAGCTTGTTGTCTTTTAGCGCATATGGGGCATGGTTTGCTTGTTTGTTCATCCTTTTGCGTTTTTTAGTGAGGTTATGTTAATAGCGAACGAAAATAAAAAGCTTGCAAATTGTTAAAATTCAATTAAGCGTAGAAAATCGCAATTATTTACCAAAAGCCACATTTAAAATTTTCTTTACCGCCATTTTTGTTTATTTCTAAAGATTCTAAAACCACTTTTTATGCAACTCACCTGCATAGCCTGCGCTAATTTGCGCTCCAACATCTGTATCGTTCGTTTCTGTTCTTCAATCTCACTCTTAGCTTGATCAAGTAACTCGCCTGTATCTAAATATTTTTTCTCTAAATCCTTAGCTGTTCTGCGAGCATCATCCGCTTCTTGCTTCAGTGAGTTCAAGTATGCCTCCTCGCTGGCCGGCGTGGGATCCATGGTCGCCACAATAATACGAGAACCATATTCCAGATTTTTTTCGCGTGATTTTTCGCGCTCCAATTCCGCTTCTAATGTAGCTATTTGCGCAAGTAATTTCTTGTTTTCACGATCCTGCGCTTCGCGATTGCGCAGTTCAAGCGCCAACATTTGCTTCGTACTCTGCAGATCATCGCGTATTTTGTCAATATCGTCGAGTTCATCACCGCTTGGATCATCTATCGAGAGTGCAGCCACAATGCTATTTGTGATAGCGGCTGGATCGCTGGTGCCAGAAGCTCCAACAGCGGCGCCAACAGCAGCTGTAGCAGCCTATAAGAGACCACCTCGAGATATTAGTTACCAAAGTAGGAAAGCTAAATGGTATTTACCTCTGCTAACAGATTAATTTTTGATTGAGACTTTTGAATTTGTTCCTCTATAGTCATTTGCTTACGGAACTTTCGCAAGCCCCCAAGCATGGGTTTACTACGATCGTTCGTTTGTGTGGGCTTTAGTTTAATACCACCCTGAATTTGTTTAAGCAATTTATTGTGTGAGTTATCTTTTTCAGTTTCGTATATAAACTTATTATCCACTTTCGTCATCGACTTGCATGTAAGAATCGGCTGAGATCTATAAATATAAAAAATATGTTATGTAATTACGATTCATAAACGCAGAATGCTAATGACAACTAAAACAAACAAAAACTTTAACATCGGCTGCGCCGAAGCTAGAATACCCTTAAACAAAGAAAAAGTTTCGATACTACTCGTATTACTTGAATTTGATCGTACTGCTCCGATATCGCCGTTTCCGACAAATGAGTAGCCGACAAACTTTTTCAAAAACTCACCGATCCAAAAAGGGTTAGATCGAAAGATTTTATTTTTTCTTGCCAAAAACAGCCCTTGGCCGGATAAAAACCGGGATTTCACCAAACACGTAGAACCGGTTGTTGTGGGAATTGTAGCAGCGCTGACGAAAAAGCTTCGGCTATTTCAGAACACTGCACCCCGCACTATAACGGGATGCCTCTTCATGTCTCTGGTCGCACATTTACATAGTGATGCCCTTATGCTTCCAACGTTGTTATTGTTGTTGTTGTTTTAACGGGATACTAATCACCGTTAGGGTGCTAAGTGTCATTTGTGTTGTCGCCGACGTCATCTAACGGTAGGCCCAGGAAACGTGCTGTTTCGACGGGGTCGGACCAGAGGCAGGGGGGTGTTAGATATGTAGGGTTTGTAGGGCATGCAAAGGGGTGGTCAGTGTCATGCGGAGACTCGTTGCATTCGGCGATCTAACCCCGTTTGGATCGGTAAGTGTTAATGCTTCCAACGTCCTTCCTTCCGGTTAATGAACATAACGAACGTCTCTCCAAGCATTTTCTGGTGTGGTGTTTTTGCAGAAACCATTCCTGTAGTCACCTGCCTCAAGCGGAGCCGCCTCCTAGAAACACCAAAACTACGTCCACTATGCAACGAGTCCGCGCATGACTCTAACCACCTCAACCAACAAGTTTTCTAGTCCTACCGTTAGATGACCTCGGTGGAAACTTACCTGAACCTTACCTCAAATCGGTAACCGTTACAGCAACAACAAGAAATGAGCAGCTTCTTGATCAGAAAATGATTGTTGCACAATTTTAAAGCAACATCTCAAGAACTGAGGGACTACATACATGCATACATGTACACATGCAGACGAAAAGACTGACATAGTTAAAGCCACTTAGTTCGTCACTTCGGCTGATCATTTATAAACTACACATTTGTATATATTTTATACAGTCTCCGTTGTTCACCGCTGGTTGTTATAAACTTCGTGGCAAACCCACCCTCTTCAGGATATAAAATAAATTTTTACCAAGAAATTTCCGCTTCGTCTATTAGCCTCATTATTCGCGCTGGTTAACTTCATTAACATTTTTCAACTCACCTGTCATTGCATTCCACATGGCGCAATTTTCTTCCAGACTCCACCTCCTTCATCATTTCTGACCAGTCTGGACGCCTGCGCGGTCGCGTCCTAGACAGCGCACACAGAGAGCGCAGAAAGAAAAAATAATAATTTATGCAATTTACAATTAAGTCATAAGTTATGCAAATAAGTAATGCCGCCAGCAAATTCATTCGACTTACTTAAGCTTTTCTAAGGCGGCCTTTTGTGTTTCTGTTAGATTTCGCTTCTCGCCAGGAGCGCCCAATGGTGGCGGCGGTGGTGGTGGTGCTTTGGGCACCAGTGATGGCAGCGGTGGTGGTGCAGGAACTGCATGTAAAAGTAATATTTGGTCCAACCAGGCAGGTGGTGACGCACACGAATGCATAATAGAAAAACACCGTTGGAGGGAGAAAATTAAGAGGATTTTTAATTCACTGAGCAACATAAGTCGAAAGTAAATTGCAATGGTAAGAAAGTGAAATATTTAATGAGGTTACGATTGCGTGGTTGTATTGCAGTAATTTGATTCTGTGGTGGCGTAAGCTAAGGTGCACTTTCCTAACTACGGACATTCATTTCAAAGTACGCTCTCTTCTTGCAACGATATCTCTTCTTCATTTGTGCCAGTGCAACGCTTGTGTGTTAACTCAACAGATAGCAAGCAGTGTTATTGCTCTAAGGGAAGCAGCAAAGGATAGCCGTGGCTGGAGTAGTAATTGTGTTGTGTGGCTTGCAGTCTGTGCATATTTTGCTCTTGAAACGGCATCACTTGGCATTTGTTAGAAGTTGCGCACACCTGATTCATTAGCTTGTGCTTAAAAGTTAATTGGCGTGGCAAAAGTTAGGTGAAGCCAATCAGCTTGATTTGGCTGGCTACTTCTAGCTGGTGAAATGTTTTATTGATGTAATTGTAAATTATTTAGCACAGCTCGTGCAAAGATATAAAATACTTAACTGATTTATTTTTTCATGACATTTATCTACTTATTTGTTTATCTCCTCTATATCTCTTCCTCCTTATAATTAATTTCTAAAATACTACCCGTTTCATTCATACATATTATTATTAAAACACACATATACATATATCCATCGATAGCTTATGCCTTTATAAATAACATAATAAAATTTTAAAACCATATTTCAAATAGTTTTTGAGATACTCCTTCTTCTTAATTGGCGTAGACACCGCTCACACGATTAAGCCAAGTTAACAACCGCGCGCCAGTCGTTTCTTCTTTTCGCTAAGTGGCGCCAATTGTATATTCCAAGCGAAGCCAGGTCCTTCCAACGGAGTAGAGGTCTTCCTCTTCCTCTGCTTCCCCGGCGGCTACTGCGTCGAATACTTTCTGAGCTGGAGTGTTTTCATCCATCCGGACAACATGACCTAGCCAGCATAGCCGCTGTCTTTTAATTCGCTGAACTATGTCAATGTCGTCGTATGTCTCGTACAGCTCATCGTTCCATCGAATGTGATATTCGCCGTGGCCAACGCGCAAAAGACCATAAATCTTTGGCAGAACTTTTCTCTCGAAAACTCGCAACGTCGACTCATCCGTTGTTGACATCGTCCACGCCTCTGCACCATATAGCAGGACGGGAAGCGACTTATAGAGTTTGGTTTTTGTTTGTCGAGAGAGGACTTTGTTTCTCAATTGCCATCTCAGTTCGAAGTAGCACCTGTTGGCAAAAGTTATCCTGCGTTGGATTTCTAGGCTGACATTGTTGGTGGTATTTACGCTAGTTCCAAGATAGACGATAAAGTTTTTGAGATACAGCCTCATAAAATGTAGCCACTCAGTCCAATCTTTTCTTCTCAAATAAGGAGGGGGGCTTCTACGAAGCTATTCTATTATGAAGTTGCCGTCTAGATGAAAACAGATTATTGAACAAAACGACTCATATTTGAACTAAATCCGATCACTGTAACACTTTTTAAAAAGCATTGAACAGAAAGCAAAAAAGCGGAAGGGAGATATTTGAAAACCAAATATATAGCGAGCCGCTTGTTTCAAGAGCGACGTCCGTTTGCAACAGCGTTGAACAAACGTACGCAATTAGACTTCAGCGAACCCTTAAACCAAATATGTCGGAGTGGCCCGCCTAAAGCTTCTTTTCTTTTAGCCGTAACCCCAGGCCAAATACGGGTTGGCTATCGCATCTTACACAAGTGCGCGGCGAAGACGCGAGAGTAGGAATATATATATAATATAATAGTATATTTCTACAATTTCTTACTCAAAAGCATGGCTATACCCAATTACCACCCAGCTTTACTGGAAAGAGAACAGTACCCGCCGATAGAAACAGAAGATGTAAACCCCTTTACTCAGTTGGAGAGATCAGTTAGAGAAGGACTACATTTTGAATCTTGAATTGGCGCCAAATAGCGAAAACAAGCAACAACTATAATCGTGTAAGCGGTGTCTACGCCAGTAAAGAGAAAGAAGAAGGTCATTCTACGGCTAATTTCTTCTAGAAAGCAGTTCAAGACATAGCGTCGTCGGAGATCGCGCGTAACTCGAAAACATATTTTTTTCTTCAAACATTTTCCTCTTCTACATATTCTCAAAGTTTTAAAACAACTAATGCCTTAGTTTTTCGAAATTCTCAAAAATTACTTTATTTTTAAGGAGTTACATGGGTATACGGGTTTCAAAAAGTCGAACTTTTTTTATTGTATTATTCAATTCTACACCACCTCTAGAGTATTGTCCTAAATTTTGAAGTTGATCGGAGTAGTAGTTTCGGAGGTACGACCTTGAGAACTTGTGCGGACGAGCCTAGCTGGGCTAAGTGCGCCGTCTTTAAATACGTTTTTCTCGATACTGTGTTTTTGAAGTCGGCCAGATTTCTCGAGAGCTACTCAACCGATCTTCACGAAATTTAACACAGGTCTTTGAGATACAATTCTTAAAGAGTTGGTCGAAGGATTTTTCTCGATTACAAGTATTTGAAAAAAAATGTCGTGAAATTTTCAATTTTTTTGTAAAAATGTCGGCCAAAAATTAAATTTTTAGTTTTTTTTTTTGTAAAAATGTCTGCCAAAAATTTAATTTCTAGTTTTTTTTCATAAAAGTTTTCAGCACGACGTCACCCGCAAAGGCGTCACAATGGCCGAGTTGAAAATTTTTTTTTTTCAAAAAACTTCAGAGTTTCTTTGCTTGTAACAATAAAATATTTCCTTTTTTATACGAGAAAAAATTGTTCGAAAAAGGCTGTTTTTTACACGAGGAAATCCATGTAACCCCTCAAGCTTTCACACCAGATATTAAATTTTTAATTTTGCAAAACCAATTACTTTGGTAACTCGTTTATTGGTTATTGATTATTGACTGTAATTTATCGCACGGTTTCATTCATTTCCCTTCAGTGACTACGTGCGATAAGCTAGTTCGAAACATTCATACATTCCACTCCACTCTCTGCTTAAGCAATGCCTTTATCTTAAATATTTTGTAACACTGACTGTTTCTCACTTACTCTTTTGGCCTAATGAAGTGTTTGGCACTAATTTTGTTCAAGGTCATACATGACAAATGTAACTTCTACGCGCTTACTTACACACATATTTTAAAAATCAGCAATTTTTCTATGGCTTTTGAGAGAAAACGGGTTTGGGGTCCAAAATAATTCAATTATCTTTAATTCGTGTCGGTGCGTTCATTCAAGAATGTGCCTAAAATGCCGCTAATTAGCCTTATGCGAAAAGCCCTCAAACAAAGGCTGATTATTCCGTTTTCAACGCTTTCCGTGATTTTCATAATTATATTGTTATTATTGTATTTCGTGTATTTTTATTCGCTGAAAACTGAATTGTCCTTGCGCTGGTGATGCGCCGCTTCCTACGCTCCCGCTGCCCGGCCGCGTTACGGCATTAGGCTCAGTTGTGTTTAACTTTACAATAAGAATTTTGTTGTTGCAGCGGCGCCTGCGGCGAAAACAACGACTGCGTCACCCCCGCCGTTGCAATAAGCATCATTTAGGCGAATGTCGCTTTGATCACACACTTACTTACACTGCAAATGTATATACGTCATAGGCGGCTGGCAACCTTGTTATCTGCCGCGAGATGCGCTCGTCGCATTATTATGTGGTAGAGCCTTTGAATTTTTATTTCGAGTTTCGTTAATTTCAGCCAAAGCCAACAAAGTGAGGAACTTTGCTTTGTTTATTTTGTCGGAAGTTTTCTCACAGTGAGGTGCTCGAGCTTTTTGTTCAATTCCTCACCAGATTTTGTGCCTGCTACCAGAAGGCTTGTCTTTGCCTTTGCCTTTTTCTTTGTTCCTTTTTATTTGAGTTCTTTTCGTTTTTCGTTAAAACAATGTTAGAGTGCAGAGGGAAAGCGGTTACCTTAAAGTGCTCATCCTCATCCTCCCTCTTGCGGCACACCTACACACAAACATTTTCTTGTGCTCAACCAATGTTGATTTCACCACACCATAGTGTCAATAGTATGGTCACGGGAAAATTGATATGAAGTCAGAGGTGATTCTTAAGGAAATCTTCAATATATACATAAATAAAATGTGACAACATTATTTAATTATCCTCGCAACGGCTTTTTACGTACACAACTATCTATAATTAATAGAATATTCTGGGCTACAAAAGTTGAGCACGCCAGTTAATTGTGACTCTCAAAAATTGCCAAAACGCTTTCGCTGAAGATATCACTGCATCGATGTTCCAACCTCAGTCTTGCAAAAGCTCAACAAAGAAGCCACCTTACTTTCCTCCATACAACATCGATACGCCTATTGAACAGTGTCCAGAAAAAACTTCTGACTGAGAACAAGTAGTTCAGTGCGCCAAAAGAATCTCGCAGTCGCACTGTCAAATTCTTCAAGTGCTTTTTCATTTCGGTTCGTCGTTGTCCATTTTTCTGCGCCGTATAAAAGGTGGAGAATGATAAAAAATATAGAAAATATAGAGAGTTACAGAACGTAATTTTCGTTCGTTGAGAGTGGCATCTGCTTCTCAATTGTCTATCGATTCCACCTGTTGGCAATAATTATTCTGAGTTTGATCTCCAAGCTTAGATTGTTGGTATTCATGCTGATTCCGAATCAGACTAAATCCTTCATTGTTTCAAATTCATAGCAGAGAAATAGTTTCGCGCAGAGTCTTTGTGTGTATCTTTCAGGTACTTTGTCTTGCGCTCGCTCACCATAAGACCTACCCCTTTCACTTCTTTTTCTAGACCGAAAATGCTACGCTTGCCAGCTCTGTTGCTAAGGCTAGCAATCTCATAATGAAGAAACATTCTTTCGGATTTAAGCAAAAGAAATTAAATTAATATTAATAGAACTTCTTCTGTTCATAAATAAGTTCACCACACCTCCAAAGAAAAGAGTGCATATAGTTTTCGCAATATCAGACAGACTGGCGGCGACGTGACGCTCTCGCAACGCTACAGAAAGCAATCAAAGTTAAGTTTCCAAATGCAAATTACAAATAGCGGCAAATTTCACACTTCCAATTTCTTGGTAATACCAGGTAAGTATAACTGTTACCGCACACAAGTACTTAAAGAGAACGTCAGAATAGTAGACTGCTAATAATAGACTTTTAAGTAATGAAATTCAGTTCACTGCCACCGAGCAACAACCGAAAGCATATTTTTTATTCATACAAAATCGCCGCAAACCATCAGAAATGCAAAGAAGTTCGCCGCACTGAAACCGAGGGGAAGTGAACAAGTGGTGAAGTGAAGCTGTTGCTGAGGTACTTGAGTTGGTGTGCAAGTATGCTCCTATGTAGTGGTGAGTAGTGGAGTCCTTTGAAGACGATCGTTAGCATAAGTGCATGAAAAGCCGGATGAATGTGATGCGAGAGCAAGGGCAAGCTGGAGAGTTTGGCTTGCGCTTGCAAGTAGCAACGTAAAATGTGCAAAAAGGAAATGGAAGTAAACAAATAAAATTAACGAAATGTTAAATAACATAAATATTTAAGAGTGCATTAATCAAATTATAACTAAATTGCGATTCATTCTAATTTAAGCGCTTCACGTTGTTGTGGGCTTGAAAGCGACTTAAGTGAAATATTACTACGCCTCGGAAGCCTTATCTAAATTAACATTGCGAACACATTTTACATCATGGTTCACAGGCATTTTCCACATAGTATGAGTTGAATGCATATTACACGCTGGACGTGTTATATAATCGGATTAATTATTGGTGCTTTGTTGTGCTCAAAATTCCCTAGTGGCTCACACAGCGCCACAAATGGTTCTTAATTAAAGAGCGACCACAGCGCAGGAAGCTCTATAAAGTATCACCCACTCGCATGTAACCTGTGTGGGTATGTACAGATAGACAAACAGGGAAATATCACACGTTTATTATTAAGGGGTTACATACATAGGTCCGCAATTTTCAAAAATTCGATTTTTTTATAGGTTATTATTCTTTATAGTTTTAGGCATATTTCTGTGAAAGTCGATTGCAAAAATTCCTCATAGATACAAAGTTGTGGTAGAAAATCAGACCGCCCGAATAGAGTTTAATGCACACAGGTAGCTGCCCTTCGTTTAAGGCACATGAAAGTTTAAACGAGTTTTTCTCGAAACTACTTTTCCCGGCACGGTATGCATGATAACTCATACAGTTTTTAACATTTTTGATGCAATTTTTTTTTAAATATTCGAAAATGTTTTCTCTATAGTCTGTCGAGCCGGATTTTCGATATTTTTATTAAAAAATTTTATAAACATAATTAAAGTGTGACATTTATGATGTAAAACGCATACTTTTTTTTTCTAAACTCCGTAAATTGGAAAATTTTTCGAAATTAAAAAATTCGACTCGACAGACTATAACTACAACTTCATTTTACAAGAATTTTTTTTATATTTAAAGATCCATCGACATTTCAAGGATAAATGATGCAGACCGTGGAACAACTTATTTTTCATTGTACTTTGGGCCACGTGATATTTTATGTACTAATTTTTGTAAAGAAAAATTAAAAGACATTTTTTTATAAACTTTAAGTACCAATAAACATTGTATAAACATTGTTTCTTTTAGCGCATTTTAGGTGGACGTATGTAACCCCTTAATATAAATCCAAAACAAATCGAATTTTTTCATTAGCATAGTATAGATTGAGGAATAAGTAAGTTATGTACGAAATATTGAAAATATTGTTTCATTCTTCTTCTTTATTGGCGTAGACACCGTTTAAGCGTTTATAGCCGATTTTGCAATAGCGCGCCAGTCGTCCTTTTCACTCTTTGGCACCAAATGGAGACTACACGTCAAGAGAGGGCTTTACTTCTCAATTGCCTACTCAGTCCTGTCAGAAAGTTCTGTTGGCAGGAGTTATTCTGCGTTGGATTTCGCGGCTGACGAAAATATCTACATTTCGAAGTTATGACTGTCAACAGCGACTTGGGAGCCAAGTCCTGACTGCGAGGAATGTTTGTTTGATGATAGGGCATACTTTGTCTTGCCCTCGTTCACTACCAGACCCGTTTGCTTCGCTTCAGTCCAGAAACAGAACTAACGGCGCGGTTTTAATGGCCTTGATATCGATGTCATCGGCGTACGCCAGCAGCTGTGGACTCTTGTAGAATATTGCAACTCTCTGTATAGCTCTGGGTATGCTATTTCTCCCTCCATGACTATGTGTACCCACGTAATAGAATTCTGAGAAAAACAATTTCTCGTGCGTTTAGTAAAACCACAAAGCTGAATTTATGGAAAACCCACGAAAATCGGTTAATTTAATTGTAAAATTGTTTCACCTGTCACCGGTTCCATCATTAGCATCCTTCGCAGAAACGGCTAATTGGTGTAAAAATACTTGTTCTCAATCGGCTTTGCTTTATTGTGCACAGATTTTCTCTTTTCAAAACACTTACTGTATACATGCCAATATGTACATATTTATTTATATAGATACATACATTCATATGCTTGCGTGTATTGATATGAACATCTTTGAGCATCAATATCATTGGCCTTAAAGCGTTTCGAGTATTCGCTTTGAATTAAATGCAAAGGAAGCACGACCATGAAAGCAAATGAAAAAGCGGACAAAGCTAACAATATTCAATGTACGTATGTTCGTATATATTCATTTATTTACAATAAATACTTTTTTGTAAACTGTGTATTTATATATATACTCGAAATTATGTACTTTGATACATTGAACGGCACAGTGTTCCGTTTTAGCTAGCAGACGCTTTCGCATTTGAGCACTTCGAAAATTAAATAATGAAATTGCGAAATCTAAAATCTAAAATCGAAAAGGGTGAGTGCGAAATTTCAAAACGTTTCTTAAAAACTGACTGTGGACAGAAAATAGTAAGATTTTTTAATTTAAATTTCGCACGAAAACTCATTGGTCGAAATATTTTTTTTTCTAGGTTGGTAAGACTGTCTATGACATCTGAGCCAAATGTCACATCAAAATAATCTGGGGAAGGTATCGTTAGTGAGGATGCAGGGTCTGTTAAAAATCGCGTCAAGTGCAGGCATCCTAAAGGTTGACTACTCCTCATGCACCTAGCAACTGAACTCCATCTGGTATCGCTAAGCACCAAAACTGGTCTATGCGTGGCTTATTACCCTACGGGATTAATTTAACCTAACCTTATACCCTTGTTTTTCTGAAGTAAATGAAGTGCTTTCTGCAATTTTTATGAGAGGGAAATTATTCAACAAAGAAGTTTCATTAAATTTTGTGTGCGATACTAACTTGCTTGTGCCAAAACATTCTGAATGTTCGAAAAGCCCTTCGGTGATCATTGTTTACCGCGAGCAAGTGAAGTGTTTTTGGTTGCTACAAATTATTCCAATAGAATCGAGAACGCCGACAAACCACGTTCAGGACGGCCCTCAACATCAGCTGAAGATCAAGACGTCAATCAAATAAAGAAATTGGTGTTTGAAAATCGACGATTAACACTTAGAGAGCTTACATCGTTGGAGTCAGTGAAAACCACTTTGAAAGATCAATTGGAACTAAGTAAAGTGAAAGTACGATTGCTCCCAAAATCACTAAATTTTGTATTGAAAAATGTTTTCCGATTACCAGGATGTCATGAAACGTATTATTACTGACGATGCGTCTTGGATCTATGCTTACGACCCGAAAACAGAAAATCAATCTTCCGTATATCGTGGCAAATGTGCGCCGAAACCGAAAAAAATCCATTTAAATCTGGTCAAAAATCAAGGTTATGTTGACATTTTTCTTTGATTAAAGAGTTGTGGTGCACTCCGTATTCCTTCTGACCGGCCAAACTGTCAACAGGGAATACTATTTGAGTGTTATGCGTCATTTGCGCGAAGTTAAGCGTAAAAAGAAGTCGGAATTAAAGACAAATCTTGATTTGTGCACAACGAAATGCACCATCACATACTGCATTGCTTACTCGTGAGTTTTTCGCCCAAATTTTCAACCAAATCGTGCCGCAACCACCGTATTCGCCTGCTTCAACTCCGTCTGACTGCTAGCTATTTAGCAAACGATCGCTCCGGACAAATCGTTTCGAGTCAATTGAAGACATTAAATGTGCTACGCGCATTACGGCTATTCCGAATATTGGCTTTAAGAAATGTTTCGAGGATTAAGAAAAATGTTGGCACAAGTGTATGGGGCTGAGTGGGATTGTTTTGAAGGAGAGGACATAGAATTGTAGAATAAATTTAAATAAAAAATTAAATTGAACAAAGTCTTACTATTTTTTGTTTACATTAGTATTTCTTCTAAATTTTCTTCTAGACGTTACACCGTATGTGGTATAAAAATCAAAAATTATATAAAAATTTTTATTTCAATTTATATCGGAGTCCTTAGTGTAGAAGTAACAGCTAAAATATCTACCGTACCTGGTAAGTTTTATGCAAAAATGTCTGTCTTTCAGGTTATGATTATGTTAAATATTCAAAATCTTTGATTTCGTTCCTCTAGATCACTGTAGCACTTTGGCTTCTATACATACATATATAGAATGAGTGGAAAAGACAGAATTTACGCTCCATACAGTTGGCATGTTTTCGTGCATTTCTTCACACATACACGCATACATACACACATGCGAATACGACATACACACACAGTAACATAAAGCGCTTGTGTGCTATTTCATTTGAATTTTGTACAAAAGGAGTAGTTCGGACATTTGTCGCCCAGTGTGTTTGCATTTATTTGGCTCCAAGGCGTCACCTCTACTTACAAATCACTTTGAAAATGCTATTAAATTTCCATTGATTTGCACTTGTGAGCGCTTGCAAATTCCAAACATTTGCATGATCAATCATGTTATTTTCTTTTGTACGGTTCACCACAAATAATTTAATAAATAAAGACACACAGAAATGCAAATGGGGACCTACAACAACACTGATGCGCATAGTTGATTGCCCCCGACAAATTCATGGATTGCCCCCTTTTTTGGGGCAGAAGAATTTGAATTAATCGTCACTTTGCATTTTATTCCCGTGCTTTGCCCTTATTTTGCGTCCTTAACCGATGCTTTATTTGTCGCTAATATTGTGTATGCTCATGCTTGCGGGTGGGTTTCGCTTTGTGCGTGCATGTGGGTATGTGGGTGTGTGTCTCTTCACAATTGCATTTTTATCCCAACGGATGAAACTATCATTTTCATTTCATTTTATTTGTAATATTTTTAAAAATATCTCCGGGCGTCTTTTGTATATAAATGAGGCACTTAAACAAATCCGTCCAACAGCAAATCCTTAAACTCCACACCCCTACTTTTGTTGGCGAAGATTTTCAACTTGCTCTCTCTCACTAAGCCCACTTGAGTTACGCCAGCTTTTAGAGAACTTTTCATCTTAGCAGCAAGCTGCAAGTTTAGTTGTTGTTGTTGCTATTCTGTTTGTTGTGTCTTGGCAAGTTTTGCACTATGCGCATTTTTCGTTTTCTTTCATTTTAAAATAATATTTTTGTTCCTTTTGCCATTCTTCTTTCATACATAGTATTACCATTATTACCAGTGCTTTGTGCGTTCTCAGTCTTGGTTGGCTGCTGGTAGGACGCCATTTAAAACGGCTCATAACAATAAACATTATTACATTACATTCCATTACCGTTGTTGTCAGCATCCCCGTCGCAATCGCGTCGAATGCTTGAGTTGTGCGGCCAGTGTGTTGACATTCGTGGCCTCCATTAGCCACGAGCGAGCAGGGGTTTCGGTCAACCTCAACACAGCTTCACCAAGTCATTTAATAAATGTCTTGGTTTTTATTTTTTATTTTTTCAAGCTTTTATTTTGGAATTTTCGCCAGTCATGTGTCGTCAGCGGCCTGTGGACAAAATAGCGACTAAATTACGCACGTGTCTCCCTTTTAAACGTTGCAAATTGAGACTACTGATGAGCCTTCACCGCCGTTTGTATTTTTCGTAGAAAAATTTAAACATTTTTTAAGATAGTTTTTGACCCTGTCAGAGGAACTTCATTTCATGACGCGTAGTGGTTGAATTTTTATATCAGTATTTTAGTTTGCTCTGGACAAGCCTAAACAATATGAAACGTTTAAATAATGTAGACTTGGTATAAGAACTCGGAGCAAGAACAATTTACTATTCTTTCTTTTCAATTTTGGAAAAAAAGTATTTATAGTATAATCTACAAGATCATGAACTCTGATTTTCAAACAAGCTCGTGCTGTTGCTCGCCTTGCTGCGGTTATGGCAATCGCTGAAAGAGCCAAAGATTACTGGGGTCTAATTGATGTTACCTCAGATTCTCTGCCGCAAAAATATTGATTTGAAATGAAACACAAGAAATTGTCATTGTCCATGCCCCTGCCCCATATAGCAGGACAGGAATAATGAGTGACTTCTAGAGTTTAGTTTTTGTTCGCCGTGAGAGGATTTTATTTCTCAATTGTTTACTCAGTCCGAAGTAGTACCTGTTGGCAAGTTATTCTGCGTTGGGTTTCAAAGCTATGTATACTTAATATGCTTCACAAATATAAATGATTACTCAATGCTTTCGAACCCATTGAGAATTAAATGTACTTTCCGACAGAAGTTTTCTCACAATAAATGTAGACTAGGTATTGTATTCGAGAATTAAATAACGGTTCGGAATAATAAAAAAGTACACTTAAACCATTCAGTACTCCCCTGAAGAGGCAAAAAGATTTCCATACAAGGTCTTGATAACAAACGGTCAGTTTGTATGACAGCTATAGACTGTAAAGGTCAGATCTAAACAATTTATTCAAAAATTGTACCATTTCTTTGAATAATAGTCTATGCCAAGTTTCGTGAAGCTATTTCGTCACATAAAAAAAGTTTCCCATACAAGGACTTGATGCCGATCATTCAGTTTGTACGGCAGTTATATTCTACAGTGGGTCTATATCGGCAGTTTCGATAAACAAGCAGCTGATTGGGAACAAAAGGATATGTGCAAAACTTCGGATCGATATCTCAAAATAAAAAAGAGACTAGTGTAGCTAGAGTGTCTAAATCGACTCAGCTCGTTATCATTTTCAGCCGATCATTTGTATATATATTTAAAGTGTATCCGACGTTCTCTTCGGAGTTTTTCAAACTTCGTTGCAAACTTATGTATATTAAGGTAAATTGAGGGTATAAAAGTTAGTAGATTGACTCGAAACGTAACCTAACAGGTCACGTGAAAAATTCTGGCCCGACAAATAGATAGCGCTACTACACTTAAATCCATATTTAGTTAGCCCTAGTCTTCAAAAGCGGGTGCATAAATTTGGCAGCTGTCGGATCATTAGTTTGATAATTATATCATTTTGAGTGAAGCAAAATTTGGTAGTGCTTCACTCACTCACTTAAAGTGCAGTTGTTCGAGATATCAGACACTCTAAAGACATCGACTGAACGGGTACATCATATCAGTCACGAATATTTAGATATGAGAACGCTCTGTGGAAAATAGATTCCGCGCGAGCTCGCTTCTAAACCAAAACCATGAAGAGTTGATGATTCGGAGCAGTGTTCGGAGATGTTTAAACGCAATAACTCGAGTTCGAATGAAGTATGGTTCCATTATTTGACTCCGAAGTTCAGTCGGCAGCCAGCCGAGTGGTTTACACACGATGAAACCGCTCCACAGGTTGGTAAAATACAACAGTCAGTTAGCAAGGTTATGGCGGCTGTATTTTGGGATGCTCACGAAATAATTTTAACTGACCTTAATTGAGCTTGAAAAAGGAAGAACCATCAACAGCGTCTATTTGAAAGATGAAGTCGCCGAAAATTCCAAACTTCAAGAAAAAGAAAGTGCTGTTTCACCAAGGCAGTGTACTGTGTCACAAATCAGTGAAAATGATGGAAAAATCCATGAATTAGGCTTCGAATTGCTTCCACATCCAGTGTATTCTTCATAATTGGACCCTAGCGACTGTTCTCAGATCTCAAAAGAAGGCTTGCTGGGAAGAAGTTTTCATCGAATGAAGAGGTGATCGCCGAATTTGTGGCCAATTTGGAAGCAAAGGATAAATCTTATATAAAAAATGTTACTGAGGAGTCGAAGGATCGCTGTAATCAGTGTATCATCCTTGAAGGGAATTTTGTTCAATAAAAAAACGAGTTTTGACAAAAAATGCACTGTCCTATGGTAGTCCGGCAACTTTTCAATTGACCTGCTAGAGCGATAAGCAAGCCTTTAATGGCGTCTCGACGCAGAATTATGCCATTAACCCTTCGTTGAATTGTTGGCAGATCCCAACATATGCGAAAGCGACCGCCGAATGAGTTGCACAGATTACATGAAATAACTGTTGTCACTTTGCTGATAAGACAAGGACAGAAAAGAAGTGCAGTTAAGCTTAATTATGTGAACCTTTTAATGGAAATTCTATAAATAAGAGAAGCATACATATGTACATACATAAGTGGGCGGCGATGGCCTTGAAACGCTTCGCTTAGTATCTGCAGCAGGTCATCTGCTGGTCACACGATAAGTGTTAATTATTACAAAGCCATGCGCATACATATGTGTGTTTGTACATATAATTTTCATTCATGTTTATTTTCAGAAATGTTCAATTCGTTTTTCTGAATTTTCGCTGAAAACAACGCAAAATCAACTGAGCTTATTAGACACAGAATTTATTTTTAAATTGAAACACATGCATTTGTACACACATATTCATATGTGCTGCTCATATGTATGTATATGTATGTGTGTGTACAGTAACAAAAAGCATTGGAGCGAACTTTACAGTCTCGTACACTGGGGCCCCGGTTTGCGTCGACCCGATTTGCGTCGTTTCGATTTGCGTCGCAAAATATGTATGTACATACTAGAGACCTCTAGTACATACATATGTTTTGTACAATGTTTTCAATTTGCGTCGTTAATTTCAGTTTCGGTCGTTTGAATGCCTACGTATGCAGCAATGTACATATGTATATACATACATATTCAGTTACAGAAAACAATTTTTCCGTAAAAAGGGGATTCCCAATTATCGGCATATATGCAAGTGCTGCACATAGAAATATGAATTTCGGCAGAGAATTTCCGTCGCAGTTGCGGTTTCAGTTGGCTATTAATCACGCGAAAAAATGAGTCAAAAGCGCAAACAAATCAGTGTCGAATTGAAATTAGACATACTAAAACGTTTTAAGTCGGGTGAAAAAGCCATTGACATCGCAAAACATCTTAACTTAGCTTCGTCTGCTGTAAGGACAATTTGCAACCGAGATGCTGACCAAATCACAAAACTTGCAAAAACTGCTACCTCGCTACAGTCACAACAAGTCAAAGTAAGAAGTCCGCTGAACCAAAGAAAAGTGCCCCTGAGCAAGATGATTATTCAAAATAAGGCCATCAGCATCTTTCATGATCTACAGAATGATACTCCATCAACAAGCAGTGGAAGTTCCGAAAAATTTGAAGCACGTAACGGTTGGTTCCAACGCGTTAAATCTAGGGCAAATTTGCATAATATCTCTCTAAAAGGAGAATCGGCTAGCGCTGATAAGCCAGCTGCGGAAAAATTTAAGCTTGAACTACAAGCTATTGTCAAAGAAGGATATTCTCGCAAGCAGGTCTTGAATGTCGATGAAACTGGCTTGTATTGGAAGCGGTTGCCTAAAAAAACCTACATTTCCAAAGCCGAAAAATCTGCTCCTGGGTATAAAGCCTCTAAAGATCGACTTACCCTTCTTCTAGGTGGAAACGCAGAAGGGGATTTTAAATTCAAGCCATTTCTTATTTACCAGTCTGAGAATCCAAGAGCCCTTAAAAATGTGAATAGAAGTGATCTTCCGGTTCACTGGCGTGCTAATAAGAAAGCATGGATGACTGCCACGCTATTTACAGATTGGATTAAAAATTGCGCTGTTCCCGAACTGAAAGATTATTGTTGCTCTCAAAAGATTGATTTTAAAATGCTGTTACTGATGGACAATGCTCCAGGACATCCCATATATTCAGATGATATTTCTGAAAATATAAAAATTGTTTTTATGCCTCCTAACACCACCTCTATCATACAGCCGATGGATCAAGGCGTAATATCCAACTTTAAGTCTTACTATCTATTTCTCAACTTATAGAAGCAACTGATAAAGCAGATAAATTAACCATACCGCAGTTTTGGAAGGATTACAATATCAAGATGGCTGTCGAAAATATTGGTTTTGCATGGAAAGAAGTTAAAATGACTTGTATGAATGGAAGTTGGGGAAATACATATATGGCCAGAGTGCTTGCTTAAAAACAATGTTCCGATTAACGATATACCAACTGTTCAGGAAGAAATTGCTAATCTGGCTAGGGAAAATAATATTGAAGGAATGGGGATTGAGGATATCAACGAACTGTTAAACTTACAGGATGAAGAGCTCACAAACGAAATGTTATTTATTAACTTTTGAAACTGAACATACGTTGGATAATGAAACTGATCCGACCGTTATCCAAACAGAACCAAAAAAGCTAACAACTGCGCAAATTGCAAAAGCGATGGAACTGGTAGAACAGGCGATTGAAATTTTTTGCAACAATGATCCCGATGAAAATCGTAGTGCCAAGGCAAGTCAATCTCTTTCCGACGCCATACAATTATACAACAAACTTTGGACGCATTTTTATGCAAAAATGTAACTCAGCCCGAAGAAATTATGGACGGCTAAGGTTTTAATTTCATCGCATTTCTTTTTTAAATTGCTGTTTTGCTTTAAAAATGTGAGTTTGTTTTTATAGATATATACATATATATAGATTAAAATAAATGTTTTGTATGCTATGTAAATGCCTTCTTAAAAAGTTGCATTTTTTTTAACTCAGGAACAAATTAAAAATATTTTGCAGTAAGTATATGGGGAAATGTGTTTCGATTTGCGTCGTTTCGTTTTGCGTCGCGTCTCTACGGTCCCCATTAACGACGCAAACCGGGGCCCCAGTGTATGTGAATATAAACAAAATGATAATATTTACGAAAAATATTCGGACGCTTTGCATTTTTGCCAAAATTCCTAATACAAGTGTGCGGTAGGTAGCGCAGTATGTGTGTGTTTGTATGCCTGTGAATGCTGCAGAAAAATATAATAAAAATCTCCGCTTCTGCCGCCGCCGTCGCAACACCCAAAGCGAGGATAAATTCAGTTTTTGTTTATACATTTTTGTCGCAAAATTACACAAAAGCAAAATGCATGTGTATTAGTGGCAGATACTTTCTACGCCAAATTTCCCTCAACTGCTGCTAAATAAATTTGCCTGTATACATGTGTATGTAACATATACACATGTGCTTGTTTGTCTCACACCCACCTTTGGTGCGCAGCTGGTTGACTTGTCAGATATATGTATGTATGTATCACTTTATGTATAAAAAAAATAATATTAATATAATATAAAATATTCAAGTGAGGGTGACGGCCGCTGTACTTCTCGCCCACGTAAAATTCAATGACAAAGTTCAAAAAAAAAAAAATAAAAAAATAACAAAATCCTAGATGCCCTACACACCCAACGACCCTTCTCAAAATTATGTTCTCATTTTATTTGTTGAAGGAATAGTGAATAGTCTTATTACTGAAGTGCCAAAAAGCGGCATTTTATACTCACGAAGGTTAGTTTTGTAATGGTAGGCAGATTGACCTTAAGATGTCTGAAATGAAGGCTTTAATATTCAAATCTATGAGTTTTGAAAGCTGATGTAATTTTTTCGGCTTGATTGGACTAGCATTTAATAAAATTTGACCCGGGCTGGTCCGAATGCGTCTTGTGTCGTCTTGTCAAGAGCTACACTTGAATTTTTTATATTACCATTTGATCAAATTTAACACGGACTGATCCGAATATCTGCATCTACTAATTTTTCTTTGACTTTTTCATACAAAATTTGTTTATGTTTATAAAAAGTTTTATGTCCAACTGTTAATTAGTGTGTGTTTGGGAACTGATTTTTACGACGCGAAAAGTTAAGCATGTGTGTTCCAATAAAATCACGGCTATTGCAGAGGTGTCTTTGGACGAACTCAATTAAAGGGTGATCATATTCGAGAGATAACGAGAAATTATCTGCTCACCGAAATGTTCTCTTAATAAATCCATTGATTGATGCGATGTGTGGTAAGTGGCGCCTTGTTGTTGAAACCAAATGTCGCCGAGATCACGAGCTTCAATTTCAGGTATCAAATAGTCGGTTATCATGGCGCGATAACGGTCGCCATTGACGTTTACGTTCTCACCGGCATCATTTTTGAAGAAATGCATACCCATTATTCCACCGTCCCACAAAACACACCAAAACGTTGTTGTTGTTGGACGAAATGGCAGCTTATGAATCTCTTCAGGTTCTTCTCTTGGTCCCAAATGCGGCAATTCTGCTTGTTTACATACCCATTGAGGCAGAAATTAACCTCATCGCTAAAAAAAGTTCGGTTCGAAAACGTCGAATTTTCTTGGAACTTATCAAGAGCCCACAGAGCGAAGCAATGTCACTTGAGAAGGTCGAGCGGCTGTAGTTTATACGCTGTAAGTTTCGACGTAAAATGCTGCGAACGGCGCCACATCGACTCTCCACTGTCTTCGTGTACACTCTCAGCTACGGCAGCTATATTGTCTTCACTGCCTGCTGGACGTGGTCTATTCGTTCGAATATTATTCAATAATGAATGCTGAGTCTCAAGATAGGCGATGGTGTTGCGGATAGTACGCTCAGTAGGCCGATTATCTTGCCTATAATTTGAGCGAAGCGCTCGAAACACATTCTTTATGGCACAGGAGTTTTCGTAATAAAGTTGAAAAAATACAGAACAAAATAAACAAGATAGCTTGACAGGAATTAAGCGTGATCTGTCCAAAAAAAAAAAGCTATAGAAAAAAGTACCTCGTTTGGTTCAACTTATATTTGAGTTGCGCGAAGCATTCAGTGAAGGCCGTGAAGTCAATGAAGCTTGCCGCTGCGAGTCGTTCATCCACATCAGTTAATGCGATAACCTCGAAAAAGTTAAAGAAAAAGTGCTTGAAAATCGTCGTTTTGAAATCAAAAAGACTGTAGAGGATCTCTCAACATCTTTTATGTATCGATTCAACACAATTTGGTTATTGTTGTGGGTATGAAGTGTGCCCATGCTAGACTGGTACCAAAAGACCTAATTATTTTACAAAAAAGACGTCGAGTATCGGTCGCTAAAGATATATTGAACAATGTGGCTGAGAAACCTATATTCATAAAACTGCTGTTGAGACGTGAGTTTATGAATATGCCGGGTTCCAATAAAATAAAATGTATGCACATATGATGAATGTGATTAGGAGAGTTCGGAGCACTTCACATTGAAATCACTTTTCTGTGCATGAAAGTAAGATATATGCATATTTTACTACTAGCTTGGCTGAGCTTCTCTAGCTATTTGTGGCCTACATCTTGATGAGTCTTAAGAGACCAATTATAATGTAGTATCTCTACAAATATAAATAAATTTTATGCAAAACATTGCGATCACAGGAAAAAATTGTCTCTGTTCTAAGAATTTTGTTCTGAAAGGCTTTGTATCCATTACTCACCGACCTACCGGTAGCCACAAGCACAACAAACGCAAGTACATTCACACATACAAGTATAAGCGGCATTCAATTGAAATAAGTTTTATATTTATACAATTTTATAATCAACTAAAGTGCTTCGCACTGAAAAACAACAACAAATAGCTATTATTATTGTTTTGCGATAGCATTTATGCGAAATTGCAAGAAAATATTAGTTTTCTACTCACAATTTTAGCCTTAGGTGCTGAAGTGAATTCAATAACTCTACTTCCCTTCACACCGGATACCGTTACAATACACTCTGTCGGCTGTAGAATATAGTCAGTAAGACTCAATGAGGAAAATATTATGATTATGCTACACAGATGACCGAATGCAACTGAATTTACAATAAAATTCACAACCTGGTGGGCATGCGAAGAGAGCAAGCGCTTGCAAATGGCACTTACTATTTGCGGAAAAGTCGGCAAAGTGGAAAACGCCCGCAAGCCGCAAAACTCATTAGCAAAATTATTTTCGATAGAATTTTCGTCCAACCTTAACCATGGACACAGAGGTGGCGCAGGAAGCCGGTGACTACTGCGTTCGCAATTTCATGCACACATATACATTGAATACATGTACATATGGGTTTGTATGTGTGTATCCATAAATATATGCGCCTGCAGTGGAGTATGTGGCTGGCCGAAAGCGTTGCAGCACCCCGAAAACCACAATTAAATCAATGCAACCACATTTTGTTGCGGATCTCCTCTGCTGCTGAATGAACAATTATTTAATATTTCTGGCGGTTCTTTTAATAAATGAAATATGTATACTCGTATGAGTAATTTTTTTCTATGTGTGTGCAAGGTAGGTGAGCGCCAAAAGTCAGCAAACAAAGGTTCGCATATCTACATTTGATTGATTTTTTTTAATTAGTCATATACGGGAATGTGTGTGTTAGAATTGGGTTTTTGGGTTGGAGTTTTTTTATTTATAAAATCGCATATGCAATTGTGATCAACTTTGCCTCAGAGACTAGGTCTGAAAACGGTTCTAAGACAAGGATTTTTAAGACGAGTTTAATATAAATAATCTGTTATTTGGCAGATATGTGTTATCGCCGATCTGACTGATTCCGATAAATGATCAGTAGAATAGTAAAAATTGGCAGACAAATTTTTATGATCCCAAAAAACTTCGCATCAAAATTCGCTAGCTCGAAACCAGTTTCAGACTCATAGTCTCTTCGGCAAAATTGTTCAAAATGATCCGCAGAACATTTCCCGTATGCCGGAATTTTCCGCTTTTTGGTTTCCTGTAAATTAACCCGCACTGATGTGTATATTAGACTGATTCAAAAAAATTTTTTTTTTTTTCATTTGGTACTCGGAAAAATAGGTTTCTAGACATCTCTAAAACCGCCTCTCCAAGCATGAGTTCCTAATTGTAACGGGAAGGTCCTACTACATACAGTTTTCTATTTTTGCTTATTATCAGATAGAAAAATTTATATCTCGCTTCCAACTAATTGAAAAAATATCTTGTTCCTTAGATTTTGTAGGAAATTGAATGCTCTACAAAAAAGGTCTGCACGGTTTTTTCGTAAGCCCAACAGTTAAAAAGATATTAACGGTTGAAGTTAGATTGTTTTTGAGAAATTTTTTTATTTCTTATGAATTTTATAACTCAATGAAAAAATCATTAAGAACCTATTTTTCCAAGTACCAAACGAAAAGAAAATTTTTTTTGAATCACCCTAGTGTATACATATGTATTACTTGGGTTTGAGGTCTTGACGACAGATTGGAGGTTCTTCATCCAATTTATGCTGCTGCCGAACATCTGATATCCTTTGTATGTCCGAATGCTGAGCAACCGTTATCAGAAAAACAAGTGAGAAGGTGCTAAGTTCGGGTGTAACCGAACACACTCTTGCAAATTGTAAAGATTGAAGCCACAGAAGTACCTTCAGGTACATAAGGCCTGTTAGTTATAAGGGGCTTAGGGGAAGTTTTCACCCAATTTTATCCATTCTAAGGACAAATATACACCGTTATAAAAAAAACAGGCACTCTCATTTATTAAGATAACTCACATACATATAAACAGATTCAAGCGGTATAAAGTCACCCGGAAGTTCGAACATTTTTATATTAGGTTAATTAAGGCAAGTATTAAACCGTTTCACCGATTTGGAACACACATACATACTACTTTAAGGAAAGGATTCTCTCTGAATTTCAATTTTAAATCTGACACATTGACCAATATTTTCAATAAAAATTTAACTATAGGTACTGTGGTCGGCATGTTCGGTACCTAGGGGCTTGAACGGTTTTTTGTTGGATTTGAACAATTTTGACCATAAGCTGGCATACTCTAAAGGTACTATTCGTGCAAAGTTTTATCTCGTTAAATTAATTGCTTCATGATTTTTACACTCGAAAAAAAAAAGGTTAAAATTTCAACTTTTTCTTTATATGCGAAGAAGGCGTGGCTGTACTCCGATTTTGCCCATTTTCACATTGTAACATAAAAACATAAAAAAGTTACATAAAAAAGAAATGTCACATATCAAATTTGGTTGCAATCGGTCGGGCGGGTCTTGAGATACATATGTGCTTTGACCTGAAAGTGGGCGGTGCCACGCCCATTGTTAATTTTTGACCCCGGCTCCATTAAAGCTTAGTGCTTAGTTTTGATATTTTATAGGCTTTCGAGTAATGGCGCTTTGTGGGCTTCGTTACATCTCATCATCACAGTAGTTTGAAAATGAGCAGCGCTTCGTAAATCGAAAAGACGCTTGAAGTGCTAACTAAAAAATAAAGTATAAGGTCTAGTAAAAGTAAATTCATTATTTATCCAATAAAGTTTAGTAGTTAAAATTATCCGATTTAGGTCAAATGTTAACCGTTTTGTTCATTAACTTCTCGCCATTTTGGAGATAATTTCAAAACTAGTCGGCTCTATTGACGAAAAACTGGACAAGCTTCTTTTGAGCCGATTTTCTCACCAGTAAAATCATTCGCCATAGTAAAATGTCAATGTAGAGGAATCTCTCAATTAAGCGCCTGGAACGATTCTGCTGGAATACAGTTTCGTTCCCATTGGCCAAAGCTAACCGTTACGGGAGGATTTCTTCCTTTAGACGGTCGTTCTATTGACAATACTGCACCGAATTAAGAGTTTAGCCGCAGGGGAGCAGCTCATATTAGTATTCCCTGACAGTCTCACCAAACTCATAGAAAACCTTCATGCCAGTAAATTCTGTTCTATGTAGTTGTAGGTTTGACCTGTGCTCGAACAACACAATTGAGTCAAGCAATCACAAAACTGTCTGAGAGGTTTGCTTAGTACCAAATCTTATCTTTCTAACGCCATATTACGAAACACGATTGCACTTATACAACGCGCGATACAGATTATTAAAGCCATTTATTAGAAAAATAATGGATTTTTGCTTTAACTACATTTCTTCAAACAAAATATTATTACCAACACACCCACACAATACCCATACATGGACACAGCTACACAGTTGTACAATATTTTAAACGCTAACATGTCTGGCATAAAAATGGAATGCCAGACAATTCTTGAAAGCCTCACAAGAGTGGGTGGTAAGCTGTCTGTGAGGAATCCAAATGTGTGGCTTTGCAAGTGATTTACGCGTATTAACAACATTAAAAACATTTCAAACCACTTCAAATTGCCGAAGAGCCTTATAAATGTGTCTTTGTATAGTTGTCTGTATGTAACATGGGAACATATGGGGTATATATGTATGTGTGAACGAGTGTGATGTGTGAGCTATAAATGTGAAAGTGGCGACCTCCTTTTTAGATTTCTCGAGTGCTTTAGAAATGCTACAACTTGTTTGTTGTTTCTAAAGCTTTTTGGTATGAAGTGAATACGAAATGAGGCGAATGATGGTCATAAATATACATATTTTAATAAATAACATTAACATGACACAAAACGAAGTCCAAGCGGCGACAAGACGGTTTAGAAAATACTTCCTGTGTTCTACTTGAAAAAGGTTGTACTTACAAAACTCACGTATTGGCGTTTTGCTAAGGGTTAATGAAGCGTTTCATATATTACAGCCGGGTTAGAAGAGCCACTTGAGAGAAGCCTGTGCGCCACTTCTATGCGCTATTTCAGCTAAAAGGCATCACTTAATGAATTATAAAAAATTATTGCAACTAAAGCTGACTTCCATTTTGGTTAGCTTGTTGGTTTATTTAGCATTAATTGATTTTTTGCTTTAACACTATATATTCTTTGCGTTTTTCACTTTCCATTTCACAACTCACTGTCTGCACAAACACTCACCGTTTTTCATGCTGGGCTCACGTTTGATTGACGGTGCTTTGCGCAACTGTTTCGTTTTGAATTCGGGTTTAGGCTCTTCTTTCGGCTCTTTGAGTATTTCGTCGATTTTGTTAACCTTTTTCAAAACGGGCCGTATTTTCATAATATCCTCGGTACTCTTGCTGGGCAAGGGTTTCTCTTCGCGTTTAACATGTCTCAATTTTGGTTTCTCTAATTTGAAACGTAATTGACGTTCATGTTCTTCTTCATTTTCGTTCTCGTCATCGTCGCTATCACCTTCAACTTTTTTCATGGACTTGTCGCGCTTGACCATGACCGGTCGTAATTTTGGTTTTTCAATTGAGAAGCGTCTTGATAACTCACTTTCATTCTCCTTCTTTTTGACTTGTGGTGTCTTCTTTAGTTTCACACCCAACCGCAGCGATGGTTGTGTAAACTCGTTTTCGGAAAATTCTAAATCGGACAGTCCTTCGAGGTCGTCCAATTCTTTGTCATCTGCCGCCACCTCACTTTCCTCCTCTTCTTCCTCGCTCTCCTCTTCTTCGCTCTCCTCTTCCTCAGTCTCTTCTTCTTCCTCTTCTTCGGTCTCCTCTTCTTCCGATGACGATGGCGTTGGTTCCTTCTTCTTTACCGCTGCTGCAGCTGATTTTGTAGCCGTTGTGGTTGCTGGCTTCTTGGCTACGACAGGCTCTGGCGCCTTCTTAACGGGTGCAACTACTTTCTTAGCAGGTTCTACTACACGTTTGACTGGCTCAATCACTTTCTTCGCTGGCTCAGCGTTCTTTTTCAACGGCTCCATTGCTGCTTTCTTGACGGGCTCGACAGTCTTCTTGGCCGTCGCAACTGTTTCATTAACTTTTTTTACTGGTCCCGTTGTCTTCTTCGCCGCCAAAGTTGATGTCGTCTTTTCACCATTTTCCTTCTCCTTGTCCTTATCTTTATCGGCCGTTGTGGCAACTGTCTTCTTTGCCCACGGCACCGAAGGCTTTGCATTGGCGGCCGAATCCTCTTTCACCCATGGCGGCCGAAAAGTGGTGCGTCCAGTGGTGCTGGTGGTAGTGCTCTTCGGCGCAACGAATGGCATTGTGTCGTGTGGTTCGACTGATTCACCTTTCCAGTTTTACGAAAATTTTCCAAGTTTTAGAAAAAAGTGTAAGAACTCTAGAACATCGCTAACAAAGCGTAACGGCAACACTAATGGCTAAATTACTGTCAAGTATTACACTAATATCGTTATGTCTCGTGTCAATCACTATAACCGCTTTAAACTATACAGAGAAAATAAAGCAAACTATTAAATTGTTTTTATAAAAAGTTACTCAACACAGTTCAATTTGAATTAATAAAAATAATATTTTTTTATATTTATAATTATTCGATGAATTCGTTAATATTCTCGATTTGTGCGCAATTATTTGGTAACGACCAAATTAGCGCGTACTCGTCCCGTCGAAGCGCAACAGCTGTTTGAGAAATTTCACTTGCTTCAGAAAATAGCTCGTTCTTGTGTATATCCATTCATCCACATTTCGTCGGACTTCAAAAATACATTTGCCAAGCAGCGCAAAATTATATAGGCTAGCAGGAACACAACGCTACTTGTAGTACACAGTTCGGTGTGTGAAAAGTGCGGCCACCGATTTGCTGTTGGCGGTGGTGATTTTCATCTTTAAAAATAGGCTAACAATGCTAGCATTGCTGAGCCTACTCGATGAGGGGCTATGGCGGCAACGGGGCTGCAGAAGCACACTTGTACATGTGTCTTAGACATTGTTGCATTTGTTGTTCTTCTCGTGTTCTATAATATTTGTGTGGAGGCGACGTCATTTTTGTGTGAATTCAGAAATTTAAAATAATGAGTAACGAGCATAGAAAGGGAAGCTCAATAATGTAGTGCTAATTAAGCGCAATAAACGCTCATACAAATGGTTGGGCGCAATCAGATCAATATTACTGAGCGTTCGAGTCGAAAGTCATCGTCACTTTTAATGTAATTGAAAAAAATAAATAAATAAATAAATTCAGAAAAATAAAAAAGAAAAATAATAATGAAAAAAAATGAAGTCCATCTGTTTGTTGTTTGTGTTGCATCTGTATTTATTATTACTTTTTGGCCTTCAGTCCGTTCAATTCATTTCTGTACGCAAGATTGCTTTAATTTACGAACAGTTGGTCAATATATCTACCAGCAAACGCTTTCTGGCATTGCGTATAACTGTAAATAACGTATGCATGTATGTATATATGTATCTGTATATAAAAAAATTTCACTTCGTTGGCACCGAAGCTATACACTTCTCAAATATACAAATTTCCTAACATAAACTCGATTTTTATAGGCCAGTTTGTATGGCAGCTATATGCTATAGTGACTCGATCTGAATAATTTCTTCGGAGATTAAACCACTTCTTCCGACAATATTTTATGCGAAGTTTGGTGATGATATCTCTTTAAATCAGAAAGTTTTTCATATAAGCACTTGCTTCCGACCATTCAGTTTGTATGGCAGCCATATGCTATAGTGACTCGATCTGAATAATTTCTTCGAAGATTAAAGCACTTCTTCAGACAATATTCTGTGCGAAGTTTGGTGATGATATCTCTTTAAATCAGAAAGTTTGCCATATAAGCACTTGATTTCTAGCGTTCAGTTTGTATGGCAGCTATATGCTATAGTGACTCGATCTGAATAATTTCTTCGGAGATTAAAGCACTTCTTTAGACAATGTTCTGTGCGAAGTTTGGTGATGATATCTCTTTAAATCAGAAAGTTTTCCATATAAGCACTTGATTTCAAGCGTTCAGTTTGTATGGCAGCTACATATGTATGTGCTATAGTGGTCTGATATCGGCGAAACCGACAAACGAGCAGCTTATTGGGGAGAAAAGAATGTGTGCAAATTTTCAGATCGATATTACAATCTTCGTGGCAAGCTTCATATAGCCTCTGCAGGGTATAAAAGGCGCATATACGAAAAAAAAATATTTAAATCGGAAAATATATTCGCACATAAGTAAGCGCGTACATACATACATATGTATGGGCATATGCATTTATGCATAATTTGATTAAATGGTCAACAGTTTCCGTCAAAATTGTAGTGTAAAGTCAGCAGCGCTTAAAAACGTTGAAAAGGTTAAGCGTTTGCTTTGCACTTCAGCGGAGGCCAACGTCGCTCGCCACTCGTCGCCCAGCCTTTTTGTACCCCACCTTGAGCAAAGGCCAAATACACAGTTGCTCTGGTTGTTGTTGTTGTTCTCGGCGATGCTAATTGTGGTTGTTGAATGTGCGCTGCCATTTTTCCAACACTTTTCCACACATTTTCACGCATTTCTTCATTCGCTGTATTTTAACGAACTTCTATTTCGGTTGCCATTTTCGTTTCGCTTTCAATTCTCCGCGGCTGTTGCTTTGTCGCCCGCCTTTCGCCTTACGAAAATGTTTTTTGTTTTTTATTTTGTGAAAATATGCTCGCTTTTGGTTTATCTCAATCGTTTGCTTTTGCGCTTTCTTCTTCTGATAAACACAAACACACACATACATTTTATATACTCACACATATGTATGTATGCATTCAAACACAAGCTTTTGCCTGTGTGTTTTCAGTGTATTTACATAGTATTATTTGTGTAAATTTATGAGAATGATCGCACAAAGCGGAGTAGCAAATAGCGTTTAATTATATTCCGTTCCGTTATTTTTGTTATTTCTCGAATATGTATAAAAATAAAACCATGTGGGGGCGTTGCTGTCGAAAAGGAAAAACAAATAAAAAAAACTGCTCGATTGTGAAAATGCTGCGAAAGCGAATTGTTTTTTCGCCTTGTTTGCGCTCTCTTCGTTTTCGAAAATTGAATTCGTACTTGCTCTATGCCGCTTTCCACTTTCCCTTGTGTCTATCTATCTGTCTTATTAATTTCCTAGCTTTTTTTTTCGATTTGCATTTTTGCGTTGCCGTTCGTCATTCACTTCGTTCGCCCCTCCGATTCCACTGAACCGCTCGCTTGTTGAAATCTATGCAAATTTGATGGGTCATTAATTTGAATCGCTGCGCAAAGTTGCATTTGGAAATACGTAAACTGCAGCGCCGCTCTTATTGCACTTTTCAATTATACTAAATGGCGAACGATTTTGCCTTAGCCATCGCCATCGCAATCATCGCTATATTTAAACGTTTCGTGGGAATTTCTGCAACGTATTCGGTCAAAAATATTTGAATAATTCAATTTGTATGTATGTATATGTGGCAGAATTTCTGAACTGTTGCGCTAAGAAGGGACGGAATTCGTAAAGTGACTTCAAAATATGATTATAATTTCGAGTTTTTATTTGACGATTTTCAATTTTTATTCTTTTTCAAATTTCGTAATTTTTCTGTTTATATGCACTTCCATCAATAATTTTGTTAATTTTCTATTTTAAAACCGAGGGATATTTTTTTTCTTGGTCTGCAACCTAAAAATTAAGCACAATCACTTCAGTATTTTCCGGTACACAGCTAGCCAGCGCTTCCGTAGAACTGAAAATTGTGGATTTTCGAATCTGTAATGCGCCTAAATTTTTCAAAAGCGTGTGCGAATGAGTGAGTGTAATATATAGCAACTTATTCCAATTCGCTCAACCACCAAGCATATACATACATATGTATTTGCTTATATTGAGATAATTTCAAAATTAGCTCTTCATAGTTTTGAGTTTGCTTGCTATTTTTGAAAAACCTCCTTTCGACTCATGCAATATTAAGCGAAGGAAGTTTAGTGTTCAGATTTTTTAATAACGGTTCAAATAAGTACTTTTCATTATATTTTACACTGTAATACACCTACTTATGGCAACAATTTTTCTAGTCCTCGTAACACTTTTCATAAGCACTTTTTGGTATGTCCTTCAGTTCCTTTAGCGAATTTAGTTTTATCTCTTCGATCGATTGAAAACGAGCACTGATTTCAGTTTGTGGAACAACGAAAAATTACACGAAGCCAAATCTGGTGAATACGATGGTTAATCGATAGTATTCATTGCGTGTTTGGTTTTAATAACGGTCACAATCGTGGCTCGATGCAAAGTTGCATTATCATCTTGTAAAATCCATGAATTGCTTCTCCACAATTTCGGCCGTTATCGACGGATGTTCTCAAGCAAATGCTTCAATATGGCCACATAGAACTCCTTATTGGCCGACTGTCCGTCCGGAAAAAAATCAAGTTGCAGCAAACCACGAATATCGATAAAGCAATGAGCATAACCCTGATTTTTGAGCGGTTTTGTAGTTTTTTTTTTGGGCTCGGCTCGTTATTTCCCACGCCATTCCGATGTTTGGAGACTTCTTTGCATGTCAAACTCATAATCCCTATCCAAACGGCATTTATAATGATCTCTACGAATGTGGGATCGGAATTCGTACAATCAAGTATGTCTAAAGAGAGCTGTTTATGGTACTCTTTTTGAAAAAAATTCAGCTTTTTCGGCACTAGTCGAGTAAGAACGCGTTTTGTACCCAAAATATCCACCAAAGTCATATAAACTCGCGAGAGTTGTCGAGCTCTCTTTCAATACTTCCAACATTTTCCTGCTTATTTTCAAGCACCATATCTTTAAATTTTTTAATATTTTCATGAGTTGAAGAGGTCGAAGATCATCTAGAACAAGGCATGTCTTCAACGAGTTTTTTCAGCGATGAAGTCCATTACTGACTCAATGGGTATGTAAACAAGCAAAATTGCCGCATTTGGGATTGAAGAGATTCAAGAGCTGGCATTTCATTCAGAAAAAACAACGGATTGGTGTGGATGGGTCGGTAAAATCATCGGTCCATATACTACATATCTCAATATAAGCAAAAATTATGCCGGTGAGAACGTAACTCTCAATCGAGCCATGATAATCGACTATTTGATGAATGAAATTGAAGCTCGTGATGTTGGTGACTTTTGGTTTCAACAAGACGGTGTTACTTCCCACACATCGCATCAATTAATGCATGGATTTATTGAGCGAACACTTCGGTGAGCAGATAATTTCACGTTTTGGACCGGTCGATTGGGCAGCAAGACCATGTGATATCACACCGTGAGACTTCTTCCTGTGGGGATGTGTAAAGTCGAAAGTCTATGTGGACAATCCCGCTTCGATTCAGGCCTTGGAGCAAAACCTCACACGTTTCATTCGCCAGTTAACAATCGAAATAATCCAACGAGTCATCGCAATTAGACTCAATGGATGGTCGTAGACGTGACCAACATTTGAAAAGAAAAAAATACCAAGGAATGTTCTTTCAAATGATAATAGACATTCCCCATTACATTTAAAGTTTCTGTGATTTTTTTTTTCTCTCGAAATGGATCACCCTTTATAAGTTAACCTATCAAAATCAGTACAATGATCTTTTTAAATCTTTTCATGATGTCGAATGTAAGGTTTCGGTTAGATATATGCCGGTTACACACTGGCTCAAAATAAGTAAATTCTATTTAGCTTAATCTGCATATGTCTTACTGAGAACATTTCGTTTTGATTTTTGCAAGGGTCTTCAAGGCTGAAATACATTGCGTCGTACACCTTTAGAAATTCGGATGAAATAGTGGAAAGAGAAATAATCACATTAGATTCAAGTTGTTTTGTCGAGTGCTAATATTCAACCACAGGTGTTTTATCTAGCTTCACAAGGCACTGCAAATAACAGTGGAAGTGGGATATTCCGTCAACTTAGTGGGATCAACCATCTAACCTAACCCAACCTAAGGCCCTACGTGCTTTCCTAAAAGATATTCAAATTAGTAAAATAAAAAATATGCTTTTTCTACTTGAAAAAATAAAACTTTGAAAAAAATCATATTTCCGAAAGTGTTTAATTGGTAAGAATATTGTTTAAAGATTTCTTATTCTTGCACTTTACAGTTATAGGTGTTTTAGAATGCCGATCTCCCAACTAACACCGATAAATTAAAGGTTATATGGGCTTCCTCGAGCATAAAACGTCCTATTTTAAATATTTTTTTGAAATAAAAATAAAATATTTTATTTAAAGTTTCCATTGTGCCAAATAAATATTTTGCGAATATTTTGTGAAACTTTCAAAGAAAATTTTTAAATATATTAATATTTTAAAACTGCCTTCGTGCGGATAGCAGAAGAGAGGATCATATTAACGCTATCATGACTGTATCTCCAAAACTATTACTTGGATCAATTTGAGAAGCCGTGAAATCCTTGTAACCGCTTAGGGTATTGGGTAGTCGAAAAGTTTTTTCGTATTTTGTCAAAAGATGTCGTTGCAGTCGAATATCTCCAGTGCTACCAAACACATTGTATCATACCATATAGTGTTGATAAGGTGAGATTTTAAGCTTCATTTAATACTAAAAAAATTAAATTCAGTTAAGTTGAGAAAAAGTTCCAGCTGTTCAAAAATGAGTAAAGAAATGAAGAAATTCACTATATTTTGAAATTTTTGTATAAAAAAAGGGAAGAATGCCACGCAAGCCACCAATGAAATTTGCGAAGTTACGCAAACGATGCTGTATCAGTTCGTGTAGCATAACAATGGTTCGTCGCTACCGTTCTGGAAATTTCGAAATTTCGATTTACACTGATGGAATAATGTCTCTAGCGGAAAAGTGCTCGACCAAAATGGTACATATATATTTATTAGATATATTTAAAAATTTTAAAATTTGTTTAAAAATACGAAAAGACTTTTTCGACTACCATTGTATTAAGTATTACCCTTTGCTTTTAGGAAACTCTTTCATTCCAGCAATAATTAATGTAATATTTCTTCGTTTCAATTATAACAAATTATTATTGAACTAAAAATTAAAAGACATATTTTTAAATGTTATAAAAGGCGGTAGCACTCCACTTCATTCACTCTGCATTACTTACATTGGATTTCTATATGATAAGGGCAATCGATATCCATTTGCGAAATACAACGCTTGCGTATGCTTACATAAAAGCCATCCATTTCGAGATAACTATGTAGACTTCTTCACTTTCGATACAAATGTTTATTTGATGAGCTGTGTTGCCTGCGCAAAATCCCTAAAAGGCAATCACATAATCTATGCAAAGCAATGTCAGCAAACTTTTACACACCACACCGTCACTGAAGCGCGTCAGCGTGTTTGTCGTCTTAAATAGTTGTGCTAAGTTGCAGCAATTCACTGAACTGCCAACTTCTTTGGAAAATGTGAAACTTTATGAAATGCAGAGCAGCGCGTAATTAATAAAAAAGACACGGATCTTAATTAAATGACTTCAACGAAATTCTGTGATCTTCGCGTAATGTCAACATGTCGAATGAAAGTACGAAAAACTTGGATGAGCAATGAAAAATAAATAAAAAAAAAAGCTTAAAGCGGAATGCAAACACACTAAGACACACTGCAACTGCACAATCAATATGCGCGCGAGAACGAAGAAAGTAAAAGTAAAACACAATTGAAGTAAATTAAAATTACGCAAGTTTTGTGCGGGTTTTCAACTGAAGAAGTTTCGTTTGCGAAATTTTGCACTGTAAATACTTGCAACTGCTCGATATTTAACTCGCTGCTTGAAGCACATCCACAACATTTCTGTAATCCAGCTTAGTTATGGGCAAATGACAGCTAAGCTGCTACAAATTGCGCTTGCAATATTAACTCGAAAACGAAAGTGCCACTTAGCTTCAACGGCCAGCCATTTGCACTGATTATGTATACACACACACACATACAAACACTCACTATCGCCTGCCAATCCAAATAGGTCGAACATATTGTATATAATATTGTAATTATAACTTGTAACTGCACTTTCGCTTGGGCGTGAATGTAGTTGTTGGCGGGGGTTTCCTTTACCTTGTGATAAGAACCACTCGTCCAGGAAATCCATGGCGTTTGATGAATGCAGATAAATATCTCGATTATGTGTTTCAATTTACCTGCTACGGTAGTGCAGTTCAATATTTAGTTGGCGCTTTATCTAAACCAAAACTTTTGTATAAATTCGCACAAATTCAGTATATTTGGAGATTCTTCTTTTACTTTTTCTTGCGTTCACTTAGTTAGATCTAATTCTAATACATTCACTTTACATAATATGCCCGGCGTAGCTCTTAGCCACTTAGCGATCGCATTGCCACTGTTGGGCAAGTAAATGAAACCTTCCGAACTCATTATGGGTTTTCGTCTGTTCGCATTTGCTTTGTTTTGTTGCGTATACGCAAGGGGTGCTGCCCTACTGAATTGCAAAATTTTGGCAAATCGATCGATTGATTGGCTTGCAATGTTGGCGTTGGCGAGAAAAAGTGCTTGCCATCGATTTGGGTATTGTAAAGATTGGACGATGGGTGTGGCACCGCCCACTTTTTTGGAAATTACATATCTCGGGACCCAGCTGCACGATTTCGATACGTAGAATGCTTCTCTTATTGATACATCACAATGTGAAAATAGGCGTAATCGGATTATAACCACGCCTACTGCCCATATATTACACTTTTAAATTCCATTTGATTTTCTCATTTTCCAACACGCTAATCAAGAAGTAATTAATATAATTTTCAGTAATAATTTCTTTAAAGCCAACTTATGACCAAAAATGGTCCAGATCCAACCAAAATTGATCAAGCCGCTAGGTACCGAATATGTGGATGGCAGTGCCTATAATTGACTTTTGACCGAAAATAGCGGTCAATGTGTCAAAGTGTCAAATTTATAATTAAAATTCAGAGAGAAAGCTTTTTAATAATCCTATAGTATTAAAAATGGGTTAAATCGGGTTAATACTGCTCTGAGCCGCCTACTTAATTTAAAGAATTACGAACTTCGAGTTGACTTTGATTCTTGCAAGTTGCAAGAGTATAATACATCCGGAGTGAGCCCTTACTTACATGTTTTTACTTGCATTTCTCTCTTAGTCCCAATAGGTCACAATTAACGATTGGTTGGGACACTCTCAGAACCTGTAATCAAAACGACAATAGTTACTGCTTTCTGATATGGCATATACATACATATATAGATGTATATACTATATGCATACATATAAACATTGCAAATATATATGTGCTCGCCTGTAAAGAGCAACCCTTTTTCAGAGTATTCGAGGCGACTAACCGAAGGAGGCAAACACAAAATGGTTATTTGTTGGCTAAAGAAAAACAGCGCAATAAAGCTAGTTATGTTTGCTTAACAAAATCGCTATAACAAAAGCAATGGCAACAGTAAAACTGATTGCACCTTTCAACACAAGAAAATATTTCGGAAAACTGTTGACTATGTATTTCAATTTGTCACAATGCGAGTAACAACAATAACAAATCGTAAAACAGCAGTGAATGAAGTAACGATTGCCGTTGTTATGTTATGTTAGCAACAATAAACATTGACGACCATCAATGGTTGCAACAATGGCATGGCAACTGCAACATTGGCTGACAATAAAAGCGTACGCACCAACAATTGCCGTCAACTGCATTTTACTGCTCAATTGAAAATCACAGCGGCAAAACAGCAACAATAGGTTGGTGCGCGTCATCGCTCTTTTTCCAAGCGCTGTTGCATGTGCACTGAACAGTTACAAATAAATAAAACACTGAGCGCGATAATAGAACGATAAAAATGCTTGCAACAATAAAAGCAAATACAGCACAGTAAGCACAATTAAATCGCACTCTGCGCTGGTGCGCGTTGTTGTTATTATTTTTGTATTTCACTCGATTAAAATATGCTCCCTCTGGTGCATGCAGCCCTGCTCGTATGCGTTCGTTTTACTCGTTACTTTTATTAACTTTTTTCCAAAAATATTCGCTTTTCTGTGCAGCCATTGTGTTTGGGGCTTTAGCGTGGCAACAATAAACTACCGTTTCCCATACAACTGACTGGGTACTGAAACCAATTTTCTGCCATAAGGTGAAAAGGCCGTTTGAATTTTTCCCATCGATGGTTGCCGCTTCGCCCAAACAACCAAACTGCCGAGTAATAATTAAAAAAAAAAACGTACCATGCTTGCCGGATTTGTATATTTTAATGCTCAAAACCACTTTTTGCAATTTCGATGTGAATCAAGCTGTGAAATTTATTTTTATATCCTTAAAACATTTGTAACAATCAGTGGGAAGCGTCGCAGACCCTATGAAATATACAAGGTGCGTTCCAAAGTAAGCAGGACCTAAAAAAAAAACGAATAAATGGTTTTTTCGCCAAAATCAATTTATTTTATTTTTCATAGTCTCCTTCTGCTTCAATGCAGCTTTTTACACGGTCGAAAAGCATTTCGAACGAGTGTTTTAGCAATGTTGGCCGGTATGGCCGCCATTATGTCGGCGCAAACCATTTGAATGGCCTCTACGTCTGCATAACGCTTTCCTTTCATTGGCAAATGCATTTTTACGAAAAGCAAGAAGTCACATGGTGCCATATCAGCTGAATACGGGGAATGGTTAATGGTTAAAATGTAATTTTTGGTCAAATAATCGTTCTTCGAATGTTGGATTCTGAACAATTTTTGGTCGTCAGTCAATTTGTGCGGAACAAACCGTACACTCACCTTTCATAAGCACAAAAGTTCGGTCAAAATGCGATAAATCGATGTTTTGGAGTTATTCAATTCTATTTCCATGAATATCAATGATGAGATCGGCTGAGTTTTGATAAATTCACGCACAGTTTCCATGGAATTTTACTTTGAAAACATTGGAATCAGTACGGGATAGGCAATCATCGCCATCTTTGTTCAAAGCTCATTACCGCACCGATAACACAAACATACTGACACTTAAAACGCAATAACTTCACTTCCAATCGATGAAATGTCTGAACAATCGATAAAGATAGCAGATTCTAACGCACCAGTCGACATATAGATGGTGCCACCAGGGGGCGCTAGATTTAAGAAGTCCTGCTTATATTGGAACGCTCTTTGTATATCGAAATGGTCAGCGTAACGAGCTGAATCTATTTAGCCATGTCCGTCTGTCTGTCCGTCCGTCCGACTACTTATACATACCCGAACTAGTCACTTAGTTTTTAGGATATCGATTTGAAATTCGGCACACGTTGTTTGCTTGCCAAGAAGAAGCTACTCATTACTCGGAATGACCGATATCGGACTACTTGAGCATACTACAATAGTATGAGTAAAAAGTTCTAAGACTTTGTATATAATTTATTTTTTTTTCGGCACGATACTGGTTGAAAATTTGGCGCAAACTCACGAAGAATCAATGCAGTTTGCGACGGTGCCATATCGTGCTGCAAAAACCAAAAGTTGTCGGCCTATAATTCCGGCCGCATTTGCGAATAGCTTCGTGAAAACGAGGCACCACACTCAAATAGTATTTCTTGTTTACAGTTTGGCCGGTGGGAAGGAATTCGGAGTGCACCTGATCTCGTTAATCGAAAAAAACTGCCAACGTAATTTTGATTTTTCATCTGCTTTGACGTGTTTTTTCATCTTCGGCTCACTTTTGTCACGATTTGATATTAATTTTCCGGGTCGTAAGCATATATCCAAGACTTATCGTCAAGAATAATATGTTTCATGAGATTCTGGTAAACGGAAAGCATCGTTTCACAGACGTTAAAGCGACGAAACTTCTTCGAAAACATTAAGTGATTGTGGAACAAACCGTGCTTTCACTTTTCTTCGACATAAATGATCTTTCAAAATCACTTCCGATATTCACTGCATCCTTTCGATATTTCAACGATGCCAGTAAGATCTATGACTGTTAATCGTCGATTCCAAAGCACCAGTCGCTTTATTTTATTGACGTGTTAATCATCAGTTGATGTTGATGGCCGTCCTGGACGTGGTTGTTCGTTAATGCGTTCTCGACCCTCTTTGTATGTCGTCAGAATCACCGAATGCACTTTATGTAGAAAGACAAGTGTATACTTATAAGGGTATCCTAGTATAGAAATTAAAAAAAAATCGATTTTTTGTTTTTATATTTTCTAAGTTTAACTATTCAAGAATATGTGTACAATAGGATTTTTCAAAATTATTTTCGGAGATATAGGCATTTTTCTGACCCGGCATTCTAACTGGTTCGGCCGGAACGCGAAACTTTAAACGCGTTTTTCTCAAAAATTACTTTTTCGGAACGATACCCACGATTTCTCAGGTTCTACTGGACCGATTTACTTGAAATTTTTATGGAGCCTTCTTTATAGGCGTGTCTATGGTTGGAACTAGCCCCATCCCCAAATTTTTATTTTTATTACTTTTAAAAAACTCGAAATCGTCAGAAAAATTATTCCAAAAAAACTTTTTTTTTAGGCAGTCGCCATTTTATGAAAAATTTTTTCCCATTTTTCCGTAGCTCCGGCCATTGCGACATTATTCTAGATTAATAATCTTTTTTCTTTTTGGTTTCAGACCCTCGACCCTCTTTGTAGGTCGTGAAAATCACCGAATGCACCTTGTGTAGAAAGACAAGACTTAAGAGGGTATGCTAGTCTAGAAATTAAAAAAAAATCGAATTAATTTTTTATATTTTCAAAGTTTAGCTATTCAAGAATATGTGTACAAGAGGATTTTTCAAAATGCAAATTATTTTCGGAGATATAGGCATTTTTCTGACCCGGCATCCAAACTGGTTCGGCCGGAACGCGAAACTTTTAACGCGTTTTTCTCAAAAATGACTTTTTCGGTACGATACCCACGGTTTCTCAGGTTCTACTGGACCGATTCAGCTGAAATTTTTACAGAGCCTTCTTTATAGGCTTGTCTATGGTTGGAACTAGCCCCATCCCCAAATTTTTATTTTTATTTTTTTTAAAAAACTCGAAATCGTCAGAAAAATTATTCCAAAAAAATTTTTTTTTTAGGCAGTCGCCATTTTATGAAAAATTTTTTTCCCACTTTTCAGTAGCTCCGGCCGTTGCGACATTATTCTAGATTAATAATCTTTTTTGCTTTTTGGTTTCAGATAACTAGGAGGGTTGAAATCATGGGTATAGTCACGTGGATATTTTTAGACCCCCCACTTCGTCAGCTCATAATTCTTGAAATTTTTTACTTTTTTTAGTTTTTAATTTTTTTTATCTACTTTTCTAAAATTAAAAAATAACCAATAAAAAATGGATGGTAAAAATTTTAATTACCTTTTTTTTACGACACACAGTGGCACTGTTCCATACATTTCTTGGAAAAAAATAGAAGGAGTGGTCGTACAACAATGAAACTTTGCAGAAACACTTCTCTGGACTAAATTAAGAAATTTTGAAAAAATCTTGGAAAACCGCCCACTGCCACACCCACCTCTCATATAACTGCAATTGCCAAAATTTTTATTTTTGGACCTAGGGACTTGAAATTCGAGACACTTCTTAATTGAGTTCTCCTGATGAAAAAAAATTAAACTTAAACACAAAGTGACGTTATTTATACCTTTACCTTGATAAAAATCCAATATAATATGCAATGTTTTAATTGAATATGTAACAGGCGAAAAATTGTGTTTTTATTTGTTATATTATGCAAGCACCATATCTTTAACAATGGGATCTAGTTCTAAGGAAATTTTGTTCGAATGACGCCTTAATCTACTTATGTAAGGATCCGAAGTTATAAGAAGTCTGTTGAAGACATAAAATCATCAAAGATTAAAATCGATGTTAAGGGACGGTAATTGGCGGTTTTTTTTTTTTTTTTTAATTGAAAGTACAGACTCGGAACTTCCATTTTTTTATAGTAAGAGGGCTAAGCAAGGCAAAGCACATAAAGTTTTTTTCCATCAAAAAATGAAAAGCTGACATTTTTTAGTATAATTTTTGAAAAATTATAAAAATTAGCTTACTTTGCCAATTTCAATAAATTTTTTTTTTATAAACAAGTAGGTGCTATATTTCCACTAAAAAATAAAAGAAAAGCCATAGCTATAAACTTACACACAAAAAAAATTCTTTATTTGAACAATAATTTTAATCTGATTTTATTGAATAACTTTCCGTCGACTTCCGTTAGTTTTTTTAACTATAAAATTTCACTTTTTATAAAAAACCTTGTTGGATTTTTCTTAGCTAAATATTTCTTTACAAAACAAAATCATTAAAGTTTTGAAATTGGAAAGTGGTAAAATCCTATTTTTTTCGCCGAAATGCCACTGTGCGACACTTTAAAAATTACCTGAAAATCATGCTTCTAGACTAGAATATCCCCTTAACACTAATGTTTATTTTGATGTGACATTTGACACAGATATCACTGACAGTTATGCCAACTTAGAAAAAATATTTCGACGAATGGGTTAAATTATAAAGTCATACAATTGCAGTAGTATAGCTGCCATACAAATTGACTGATCAAAATCAAGTTCTTGTTAGGAATCCTTTATACCCTCCTTGCAACCGAAATTAACGTTGTTCTCTTAATTATGTTATTGGATAACTGAAAGTGATTTAAGTCTGTGTTTCCCTTGTAGCATTATTTAAGTTTACGTAATTTATAACAATGTTGAAACCTTTCAGAAATGCACAAACACCGCAAAGAGATATGTATATGTATATTAATTATAACGGATGTTGTTGGCGGCAAAGTGAGAATGCTGTGAAACGAAACTTTTTACTAAGTAAGCAAAAAAAAAAACAAAAAAAAAAAACAAAAGCAAAAAAATTATAATAACAGTGTACATTTCATAAACCTCAATACCCAATGTTGCAGAAACCAAATTTAAACAATCTGTACAACCACAGCATTTACATAAAAACACGCTGCGGTTTTAGTGTTTCGCCGTCCAGCGAAAACGGTTCGCATAATAATAAACGCCGCTTCCGGTTGGTTACAATTCGAAATGCAAACTGTAACTTAATATACAAAGCAGCATTTGCGGCTCTGATGGCTTGTACACGGCCATATTTATGTTTATATATGTATTTTGGCATTAGGGTGTGTCGAAAACAATTTTTTTTCGCTTGGTACTGTGGAAAATGGGCTGTTAGACACCTGTAAGAAAGTGTCTCCAAGTATGAGCTTTCTATTGTAACGGAAAAGCTTTCGCCTTACAGTTTTTTAGTTTTTTCTTATTATCGGATAGAAAAATTAAAAATTTACTTAAAAAATATCTCGTTTCGTAGATTATAGGTACATATGTACGAAATTAAAAGCTTAACAAAATGTTCTCTTTCGATTTTTTTGTAACCTTAACTGTTTGAACCATGTGAACGTTTGAAATTTGATTATTTGAGGGCACATATTTTTTCGCTTGGTATTCCTGAAAATATATATTTTTGTTTGACTCACCCTAATGAACACATGTATGCTGAAAATACAATGAGTAATTAGAAGTAACTGTGAAAGTTGGATATACTTATGAAAGGCATTTTTCGAGAATGTGCTTTTCCGCATTACCGTTATACCTCACGACACAACTCCATTGTTGAGACCGGTTGGAAATGGACTTTCATATATTTTGGTTTTGGTTTTTTGTTCCTTTAAAAAGTTTCCATATTCCATTACTTCAAGCCAGTTATCATAAGATGGCTGTATGCCTTGATTATAAGGCTTGTTGTCACTTATGCAGCGGTTGCTTGGGCATCTAAGGTAACGCAGTCTTCCGTTGGTCTGCAACTATCGAATCTACAAAGGCTCGCCTGCGGCTGCATTCCAGTAGCAATGCGCACTTGCCCAACCGCAGCACTTGAAGTCAAGGATGGAGCTTACATCGCTGCATCTAGTGGTCAAACATACCACGCTGCTCATGGCAGCCGAGGGTTTTGGGGAAAGGAAGATAATGTCGTCTCAACAAATGAAGGCCCTAAGGAAAGACATACTTCTTCCAAGCGAAGGCGTTACCAAGAGGGTTAACTTTACAAAGAAGTTCAGAGTTACTCTCGGCAGTAAGGCAGTGCATTGGTGCAGGCATTCCGGGACCGCACACCAAACTCTCCATACCAATGGGACATTTTCCACTATACTTAGCGATAGCCAAGCGGCACTAAAGGTGATCCCAGCGCTTGAGGTTGAATCGCTTTTAGTGGAGGATTGTATAGGAACGCTGAGCTGTCTATCAGTTTGCTATCGTGTACATCTAATCTGCGTGCGGGGGCATAAAGGGGCTGCCGGCAATGAGTTGGCCGACGAACTAGCCCGCTCTGCAGCGGCTTCTAGGATTATGAGGCCAGAACCATCCATTGCGGTGAGATTCGACACTATAAAAGAGTTGCTCCGCACGGAGGAGAGAGTGGGAAGAGAACAGCAGAAATGCGCCATGCCAAGCTACTTCCGAAAGGGTAAACCTCCTCCGATACAAATTCCGCCTTCTTGGCAGTGCAGGCTCCGGAAACACTTGTCCAACATGGCAAGAGTCTTTTGCGCAAACTGCCGGTTCTGCAACGTGGAACAGAAAACTCAAAAAGTCTTGATTCTATATTTCTCTGCAATTTACAGAAGCAGGCTCCAGGCCCTAGGTCTCATCTTCGTGTACAGGAATCATATTACCTCAGTCTCTCCCAGCAAGCTCCTGAAATTGTTCACAATGCTGGACCTTTTTGACCATATGTGTTATAGGAGAGGGTACAATGTACCATAGGTCTCAGTGCAAAGCCTCAATTTTTTATCTACATATCTTCCGTAAGTGGAGGAAAAATAAAAAATGCGCGGAAAATTTTTCGGAAACACTAAATCAGCGATTTGTGAATAATTATTGCAACACTGCTGCTCATAAAAGTGCTAACCAATTTTCGATACACAATTCAACTAGTGATGTATATTTTTGCTTTAAAACTATATCATATTATGTCTACTGCACCGTTATTCCATTCCATAATAATAACTAATGTTATGCATTTCATTTCCGTTTGGTTTGAATTTATTTGAATTCAAATTTCTTTTATATATACTATACAGTGATATGTACTGCAGCCGGAAGCGTTTATTGCCCGCGGATTTAGATATCTATATACTATATGTAAGTATATACATACTCCAGTAAATAAATAATTAACACACATACCAACGCCGATTGCCGTTCTCTTGTGCATGGAAACTAGCCAAAAAAGCATGATATTAAAATTTTTAAGCAGCCACCGCAAATTTCCTGAAAAAATTCCAAATTTTTTGCTACTTTACTGCAAACATACATACATACGCATCCAGCTTGTGTATGCGTGGAAAAAACGAACTGCAAAGCGTTGGTTAGTTACCCCGATTTTTATAGCATTAGAAATATGTTTGTTGTTTTTAGCAACGCGCGTTGTTGAACTCGCGCAAACTTTTTCTATTAAAATCAGCTTGCATTTTGAGTGAGTAGCATAGCTTTTAGCGGCCCCTACTGCCGTCACCGCGCAACGCTTGTATGCGACGGGCGACGGAAGTTGGTCTGCTGGTTGATCGTGTTGAGTAACCACCAAGTGGCAGTTGGAAATTATACACTTCTCCCAAATCCGCTACGCCACCTATTCCTGTTGCTCAACTGGCGGTGCTAATGCGCTTTTCGTTCACGCGCTACACCCTGCACACCACACCACACCGCTTTCTATACGCTCTGCTTGCTTGTGAAAGTGCAAAATGTTAAGTGCATTGCATTTCGCAGAACACTTACACTTTTTGAGCACCTTACCCCTAACCCTCGGTGCGCGTTTATACTTACGCCCACTGCTGTGCGTATTGGGCGCTGCGCTATTTTCACAGTTTGATGGCATATACTTTGTCGAATATTATGAAATTATAATAGCCTTTAGGGCAACAATATAGTTTTCTGATTATTTAAAGTTGCTTTTGTTGTTACTTTGTACAGCGCGGCTAACTGAAAAGCTATCGTCGTATACGCGCCGCTTGCCTCTGTCTCTATTCAGTTGGCCTGAACTTGCTGGCTGGTACATCATTGCGCTGCTGCTGTGGAGAGAAGTTGAATCTAATGGAAGCGTTCAACTTCCGCTCACGAGTCGTTAAAAGTATGCTTTTGGGCGAATGCTCATATTTTTCGAAGCTCCAGGCGTTGTTGCGCTCATTCGCGGAGACAGGGTATGCTGCACATTTGTGCCAGCGACATGCTTTTAGCGGCAGCGGCAGCGGCAGCGGCAGCGCAGTGGAAGCGTGCAGCGAGTTATTTTTAGCGAAAAATATTTGAAAAATTAATTATAGCGCGCTTTGGCTATGCAAATGTGGAAGTCTGCTTATTTAAGTTATAATGTGCTTCCGTTTCTACGATATTGAAAATAATATGCATTTGAGTTTTGGTATTTATTTGAGATTTTGAGATAAAATTGCTCGGTTCTTGTTCTATTATTTTTTCGCCTGAATTGCTTGAAAACGGAATACGCCATGCTTGATATGCGTATTTTTTATAACAACAGGTGGCATCACACATGCATGGCATTTTTCGAATGCCGAAAAGTATGCTATTGAAATACCTCTCATTCGCCGCATGTTGCCGTGGGCTCAACGCATTGCATCGACATCGCTGGCACTGCGTTCCGTTTCTCATTGCTTTACGCTGAAATTCGCTCAATATTTTGGTTAAGGCCTCCTAGGCGCAGAAAGAATTTTAAGAATTTCCCGGTACTCAACGAGCATATAGTTGGCACTTGTACATACATACATATGTAGTACATTGTTTCTTTGCTTTATTCTAGGCCGCATTAAAAGTTTTCCCAGTGCCCTTGCGAAGAGCGCTACATCCTCAGCATTAAGTTTCAGTTGTTAAATAAAGTACGAAGAACAAGCAAACATTGTAAAAATGTCAAAGATGTACCGTTAAATATTTTTTTTATTATATTTTGTTGTAACAAGCCAATTGCAATTGTATAACGACAAAAATATTTTGGTGCAAGTGCAAATAAACCAAGTGCACACCAAACTAAGTGACCAACTAGAAAAATTTGATTTGAAAATTTAAATTTTAATTCGTCTACTGCTCAAATCACTGTTATTATTTATATTATATTAATAATAAAATCTCGACTTCAAATTTGCATTTTATCTGTTGAACTGACGATAAAGTAATAAAATAAAAAAACTTTGATTTCGTATCTATAATCTAGGTTGGGTTAATCTGATAGACCAGTAAGCCACGCATAGACCAGTTTTTGTCCTTTGTCTTGTCAGATGGAATTCCGTTAGAAAATCTGAGAAGAGTAGTCATCCTTTAGGATGTCTACGCTTGACGCGAATGCTAACAGACTCTGCGGCCTTACTATCGATACCTCCTCCAGTGTGTCATATTGTATCATACCGAGAGAACCCCAGATGTTTACAGTGTGGCCTTGCCAATCCGGGACAAGTGCACAAGGTATGCCCCCTTGTTTCCCCGGTGTCCTGATTTAAACATTTCATTGATTGATTTGATCTTGCCCCAGTGAACGGTTCGGGCCCTACCATATTTGTGGAGGCTGTGGAGCGGGTTAGCTCGTCAGCCAGTTCGTTATCGGCTATGCCTCTATGACCAGGTACCCAAATTAGGTGTACCTGGTTCAATTCAGCCAGACTGTTTAGCCGTTCTCTACACTCCTGCACTAGCAGCGATTTGATCCCGTAAGCGGAGATCGCTTTTAGTGCCGCTTGACTATCGCTGAGTACGGTTATTCGCTCATTTCGATAGTTGCGATGGAGGTTTATCTCTATGACTTATGGCCAAGACTTCGGCCTGGAAGATACTGGGGAATCTGACCATGGGTATGGATATCCTTGTGCGTGGACCTGCGATCCCTGCACCAATAATTTCCGACGTCTTAGAGCCGTCAGTGTACCACTTCAGGGTACTATCCCTCAGCACCAGCTCAAAAGTGGAGACATTCCACTCGCTCTTGCTGCCAAGGGTAACCAAAGAACTTCCTCGTGAAATTTATTGTTTTTGTAATCCCGTCCTTCAGGAGGAGGGCAATTGGAATGTTGCCACTTATCATCTCCATCCTGTGGGACGAGATTGTTTTCCCTTTGCCGCATCCCTCTGCCGTTATTTGCAGGAGTGAATGCTTGGTTACTTGACCGATCACTATGTGGAGCGGTGTGAGTTCCAGCAGGACCTCCAGCGCCGCCGTTGGGCAGGGTCCTATGTTTACTTTAAACTTTATTTCTCAGTTAAAAAAAAACCCTAATAGGTGTTTGCATAAAGGTTCTATATGTAAATTTTCCTGCAGCCAATAGTCGCCCTACGATTTCCTACGTGGTTTTCAGCGTAGAGGTTTATAGGAGCCAGTTCAAGAGCCGCCGTTGGAGTCGTTCTCCCATTATGCACAGCGCAGCGAGCCTCTAAACCCTTTCCATTTTCTACCAGTAGATGGATTTCCGTACGCCTGTCCATCATATTACTGCACCGTAGATCAAAATTGGCCTAACAATAGCCGTGTAGCACCAGTGCATGATAGAGGAAGAGAGCCACCAGGTTTTGCCGAGCAGATACAGATGTAGGCAGCTTCCGGTCTTTTCTTACACTTTTTCCACGTTGTCCTTCCACAGTAATTTTCTGTTCAAGACTACCCCAAGGTACTTGATACGGTCCTTGAGAAAGAATTGATTTCCACTTATAGAAGGGCACGTCTGAAGAGGCATTTTGTACTTTCTTGTCATCCGTTTTTTCCCGGTTCAACGCCAAACCTGCTAGCGATGCCCAGTTCTTGACTGTATTGAGGGTGGTGGTCATAATACTGCCAATCGTCTGTAGACACCTAGCCGTAATTAAGATAGCAATGTTCCTTACAAGAACTCTGATCGGTCAGTTTGTATGGTAGCTATATGCTATCGTCGATCTTAACAATTTCTCCGTAGATTGCATCATTGCCTTGGAAATAACCCACGCCAACGTTGATGATGATATCTCGTCAAATAAAAAAGTTTTCCAAACAAACACTCTATACCGATTTTTCAGTTTATATCCCTTAGTGGTCCGATATCGGCTGTTCCAACAAATGCGTGGCTTTTTGGTGACAGAAGGACGATAGTAAAGTTTCAGATTCATAGCTCAAAAATTTAGAGACTAGTTTGTATATAAGTATACAGACGCACAACTGATTATGGGATCTCTGACGTTTTTGAGTATGACTTAATACATGAAAAAAAATTCGGGTACTCAAATTATTTTAAAACCACCGCGTGACACTGCGTAACAGCACATTCATTTTGGGCTGAACATGTAGTGGAACCCACACTACACCTCATCCAGTGCATCGCTCAATTCAACATACATGAAAAGTGGAAAACAAAAGCGCACAAAAGTAAAAACGAAATGAATGAGAATTTGTTAAAATCTTGAGCATAATATAAATTTTGCATAACCAGCACGAAATGTCGTCTCAACTCTTCTCAACAACAAGCTTCATGTCATGTCGCATGTGCAGCAAAAAAGAAGCCACGTCGTGTTTAACTTGAAAATTTCCAAAACAAAACTTGAAATAACAAAAAAAAAAAAAAAGAAATAACGAAAGTACTCGTTTTACATGCTAAAGTTGCACAGAGAAGAAAAATATTTATCTTTGCACATGGCATTCATATATATCGAATAAGTGTAGGCATGTGCATGCGTACGTTTGCACGGATTTGCGTGTGCAATGTCTAGTATGCATCCCGTAGCCGAATACACTCGCATTGAAGCAGAAATTTACTACTTTGTTTTGCAACGCAGCAAGCTTTATATTTTTGTCAGCGAACTATTACACATAATTTGCTTTGCTTTTATTAAATCTTTAGAAATTTTGCAAATAATATTTTATGCCGCTGCTTACCTTGCCACATATGATAATTACGACGCCTTACGTAGGAACAAAACTCGTAGCGGCGAAGCGGCGTAGTTCGCAGTGTAGCGAGTTCATTGCTTTCTCACTGCGTGGTATTCAAAGCCGTTACTCATACGCCACCGTGTGCACTACGACATTTGCTGCTTACTTGAAAATGTGTGCGCACATATTGTTTGGCAACTGCAAAAGTTTCATCATAACATTCGGTACATTATGTGACATTCTGTGGCCCTGCCATTGGATTGAGGTTTTTGTTGAAAAAGTGGAAAAGTGTTCGGCGCAAATACTGGTCGGTGGGTTGCTTAAGGCTTTCAACATTGCTCGTTTACCAGAATTTTTTTGCCGGGCCATTCCATAGGTGCAGAGCGCATCGACGCATCGACGTGTATTTTGCCTTGCTAAACGCGAGGCTGCTGAATTTCCATGTTATGCGTGATAATGCTAATTTTTGGTATTTTTTAGGTTATTTTTTTAAATTCTTCCTGTCTGCAGCTGCTACCAAACATTCTGTGGGCAAAAGTTCAGCATTGTCTACTCGAAAAATTGCAGGTTTTCCGTAACAAGATAAAGTGTGCAAAGTTGATGACCTTTACTCCAATAAACCTTGACACAGTGGGCTCATATGAACTTTTTTTTATAGGAAAACTGTAAAAATTATGAAGTTCTTACTTTTGGGAATTGGACCTTTTAAGTTGACTGTCGACTGACTGTAGGTTGGATCTTTCATATATTGAAGTCGGTTACTGTACTAAATTTGACTTTCTACATCCTAAACTTGGCAACTGAAGACCTCTAGACAACTCAGCCGGCCAAAATCTTTGCTATGAGGTTACTGGGTTATGTTAGGTGATAGGCCTAAAGCCAAGAAAGAATCGTATTTGAACTGATTATGATCAGTCCTTAGTGAAGCCAGATCTAGAATGGAAATAACTGAAATGTAAGTGTCTACGTAGGCGTTTTGCTAGCTCCGTTAGATCTCTGAAGCTTTGAGATCTAAGGTTAGGTGACATGCCTAAAGTCAAGAAAGGATCGCACTTGAACTGATTATGATTAGTCCTTAGTGAAGCCAGATCTAGAATGGAAATAACTGAATACTTAAGCATTCCGCCAGCTCAACTGGGTCTCTAAAGCTGTGAGATCCAAGGTGTTTTAACCTTGAAATCGCAATTGCGGTGCAGTGATTAAGAAATTGTTGAGCTGTTTATACCTCGTCTTCTACAACGGGCATCCGGCAAGACTTTTAACTTTACCAAGTGGACCAAGCTTAAGCTGACTGAGGATGAGAAACTCGCTGGTCTCACAGTAACATGCTGAAGAAAAGCGGATATCCGGCTCGTTTAAAAGTCTAGCAATAGCGCGGTGGAGTTGTCCTTCCTTCCGTACCCACGACAGTCGGGTCTACATAACCGGAACAGACCCGGATTTTTATCCGAGCAAGCACTGTTAATTGGGCAGGATTCTGCCGCTGCAGCAACAAAAATAAGTGGCTTCCTTATCAACTCCTTACTGTTACAGTTGCCTACGATTTTGTTACTTAAACTAGTCTTTTAGGTAACCGACGTCCTTGTTAACCTCGAGGGCTCCGTCAGTTATACTTGTAATCTTTACAATTATGTCAAGCATAAACTGGTAGAGGGCGAAAAACTCGTTGGTTTTACTGCGATTAACTCAACTTTAACTCAGAAAAACCCTGAACCCGCAGTGGTGTCGATGATTGCTCAGTGCTCACCAAGCTCTTAGCTGTGCAATAGTCAACGCAAGAGGAGAGCGTAGCTTCGCTTCGAGGTTGAGGTGACTTTCTTTTTCAACTCTTCACTTTTACAGTTGCCTGTGATTTCTCTCTGAGCTGGTATCCAAACTAATCTTATCCCGAAGTAATCGGCTGCCATTGACAGTTGGTTAGCCATTCATCAAGCGCACGAACAGTGAGTTTTAAATCGAAATTGTTTCACAAAAGTGCTTTTTCCGCACATTTTTAAATTTTATTAATAAGTATTTACCTTAAAGTATTACCTCGAGCTGTTGATTTGGTCCCATTATATGCTGCTTAATTCGGTACCTGTGGCAGAAGAAAAAGTTTAGCGCCAAACATGACGCCATGAGTGAAATATTACCAATTTTTTATATTTTTTTCATACTGTTTTATTTGTATTTTTGAAATTTGTTTAGCATACTTTCGCAAGCTCTTAATTTACATAATTATTCCAACTTAAAGGCTGCAGTAGCCTGATAGGCTTGCCTGTACAACCATATAATATGGATAACTCACCAAAAATATTTACATTTTAAAAGGGGTGTTTGCTAAACCACCTACAGAGACCCATAAGTGTGTAGATTTGTATTATGGCGACAGAATCCGTAAAGTAATTGACTAATCATCGTCGTGGAGATCCCATGGCTTGTAATGGATGCCAGGAGTGACGTTTTGTAGACTTATGAATGAGCTTCTTACCGTTATATGCTAATATTTTGTTACTTTAGGACTAAATACAATTGTTTGAGAAACCGTTAGGTGAATTTGCTATGCTTTGAACAAAAGTTGTCTACTTAAAATAAAAATTATAATTAATAGCGAACTCTTTGGATGTGCAACCGGCCGACGGTTGCTAAGCGTTGATCGACATAATTGGTATAGTGTATGTGTGTGGAGAGAGCCCGCTCTCTACTTCTGTTGCTTACTTGGCAATGTCATTCTCCGTAGCCTGTGGTTTGAGGGCAAAATGCGGCCACGTCGTAATCTCTTCGTACAGTCGCTGGCCTGGACATTCGGTGTCACGCACTTGCCTATGCGCGAGTAATTTATATTCGGCATCGATATAACCCTTGGCCATGCCGAATTCAATCAGTGATTTGGCCGCTGCAAGCATTTGTGGTGGTGGCAGCTCAGCTAGAAACAAAAATCATAGACATTTTTCATTTAGCTTTGCTAACGCGCATAAATCATGTGCGTGTGACCGCTTTGCATACTCACTACGCCAATCGCCAATCATGCAGATGCCAACACTACGGTCATTGTATTTGGGCGCATGCGCACCAATCACATTGAAACCACGTCCAACATAAATCATGCCATCGCCCCCGATCGCAAAACTATAGCCAATGTCATTCCAGCCACGCTGCAGCTGATGGTAGTCCTGCATGGAGCGCATCGCCTTGATGCAATCGGCGCGCGTGTAACAGGCGCTGGGCATATACGAATGATGGATGATGACATATGGCGCTGGGCCGTTAAAGTGTTCGACGAGCGTTGACGGACGCGCACCCCAGTTGGCGCGTGATATTATTTGCGTTTGTGTCGCCGGCATCTGCTGCCCGAAACCTGTGAGATGAGAAGAGAAATAAGCGGAAATTGTAATCATAAGTGCATTTGGACATTTCTGATGTATTTAAATTCGGAAAGGCACGCAACATGCGTGTATATTTTTGTGTATATTCGCCAGCATATTGAGATATAATAGATAATATTGCAGAATTACGAAAATACAAACTCATTGATTTATTGTAGTCGAGGCGAGAGAGACTATAATTTAAATAAAACTTCACTCAAAAAAAAAAAAAAAAAAAAAAAAAAAAAAAAAAAAAAAAACAAAAGAGAAATACAATAAAACTGAAATAAACTCTTTAAGTAAAGTTTTGCGCGAAAAAAGTGAATTGCTTAAAATTACACTATTTAGTATTTGGTCCCATTTCCTTCGGTATGCTGCCCCATCGGAAGATTGGAGCCATGTGTAGAAGTTCACGAAAGTGAGGGAAGTTCTCTGAGCCCCATTCACTGGGGCTCAAGCAGCTTACGACTTCCGGTCCTAGACCAAGTATCTTCTGGGTAGTCAAAAAAACATCAATTTAAATCGGGTTTAGGTCGGGACTTCCATTGGATGAGTTGAAATCGTTCACTTTGGAGCCAGCGAGTTACAATTTGTGCAGTGTGTTTTGGATCATTATCCTGTCGAAAAACGACGTTTTCTTTTTTCTTAATTCCAGTGATCTTGACTAACAGACCAATGTTCCACGTTACGCCGTTAGACTTTTTCTGTAGGGATATGTAAAGTTTAAGCTCTATGCGGACAATACTGCTTCCAGTCAGACCTTGGAGCAAAACATCACGCATGTCATTCGCCAGTTACCATTCGAAATGCTCGGAGGAGTCATTGAAAATTGGACTCATGGATGGTCCATCTGAGACGTTGACATTTGAAAAAGATAGTCTTCAAAAAATAAAGGTCAAAGAATGTTCTTTCGGATATTAATAAACGTTTCCCATTAAATCTGAGGTTTCTCTGTTTTTTCTTTGAAAAAGTACGAAACCTCGAAACGGATCACCCTTTATTATATTTCATATGCGTTTGTGCATTGTCAAACGCAGATTGAAACCCTCAGGCTCAACGGTTTTTGTCTAATATTCAGTCTTGAATTATTTAATTGAAACGCATATATCCATAAAAACAAAAATTTAAACAAAAAACGTGAAAACAAAACCATTTAATAATGTAATAAAAATTGTTTCAAATTGATTGTTTTTTTGTATAAAATCCGTTTTTTGCATATCGCAGTAAAAATACTTTCTAAAAGCGAAAATATTCAATCTATTTTAATTTAATGATTTTCATGTGTATTAACTCTCAAATGTGGCTGCCGAGCTTAACAAGTTTCAATTAAAATGACAATACGGCTTTGCTCGAATTAACTAAGCCTTACTACAATGTAAATAAATATAGATTACCGTTATGAAATTGATATTAGCGCAAATATGCATATTAAATATTTCTCTGACAGGCATAAAATTCTCGCCTCTGATGGCAACTACCAGCTGTCACTTGTATAAACATACATACATACATACATACATATTGCATACGCAATGAAAATGTGTTGTCATAACACAATGCTCTGCTGTCAAATCTATTATTAAGCATAATGTTTTTTGTCTAATTAGTCATAATTAATTAAATTCAATTAAAAATGTCCCATTGTAAAACATAATATGCACTGCTGCGGTCCCTGGCCACCACATACTTATTATTATTATTATTATTGTTGCTTTAAAGCGCTGTAAGCAGTGTTGTCGGCCTTCAATTTTGAATCGTGCTCACATACTAAAGCGTTACGAAGCATTAGAGAGATGCTGCTGCGGTTTGGAAAGTATGAAATATGAAATAAAACAAAATTTAGGTTACGTTAAGTTACCGGCTGTGACGCCATACGTAGACCCAGTGGTATTTAGTAATGCCAGGTGGTAGTTCCGTTTAATTAGTGCTGAAGTATGCGTCATACAGGATGCTCTTTTCGAGCTTAAAGCGCGACTTGATATCTAATTTTGTTACTTCATCTAGTCCCTTGAACTGCTAAGCTCTTCGATATCTAAATTGTAGATAATGCTGGACTACTGCGTAGGAGGTGTTCCAGCGTCTCTTTCATTACTTCTCTACACTTTCTGCCTTTATTTTTGTTACTTATGCCCAATCGATACGCATGTGATACCCGTAGATTTTAAACAGTCATTAGGCTAACAAAAGCCCTGTGTCTTTTCGAGACCAAGTGAGCTAAAATATGCGGGTCCTAAACCCTTTGTACATGGTTCGGTAGCTAGACGGGTAGCTTTACTGGCAATCTCATCAGCCGTTTCGTTTCGCGGAGTTCCTTTGTGGCCCGGAACTCAGTATACGTGCAGCTGTTACACCTACTGCTATCCTTATTCTAAGGACATTCTCTGCTGTAATGTGATTGAAGATTATTGCCTATATTGCCGCCTCACTATCAAAGTATATAATGGTATTCCTTATGTGTTTTTTGCATTGTTAGTTATCTCAACCGCTTTCCGGACAAGACTTGCGCCTCGCAGCAACTGCGGTATTCGCGAAGCTTAAAGGGTAGTCTGAGATGCAGCTTCCTCTTCTTCTTTAATGGCGTAGACACCGCTTATAGTTATGGGCGAGTTAACAACAGCACACCAGTCGTTTCTTCTTTTCGTAATTTGGCGCCAATTCGAGATTCTAATCGTATCCAGATCCTTCTTCACCTGATCTCTCCAACGAAATGAAGGTCTTTCTCCTTCTCTGCTTTCTGCTGGTTGTCATCGTCCATGCCTCTGTACCATATAGCAGGACGGGGACTTGTAGAGTTTGGTCTTCGTTCGTCGAGAGAGGACTTTACTTCTCAATTGCCTACTCAGCCCGAAGCCATCTTTTAGTGTAGCTTCCCTCCCAAAAAAGCGCCGGATATATTATATATATATATATATATATATATACATATATATATACATAATAGATATAGTAAGAATTTATGTTTCCTAAATGCGCTTACTAAAAGTAGTAAACCAGTTAAATGTAACGATGATGGCAACACTGGCAACCAACACTTCCCACAACTGATTAAATCCGATCCACGCTGTCGTAATATATTCAATATTTGTATATAACGCGTTACGTGCTTTCGGTTGCGCAAAATCCAATTTCATTTGATTTATATCATTATAATTAAATGACGTTACGCCATGGCAAATTCAAAAAGCGTGATTAATGTGCTTAAATTGAAATCTATATACACATGTGAATAAAATATAGATAAAAACAAACAAAAATATAGACGAGCAACGACTTCCATATGTAAATTTGTTTCTATGCACAGCATATCATTTAAACCGGAACTTAATCCGAATACTGTGGGGCAGAGTAAACCAAAAATTAACAACTCAGTCTGTCTGATTGATTTTCACAGCATATATTTGCCACCATTCAGCATGAGATATCACCTATCAAGTGTGACAGCCCAAATAAAATAGATTTTTGGGAATTAGAAAAAACTACTGTTTTAAAAGTTTAAGGTTTCTTATACATATTTTAAGACAGTAAAGAGTAATATTTTTTAGTTAAATATATGTCGGGTTCTCCGGGATCTCCAACGCCGCTAAAGAAATATCCAGCACTGCTTCAGGGACTCTCCTCTGCTCCCTGAATTAAACCTAAGCAAAATTATATTTTTGTTCAGTTCAAAAACTGGTAAGGACGGACAGAAACATTTTGATGATCGGGTCTTTTGTCTCCGAGTAATCACTGAAGTAAATTTGATAAATTTAGTTTTGGAAAAGACGGATTTAAAATTACACTGATCTAGTTAGTCTAACGGCGTCAAATCGCACGTCCGAGGCGGCCAATTGTCTGAGCCATTTCGTGAGATATCACGTTCAATAAACTTGGTTTTCAATAAATCGATTGTGACATTCGCTGTTTGGCTTGTGGTGTCGTCCTGTTGGAATCACATATTTTCCAAATCCATATCATCCAATTCGGGACAAAAATATTCGGTTATCATTGAGTTCTAGCGATTCCCATTCACTGTAACATGTCGGTCTTGATCATCACGGAAGAAGTACGGCCCAATGACGCCGGCAGCTCATAGACCGCACCAAATCGTGACTTTTTCCGGATGCAATGGTGACTCATGTAGTACATGTGGATTGCTGTTTGACCAAAAACGCATTTTTTGCTTTTTGACGAAGCCATTCAGCCAGAAATGAGCCTCATCACTGAAGATGATTTTTCGATGAAAATCAGGATAATTTTTCAAGTTTTTGCTCAGCCCTATTCACGAACATACGACGATTAAGGTGGTCAAGCGGCTTCCGTTCTTGCGTCAATTTGATCTTGTAAGGATGTAGGCCAAGATCTTTTCGCAATATTCACCACAACGACGGCACAGATATGCCCAACTCTTGAGAACGACGTGTGAGAGACTGATTTCGGTCTTCCTCAATAGATGCAATAGTGCCAGCAATATACTCGACACTACGCACACTTTTTTATCTCACTGGGACGGGAATGTTTTGTACTGTATAAATTGGATGTAGCGCCTTTAAAGTTGAGGCCATTGACTCTGAATTTCAGTAGTAAATTTTAATAATTTCGACTCGTTGTTGGATGGTATGTCATTTCATGATGAAATGACAAACCTTACTGAAGAGAAACGCCAAAAGCGTGTCATTTGCTGTCACTAGCTTTGTAGCGTCCCTATTGAAAAACCCGATATAAATAAAGTCTTACTATTTTTTGCCCATCGTAGTATAACAGTAATACTATAAATAGTGATATTGGCAAATCATTGAAATCTAATATTTGTTATTTCTCAATTTAGAAAGGTGTGAAAACAATAACACGTTCAATGAAAGCAAATAAAGCTGTAGAAATTTCGAGGCTTAATAATATATGCAACTTGGTATTTAATAATTTATTCAGTCGATTAAGCGGCTTGTTCGTGACGTTAGTGTCAGCAAATTAGTTGCTTTTATTTGTATATTTTTTTATAATGAACGTCCATGATTTTTGACAATTCGCTTTTTGTATATGTCTATTATTTATTTCTCTATTTTTGTCGGAGCGCCTGCCTCTTCGGCAGTGTCATTCACTACCCACCTGTTTCATTGTTTATGGACATTATCGCCAATATCGCCAAGCGCCAATTGAAACACATAACCCGTGCGAACTGAAGAATATAAATTTTGGCAAATTTCTATGAAACTCATTTAATCAAGAGTAAAATGTGGCAGTTGTTGCAAATTTGCTGTTTGCTCTTCACGTTCACACTCTTTATTTGTTTACACTTTCGATTTAATTCATCGCAATTTACACAAATACAATATTTTCGTTTACTACTTTTTGCTGCGTTCATCAGCGCTATTCAATATTTACACTTCCGTATGCCGCGCCAGTTTTTGAGTTTCTGACGGCAGCTCTCGCAAGCACGCGCTGTCACCCAAAGCGGTGGTTTGCGTTACGTGAGTAAGTGTACATACACACAAGTATGTGGGTATGAATGCAAGAATTAAGAAGTTAATGAAATCTACCGTGAGTCTCAGCATGAATGGACTACTCAATGAGGAGAGAAATCTGAGCAGCGAGTACACTGTTGAAATAAAGCTAAGCTGTGTCTGAGAAACTATTTGGTTGGTGGTTTTTTAACCATTTTCTTGGAAACACTCAGTCATTGCTAATACCAATGCGATATATGTATGTCGACTCATTCAAATCTGTAAACGTCGTTATTTCTAAAGCCTCGAAAATAAATCTGTATATGTGACCTGGTCTACGAAAAGGGGGCTAGGTGTCAAAAAAAAAAAACAAAAAAAAAAAAAAACAAAAAATAAAAAAAAAAATAAAAAAAAAAAAAATAAAATAAAAATAAATAAAAAAATTAATTTTTTGACACCTAAGATCCCGTTTCGTAGACCAGGTCACATATATGGATTTCGCTTCATTTCACTCTTTACAAAGTAAAAATAAAACAAATCATTCAAGCCTGAATTTGAATGAAATATTTATTTATATTATTTATCTGACAGCTAAATTGGTTATTAATAATCTATGATTTAGTTAAATAAGAATCCGTAATTTGAATTATTTCTTTGGAAAGAAAAATCATAATAGGTCAAGTGGAAAGTTTCTGGACTACCATAGTAAAACAGTTATTTTTGGCAAAACTTTTTCTTTATTCAAGATAGTTCCCTTCGTAATACTCTGATTAAACCGAGCCTCCAACTTTTCGATATCATTTTTGTAGTACGATTTGTCCTCAATATTTGACGAATATATCTTCTCAGCGAGCATTATTTTGAGAACTGAGAACAGAAAACAGTCCCTAGGGGCCAGATCTGGAGAATTCGTTGGATGTGTGTCCGCATCGATCAATGTTTCTCTGACTTGAGACACAGTGCATTATCTCGATGAAACAGCAGCACTTCCTTCAAATGCGATTTCGTGCTTCAAACGGCCAAATAATGCTACGTAATAGTCGCTGTCGATGATTTTCACCTCTTCCAGGTGATCAGTACAAATTGTTCCATGCACATCCTAAAGTACAGACGCCGTAAACTTGCCAGCCGTTTTTCTGGAGCGTTTACATCGTGCGCAGCCCACTCGGATGACTGTCGATTGAAATACAGAGTGAAATGATGGAACCATGCTTCATCCATTATTAGATATCGACGCAAAAATATGGCTTCATTACGCTTGAGCATCTCCAAATAATGAACACATCGTTGTTTTGCTCAAAAGTGTGCTCACGCGACACCGTCTTTGCACAGAGTTTCCTTAAACCCAATTCGTGAACTTGTTCAGTTGATATCTTTAGAGTCAAGTTTACACACGCGCCTTTTGAAGGTTAGAGCTAACTAAAAAGCAAATGGTTTTTATTCTATATAGTAAGGCAGTGGCGTAGCTACAACTTCGAGCGCGCGGGGCCAAGGATTTTCTGCCGCCCCCCTTTAGCTACCAATCTACAAGTTTCATGAGGTGGTTCGAAAAAAAGTGAATTTTTTTAAAATATCTTCGTTATTAAGCATATAAAATTTAGGAACTAGAAGCCCCCCAAATTCTGAAGTTTCAAAATTCTCACAATATGGTTTTTGAGGAAATTGATAGTAAATTTACTAGACATCTTATTAAAGGCCATAGAGAAAATCCATTTCGCCCTATATCTTGTACACTTTTGACACAATTTGACAATATATTTTGTAAAAAAAATTTGTTGAAGTATTTTTCTGAATACTAAAAAACAGCGAAGATCGTTTTGCCGCCCTCAAGAAGTTGCGCCCGGGGCGACCGCCCCCTTCAACCCCCCCCCCCCCCTGGCTACGTCACTGTAGTAAGGCCATCTACCTATATTTCAGTTGGTCTGTTAGTAGAATGAAAGCGAAAAGCATTGGTGTGCTTTATAATCAGTTTTTTCAGAAAACGAAAAAGGCTCCATTAAAGGATTCAAATCTGTGTTTTAAATTCTATGATGTTTTCACTTTTTACATAAATATTATTTCAGCACTGGCCTACTGCCAGACATCGCTTGTTTATTTGCTGTGTTTTAAATTCTATGATGTTTTCACTTTTTACATAAATATTATTTCAGCACTGGCCTACTGCCAGACATCGCTTGTTTATTTGCTCTTTTCATTTGTGCGCGAGTTAAATTAAAATAAAATTAAATATTTTTTCAAGTGTTTCAACATTAAAGAAAGCGTTTGCCATTGCATTTACCTAAACGGACAGTTTTATGTGATTTTTGGTCTGGTGGAATCACTGGTCCGTACTTCTTTCGAAATGAAGCTTGTAACTACGCTACTGTCAATCGAGAGCTATATAGATCGATGATAATGAACTTTTTATGGCCGTTAATGGAAAAATTTGTACTTGACAACATCTTGTTCGAACGAGACGGAGCTATGAGCCACAGCCTGTGCAAAAATCGAATTATTGCGAGAAAATTTTGTAGATGCGATTATTACACACAACTGTGACATTAAATGGTAACCAAGAACCTGCGATTAATACCATTAGACTACTTCTTGTGGAGTTATTTGAAGTCACTGGCCTTTGGCATTGACATTAACTTAGAATTTGAACGAAGGAACAAAACTGAAAATTGGATTTTTGACAAATATTGTTACAAAAAATGGAAATTTCGGACCACACTTTTTTTCAAATAGTTGTAATCGAAAAAAATCCTTCGTCCATGTTTCTAAAATTTATATCTTAAAGACCTGTGTAAAATTTCATGAAAACCGGTTGAGTAGTTCTCTAGAAATCTTGCCAACCGACTTCCAAATTACAGTTTCGTGAAAAACGCGTTTAAAGACGGCGCACTTAGCTTAGCTAACCTCTCAAGGCTGTATCTCCGTAACCATTATTTGGATCAATTTGAAAATTTAGGACAATATTCTAGAGGTGTTGTAGAATCTAATAGAACAATAAAAATTTGATTTTTTTTAAAACCTGTAAAGCCATGTAACCCCTTAAATTTACAAAACCAATTGATAGAGTACTACAGGCTCCTACTAAGTTGTCTATGCCGCCGTGCATGTTATATTTTCCCGCTCCTTATTTCCGTTATTTAATTTTGGTGCTTTTTTAATACTTTGCTAATTTTGTAATTTAATTAATTCCAGTGTTTGTTTATTTTGCGTTTTCGTTTTTTACTTAACTATGTAAAATATATTTGTTTTGTTGTTGCTACTGCTTAGTACAATCATTAAAATCCCATTTCAACACTAAATATGTTATTTCTCGCATTCGAGTGTGATTTTTGCGATAAAATTGTCAGTTGTTTAGCCATTTGTTTGCTCATCGTTAGGGGAATACCAGCTGAACTTGTTTTTTTCCCCTCGTCATGTTTGTATTGCCTGTTTATTGTTTTCATTCTGTGTTTATTTTCAATTTTTTGTTTAACAACAACAACTTACATTTCGCATGGGCAATTATAAAATTGAGTTTGACATTTAATCATTCGGTTGCGCTGTCTCTTCGGCGTTTTGACTATCTACTCGTGTTAGTTTAGTTTGTATGTCAACAAAAAATATTTGCTGACAATTTGATAGTGTGAATTTAATAAAGAGGGCATTGCAATGTTGAAGGTCTGTTTTTTTCAGTTTTTTTTGTTTTTGCTGTTTTTTCGAAATTGTAGTTTCTCTAGGTAGAACACTTTGGGGTCGCTAAGCTTCTAATTGCGGTTTAATTTAAACGCTTTTTTGATGCTCACTTTGCAAATGAGTGCTTGGGGAATGAACAGCTGTGCAAATGTGTTTTTGTTTTGTGACGGCAGCTCTCACGTGACTTGTAGCGCGAAAAACAGTTAAATTTTTATGTATAAATGTATGTGTGAGTGCATGTTACGTATGTATACTAATATGTATTATGTACCATAGGTTCATGGTCTACTTTTATGCACTCAATTTTATAGCGCCACACAGCAATAAATGTTGATCGATTTTTCCAGTTCATTGCAGCTAATTTCAGTCGGCAATGATTTCAGAGTTGACTGTCATCACCAGCTGCGCTTGCCAGTTAAAACTTTGTTCAAATCTGTGGGCACATACCCCATACATTTGCCAACTTTTTAACTACATCATTCAATGTCTTAATGTTCAACGCTTCATCATTTCGACGCCCATTATAATACATACGTCGCTTCCTCGTGTCAATCATTCGCATCATTAATTCTACCACATATGTATGTGTATTTGTATATGCTCATATAAAGTATGTTGAAATATCAATTTATGGTTCAAAAGTGATTTGTAAACATTTGTAGAGTGAGACGCGCAATTATTGTTAAACACGTGTTTATAACCTGAACAGTGTGTGATAAGTTTGTAACACCCTGAAGGAAATATAAAATATATCAATATGTAACGGGTTTTTCAATAAGAGCGCTACGAAAGTTTTTTTTATATAAAGCAAAATTGGTGATATCCCAAATATCAATGAAACTCTTTCTTCATGTGAAAGTACGTTCTACGCTATTATGTATGGAACTCAGTTTCCTTTGCATGGCCACCACAGGTACGCTTGTAGAAGTCCAGAAGCTGAACCCAATTTTCGACGGTTTCCAAGCATAAATCGGCCGATACTGCTGCAATTTCACATACGAAGCTCATCAATCGTCGCTGGCTTGTTCGCATAGACCGTAGACGTAGCCCCATAGGTACCAGTCTAACGGTTTCAATTCGCACGACCGAGACGGCCAATTGATTAGGACATTTCGTGAGATAACATGTTCACCAAACTTGGTTTTCAATAAATCGATTAGGACATTCGCTGTGTGACTTGTTGCGCTGTTGGAACCACATATTGTCCAAGTCCATACCATATACCATCCAATTCGGGTCAAAACTATTCGGTTATCATTGAGCGGTAGCGATTCCCATTCACTGTAACGTGTCGGTCTTGATCATCACGAAAGAAGTACGGCCCAATAAACCGCAGTGAACCGTAATTTTCCCACCTAGAAGCTGCTTATTTGTCGATATCGGACCAATATAGCATACACCAGACATAAAAACTGAACATTCGGTTGGAGCGTATCTTAGCGTCATGAAAATTCTCTTTCTCTTGTGCTTCCGACCCAACTTGTTTTCTACATCAGTCCTAATTGAATACATAGGTTCCATTGGAAAGTTTGACATTTTTTAGCATAACATCACTCAGAACGTTTTGTCATTTAATAGTGAATTGTTTTATTTACAGGGAATTAAAAAATTCATCTCGGCCAAAAAATGGAATTAACTCGTGAACATTTTCTTGCGATCATTTTTCACAATTTTCGACGTGGATTATCACAACAAGAGTGCATCGATGAACTAAAGCCATTGTATGGCTATGAAGCACCATCCTATAGCACTGTGAAAAGCTGTTACAACGAATTCAATCGTGGCCGACGCTCGCTCAAAGACGAAAAGACGTTTATAAGATCGTCGAACAGCAATCGACTGTGTGGGTCTTCCAAGACGAGCCAAATGCAGCGAAAAAAAAACGGCTAATGGAGTCGCTCGGAGTTGGATCTCAGGCTACACTTCACGTTTCCGAAATAGTGCAATATCCTCCAGGAGAAAGTCCTTGCGGTCAGAAAAGGGGTAGATAACAATGCAAGAAACGCATAAATAAGAGCAATATAAGCGCCGATAGCCAGGCGGAAATTGAGGCTATAATCTTACGTCAGAGAATGCTCTTATAAGCAGGGTGGCCGTGGATGTAGCGGCTGCCGGAAAGCGGAAGGGAATTCCGTGAAGAGAAATAGTACAGGAAATGTGAGTATCACTAAATCAAATTTGCGAAAGGGCTGACAGACGGATCGGAGCGAGATGCAATGTTTAAGTACATGCAGGATCGAAGATACTGTTGGTCGGTCTCCTAACAGCTCAGGCACTGGCGTCAGATGCGAGTCGGATGGGCATAAGTAATGACGATACTGAAATTAGGTAGGGCATGTTTCGCCATCTCATTTTAGCTTACCTTCAAACGGCAATATTGTGGCTACCTAGAGGACATTTGGTCTTAGACAAGAAGTCGTAAGCTGCTTGAGCCATATGCAAAATAATCGTGTCTGGCCATTCCCAAGTAAATGGCGATCAGAGAACTTTCTTCACTTTCGTGAACATTTGGCTTTAACCTCCTATCCTAAATGACACATGCTTCACCTCAAAGTAAACTTCTGCTCCATCTGGCTTTGCTAAGAACCAGCAGGTCTAACAGCCGGCCAGTATAACCTAAACTAAATATATTGCATGCTAAAAAAATAACTGTATTATAAAAAGTTACAGTATTGAACACCGCTTAACAATATCAAATATACATAAGTTTACTTTTGCTCGTGGAAAGGATAATATTTCAATTGGAATTTTTTACACTTTCATTTTTGATTGCATTTGATTCGTTGAGGCAATTATTACAGTTGGTTTATTTAGACAATTGCCACACGCAATAAACAATGTTTCCACTGTATTTACATATATTCGCATTGCTGCCAACGCGCTAAAATTGAAATATCATCAATGTGAAAAACACAAAAAATGCTGGACAATGGCTATGGTGTCGACGCAGTTGAGCGCTGTCATGGTCTTATTATTATTATTATTTTGTTACACATACAAAACGAGGTGTGAATATATTAAAAAAATCGTAGATATGCCTTTACATAAAACAGTCACGCAGGGACATATTAGGAAAAAGTGGGCGAGTCGCGCAAAGTTTGTGAAATTACTGACTGTCTGCTGGATTGCAAATTATTTATTGGCCAATTAAAAGCGGCGGGCGTATAAAGTTTTTATCACACTTTTTGTGAGTTTTTAACAAAGCGCCTAATGGGATTGTAAATCACCTAAGGGTTAGGTCGCTGAAATATTGACAGCAAATTTAATTTTGCTGCGAAAAGTTAAAGTTTCCTCATTAGCTGATATTTAACAACTGGACTTTTTAGCCAAATTTATATTTCTGTTATTTTTTGTTTTTTTATTTAAAAATGCTATTTTCATTCATTCCACATTTTGTGAAGCAAAAACGATATGATCCATGCAAGGTCGCTAATGAACCTCGTCAGTTTCAAAAAAAAAAAGAAAATAAAAAAAAAAAAATTAAAAAAAAAAAATATTAGCTCTTCTTTGTTTGCTACAAACACATTCAATATTCACTCAAAAACGTTACTATATTGGGTCAAAAAAGCACCCGAAAATTGTAATTAAATTCCCCGAGTGAATGATATTTCAACAAAATGTATTTTACTGAGTTGGCAGAGATCTTTGAAGACATGCCTCGTTCTAAACGATCTTCGACCTCATCAACAGAAGACAAAGAAGTGAAAGATATGGTGCCTGAAAATCATCAGGCAAGTATGAGGGAAGTGGCAAGAGAGCTCGACATCTCTATCGAGTTCGTTCGAATGATTTTGGTGAATATTTAGGGTACAAAACGCGTGCTTGCTCGACACGTCCCGATAAAGCTGAATTTTTGTTTCAAAGAATACCGTAAATAGGTCGCTTTAGACATGCTTGATTGTTCGATTCGCCATTCTACAAGTTCGAATCGTGGCCAGCTTATGTGAATTTACGAACAATGGGTGATACAAACAAAAGGTTTAAGCAATAACAGATAATTTTCTACAGCAGTGCTTATCAGTCTCAATGATATCAATAGAAAAACTCCAATACTGTTTGCACTCGAAGATATGACAAATGCCTTTATTCATAATAAAAGTACTATTAACTCGCTTCTCTCATAAAAGTTGTGGAGAGTTCTGAGTGCATAGAAAAAATCGCTAGGTGTGTATTGTCTACAAACATTTTTTTGTAGATTCATAATGTATTACATACATAATAATTTACAGCTTTCTGTGAGCTCTCTATTTCTTACACCTTGAACAGGATATTTGCAACACCAGAAAAATACCATAAAAGAAATATCGAAGACTCTATGCAGTACATATGTACCTATGGTATATTATATATTATATTATATTATATTATTATAAATTATCAATTATGCCGGGTCGACTTAGACATGTTCGTCTGTCACTCAGCTTGTATATATGCAAACTAGTCAGTTCTCAGTTTCTCAGATATCAAACCGAAATGCTTTTATCCCCAAGAAGCTGCTCATTTGTCGCCAATATCGGAGAACTATAGCTTTTAGCTGCAGTACAACTAACCAATCCAACTCAAGTCCTTCTATGGAAAACTCTTTTATTTGACAATTTATCTTTAAAAAATTCGGTACAGATTATTATCCGACGCATGGCTGCAATCATACCGAACATAAGTATTGCTCGAATGGGTTCACTTTAGCTGATAGCTGTTAGTCAAATGGACCAAAGTCAGAATAAAATTCTGTTTTTCCCTTTTTGTGTCATAAAAAGCACATGTTAAGTCTATTATAGCTACGTTGCAGCCGAAATTATCGTTTTTTTTTTTAATTTAGTTTGACAGTTTCCATTTGAAAATGAAATCAATTTGACACAGCCTCTTGTGGCATATTTAGATAAATTTACTGTTAGCCACCCAATTAGTAAGCCAAATAAATCGATTAAATTAATTATAAACAAACAAGTTCGGCTGTGAAATTTAAATGTAATCGTCATGGTGAGAACACACGATTGACGTGACTGAAATTGTAACTAAAAACTTTTTCGGAAATGTCATGGTAGTGCAGTGACACATATAATATAATTACATATACATATATTTATGTTGCCACCCCGCAGTGTATGTCGGTATATATAAACAAAGTGTGTCAACATTGGATTGAATTATCACGCGAATAGTAATGTAGAGATATACATTTATATGTAATGGGTGTTTTTTTAGACATGTAGTTTTCAAGAGGAAACAAAATGCATATAATTTAATGTTATGATCAAGAATTAAGCTTTATTACAAAGCTAAAGACTGGCATTATGCTTTAAAAGTGATTTTGGCCGAATGAATTCCAGCTAAGAGGTCAAATTTTAAAACAATTTTTGAAGCAATTGGAGCCATATGTCAGTAATAACACGTCGAATATTCTCTTTACATTGACACTTTGTCAATCGTATCGCACAAATAACAATCCAGCGATGTCAAATCGCACGATATTCGAGGCCACACCACTGACTTACGACGCGAGACAATGCGCTCCTTGCCATACAGGCATGTAGCGTCGTTTTGTTGGAATCAATGGCGGTGCACATCATCATACTCTAATTTAGGCACGAAGAAATAATTAATCATGGTTATATAGCGCTGTCCATGATTGTAACATTATAAGAGTGACTTTGGGATGATGAGTAACAGCGTCACAACCATGGCATGTGGATTATAATCACTCCAAATGCGAAAATTTTGTTTATTGACATATCCACTCTATCAAAAGTGAGCTTCGTCGCTGTAAAAAATTTCCTTTTGAAAATCAGACTCGATGACCATCTCGTTTAGAGCCCATTCACCGAACGTGCGACGTGCTTGATGATTGTTCAATGTTTCAATTATTCCACGTTAATCAAGATACTTCTCCAAAATTTTCCATATAGTGGGTAACCACATATCCAATTATTGTGCTCGACGACGGTTGAACTCTGGTCTACTTCGATACTCTACTCCACGCATTAACCAGTAGAGTAAACATGATGTGGAACCGTTCCATGATTGTTCGAATTACCGACTCTGTTACAGGCCTAGATCGAGCGAATATTGGATGCGTCACGCAAAACGAACCATTAGTTCGGTAATAAATTTGCAAGATTTACAAACGTTGTTTCTTAGTAAGTCTGTTCATTACCAAACTGAATATAAATCAAGGAACAGCTGTCAACATCGCTAGAATATTTTTCTAAATTTTCAAGTTGATCCGAGTAATAATTTCGGAGATACAACTTGTTCGCTCGAAGCTAGTTAGGCTAAGTCCGCCGTTTTTAAACGCGTTCTTAACGATTTGCACAAAGAATTTAAAAAATATCTGCCAAAAATCTAAGTTTCAGTTATTTTTTCCTTTGTCCAAGTTCTAAGTTAAGTTTTTAACTAAAACACGTCTTTTTCACTTTAGATGATCCAGTAAGCAGTTATCTTGCCAACGCGGGCGCATCTCTTTTCCAAGGGTTCACCGGAAATGCCGTCGCAATGACAGAGTTTAAAATAATTTTTCCAAAAATTTCGGAATATTATTGTAATAGCGTTTTTTTGTTACAATAAAAAATTCTAAAAAAATAAAAATTTTTTTTGTATATGAGAAAAAAAATTTTAAAAAGGTTTTGTTTTTTTACTTGAGAAAACCCATGCAACTCCTTAAGCGAAGCTTAAATTCTTTCGCTCACTTTGTGCGCTACCTTCCTTTCTCTCTCTATCCCTCTCTCTGATCTTTCTAAGGTGCGAATTCTATGTTCGCGAGAAATAAAATAGTTCTTTTTTTAATTTTTTCTATTATTTTTATTTTTTTTTTTTAACTTTTTTCATTTTAATTTTTTTTATTTTAATTTTTTTTTTTTTAATTTTTTTTTTATTTAATTTTTTTTTTTATTTTAATTATTTTTTTTAGTGTATTTTTGTTACAATGAAAAATTCTAATAAAATATTTTTTTTTATATGAGAAAAAAAATTTTAAAAAGGTTTTTTTTTTGTTTTTTTACTTGAGAAAACCCATGCAACTCCTTAGCGAAGCTTAAATTCTCTCGCTCACTTTGTGCGCTGCCTTCCTTTCTCTTTCTATCTCTCTCTCTGATCTTTCTAAGGTGCGAATTCTATGTTCGCGAGAAATAAAATAGTTCTTTTTTAATTTTTTTTTAATTTTAATTTTAATTTTTTGTGTTTTATTATTTTTATTTTTATTTTTGTTTTTATTTTTTTTATTTATTTATTTTTATTTTAATTTTTTTTTTATTTTAATTTTTTTTTATTTTAATTTTTTTTTTATTATTTTTAATAGTTTTTTTTTATCAGGTATAAGAGTAGTAATTTCTCACAAATTACAATTTCGCTATATACCAAATCCACGGCAATGGTTTTGTTTGGATACGTTTGCCAATTAATACACACGATTATGCCGCCCTTATGCAGCTGCACGCACACATGCGTAGCTTATAATAATGTGTTAATTACGGCTACGCCAAACGTGCGATGAACGCGCGGTTTAACACTCGCGAACACCACATAACAATAGTTTGTTCGTATATATTTAATTGCATTCCAGTGGCAATACATTTCGGCGTGAATGACTACACAATCAAATCGCGTTCGTGTTACTCATACGCCCCAGCGTATATATATTTCAGCACGTAAGAACTCCTCGCAACCATCTTAAACACTGTGTACCGTTGAAGCCTTGATTGACGAAAAGCAAACGCACGGACGTGACCATAACCCACGGGAGCTTTCAGCCGGCATATTCCGTTATAAATTGCGTATTGAATGTAAATTCTATTGTATTCATGTATAAACGTGTTTAGTAGTGTTGGTTACTATGTAAGCAGCTAAGTGGGCGTAAGCGCCCGCATAATCAACATACATTTCTCTGTATGTGTCTGTGTGTGTGTTTGAATGCGTTGAATAATTTATATAACAGTTTTATGCAAATTAATAACGAAAACGCTTTCATTTTCGAATCGTTTTATTATTTACACAAAAATGCAAATAATTAATTCCAATTAATTAGTATTTAAATGCTGGCAAATAACTGTACATTATAGATGTATACTAGCACGCACACGCGTCTAGCAGCCAGTGTGATTGTGGTTTATTGGAGCGTCAAATTAAACGAAAAATTCATCAAATAAAATTGCTATGTGCCGTTAGGTTATTGGTACAAACACTCAAAGCTAGTATGATAGGCAGTGTTGTTGTTGCTGTTGTTTGCCAAATTATGATTCTTGCCCTCAGCCATTTAGTGATTCTCTAATAGATCGCCTAAAACGTTTTGTACCAGCACAAATGTTTACCGTTATAATTGCTATGTAGTTTGCGCAGATGCGTATAAATATGTATATATCAGCCTTATGTATGTATGTAGACAGACATGAATGCGTGCAAATTTCACAGCTGAGCTAAATGTTGTCATATAATGCATGGGCTGCGTTGGTAAGGCAATGCCGGCGCTGTGACTGTAAAATCCGTTATCTGCTAACATCGTATCGTCTCTATATGCGTGGTTATCTGGCAATCAGCACAACTTGTTGTTAATGAAGTAATCAACATAAGTGCCGTGTTGACAGGCAAATCACAAAACCAAATGAAATTTTGAGAAAATATTTGTCTTGGCTTATTTAATTTGAGGCTTGCAATTAATTATACCCTTAACTTATACCATCACTTATACCAAATGTACATTATCCTTTATCTCGTTTCAGACTTTCTCAAGCACAAACCACATTTGACGCGCTGCTGAACGTTTCTTTTGGTTTTATAGCAGGTAAGTCAAGTTTACTGGTGGAGTAGTGTCAGTATGATGGGCTGTGGAGTGACAGCTAAGCTTCGTGAGCTGCAAGCTCATTAAACCAAATTGAAATATAATTTGTGTGTTTAGTTAAAGTAGTGGAGAAATCGTTATAACAACGCCTCATTAGCGTTGAACGAGTTTATTGGCGACATTTACAAAAATGTGAATTCAGTCTACATTTGTGATCGAATTTTGAGTTAAACTTCTTACACTTTGCTTGTGTTGGAGAACAGTTTAAAGTTTTTCTTATTTCAAATTTATGATTATGTGTACAGAGTGTTTGCTTCGTGCCATTTTATCATTTTAAGTGCTAACTAAATAACCACTTTAGTTAGACTACTCATTATCACCACTTCTGCCCACTTGAAGCTACAGACAAGATGCATTTCATCTGCAAAAACAAATTTGACCTTAACTTTGTACTTAACAAAACAAACAAGAAAAACAAAACGTTAACGTTACAAGGACTTGACTTTGGTCCGTTTTGTATGGCAGCTATATGCCACAGTGGCCGATCCGAACACTATTTTTGGATATTATAATAATAGAAAGAGCAAACTTATTGAAGATAATTTGTCAAATCAACAAGAAAAGGAGGCTGTAACATTTTATACGCCTACGCGGTTAAAGCCGAGTTTAGAACAGTGCGTCAGTCGTTCTTTCCTTTCGCTGTTTGTCGCCAATTGGAGATTTTACGTGTAACCAGGTTCTTCTACACTTGGTCTTCCCAACAAAGTGAAGGTCTTCCTTTTCCTTTGCTTTCCCCGGCGCGTACTGCGGCGAATACTTTCAGAGCTGGAGTGTTTTCATCCATGCGGACGTCATGACCAGCCAGCGTAGCCACTTACTTCGCTAAACTATGTCAACATCGTCGTATAACTCTTACAGCTCATTGTTCCATCGATTGCGGTATTCGCCGCAAGATAGACGAGATTACCTACGACTTCGAAGTTATGACTGACAACAATGACGTGGGAGCCAAGTCGCGAGTGTGACTACTGTTTATTTGATGACAGGAGATATTTCGTCTTGGCCTCCTTCACTACTAGACTTATTTGCTTTGCATCCTTATCCAGTCTGGAGAAAGTAAAACTAAGGGCGGGTTGTTTGAGGCCAATGATACCAATATCGTCGTCGTTCGCCAGCAGCTGTATACTCTAGTAGAAGATGGTACCTTCCCTATTAAGTAGATAGAAGAAGTCGCACGATAGGGAGTACTCTTGTCTGAAACTTGGTAAGCGAGCGGCTCGGAAGGGTTCTTCCCGATCCTGACAGAGTTTTTGGTATTGCTCAACGTCAGTTTATACAGCCGTCGGAGAAGGTATGTATGTTCCTTATCATTTCTTCGCCGCCGTGCTTGAATAGCTCGGCCTCCGCCGCTTTGTTGTTCTTCAGGCGGGTAATTGCTATTCGAACTTTTATAATTCTTCATGTCGGGCAACGGAACGTCTGCTCCATAGTCATCGATTGGGGTTGCCTTCTTCTGGCGTTATGTTTTCACTGCCATTAAGCAGGCTGAAGAAGTATTCCCTCCATAATTTGGACATCATACACTAGATTACCTCTGTGGGTTCTACAAGAGTATGTTTCGGTCTTGAAACCTTCTGTTAGTCTGCACATCTTTTCGTAAAAGTTTCTATCATTACCCCTGTCGGCCAGCTTGTCAATCTCTTCATACTCACACATTTCGGTCTCTCTCTTTTTTCGTCTGCAAATGTGTCTCACTTCCCTCTTCAGCTCTCGGTAACTATCCCATCTCGCACGTGTTCTGGTGGATTGTAAAGTTTGGGAGATAGACAGTCTCTTTTCCCCCTGCTTCAGCATCTTGGCCGCAACAGGATAGTGAACCGAGTCGATGTTAGCACCACATAAAAAACGCCCCCATGAAAATTAAACAACAGCCTCGGAAGAGAAATCCCTTTTTTGATTGATTGATGAACATGCACCAGGAATTTTCAGTCCCTTAATGGCAAAGTTGCCGTGTCCTAGTAGAAATAAAGGCTCCCATCACCGCCGTCCAAGAAGCGCGATGGACGGGACAAGGACTGAGACGAGTAGGTCCTTGTGGCATTTGCTACAGTCGTAAGAAGTGTGGAAAAGATTTGTTATGTGCATATTTGGGCGATACACTTTTACTGGTTTGGAAGACACATACATTAAACTTATCAGGGGAACGTGACCACGCCCACTTTTTAAATATTTTCGAACCACAGGTTCTCCTCTTAGCGTAATTCGTTGTGACCAATTTGGGTTTTGTATATTAATGTTATGTCTTTGTTGTTTCCTACGAACTCGTATAAACATAAATATAGTTTAGTATACAAAACATTTCTGCTTGTCGAACACTGAAAAACTGATTTTTTTTTGTTTGAAAATATAAATAAATACCGATTCTCTTTTTTTAAATTATTCCACCTACTTTAGGCGTTTTTACTACTGCACTTAAATGAATTTATTTTACATTTGAATAATTAAATTATTTACATATTTTTATTGAATATTATAGTCTATTTATAGAAAGTTCTTTTTTGTCGCTTCATAAATATTTACGCTGTTTTTTAATTCATTAAAACCATATCAGAAATCAATGTTAATATCTGAATATTAAGTATTTACCATAAAATCAAATAATTTGGAATTCATTAATGATTATTGTAACGGGTGATGCAAGTAGAGGTATTTTTTCAAATAAACTTTTTTTGATAGACCACGCGTGAGTTGTTTTATATTACTATTCGCAATACCATCACCATTCTTTAGAACCTCGAAACGTTCCAAGAAGATCCGACGTTTTCGGGTGAAAAACTTAGGGACGAACAGAAACTTGTGATAATCAATAGCTGGTATTTCATCCAGAATAAACAGGGATTTAGTGTGGTTTGGGGGTCGGTGAAATCCTCGTTGCATATTTCTTCAAAAATGATGTCGGTACATAAACGTCAATGGCGACTGTTATCTCGCCATGATAACCGACTATTTGATACCTGAAATTGAAGCTCGTGATCTCGGCGACATTTGGTTTCAACAAGACGGCGCCACTTCCCACATATCGCACATCTCTTAATGGATTTATTGAAGGAACACTTCGGTAACCAGTTATCTTGTGTACCGTTTTGGGCCGGTCGATTGGCTACCAAGCTCGTGCGGACAACCCCACTTCGATTCTGACCTTGAAGCCCAAAAATCACACGTAGCATTTGCCAGTTACCAGTCGAAATGCTGGATAAAGTCATCGAAAATTGAACTTCGAAAATTGAACTCAAAAGGATGGATCATCTGAGATGTAGCCGCGGCCGACATTTGAAAGAGATGATCTTAAAAAAATAAATGCCAAAAAAATGTTCTTTCAAATGATAGTAAACATTCCCCATTAAATTTCAAGTATCTGTGTTTGTTTCTTTAAAAAAGTAGGAAACCTCGAAATGGATCACCCTTTATAAGGTTGCGATAGATGCTTGCATGCAGTGAAATAGCAAATATCGATGACTTTTTCATTAAAATGTATATAAGCTTAAATTCACTTTAGTTTAACAGTGCGTGACAATTGCAATGAACAATTATGCAGAATTTCATAAATTTTGAATTTTAATTGAGAATTCAATTTCGAGCTTGTTTTGAGTGGACATAATTGGTAAATAATTCAAATGGTATTATAAAGGTGGAATAATCGGAAAATATATAGCTATTCATATTAAGTATATTTATGAGCAGAAAAATAATAAAATATATATTTACTAGATGAGCTTCAGGAGTGTGTCCGTTAACTTATAATTTACCTGCAAATCGCACTCGATTCGAGTGAAGATTTACAGAAATATTTTCATTTAATTTTACTGCCATGCTGCGCTCTTGGCGACTTCACGCTCTGACCACTGTCATTGTTGGTCAATGGAAAATGCTTGTAAGTCGATTAATGCAATTAGTAAAAAGCAATAAGTACATAAAAACAATAAAATAAATACAGCGAACTTGTAAAATTGCGAATATTACAGAAATAATTAATTAAGCTTCACTCAAAGTGCACAGTGTACACATATACATGCATATGTACTATATGCGTACTGTTCGCTTATATTAAATCCAGAAAAAGAGTATTTGATGTTGAAAGCGCAGTAATGTTGGTTCATGCAGTGAACCAACATATCTGTGGGTCGCTTGTTTAACAACGGGCAACAAGTGGAAAATTAAATTTAAAATTGTTAATTAATTAAAGGCCGCGATGTGTGGCGGCAAACGTGGGCGTACATTTTTTTTATTTATCACTTTAAAAAATTGTTACTACATGTGGCGCTTACTGATAGATTATTCATTAATAATTCCGTTTAATTAGCAATTTTAAAATAATTTTCGGCATGCATAATTTCCTAAAAACATTAATTTTCATTTATATTTACATTTGCAATCACGCAGAAGAGCAAAACATCATTAAGCTACTATATTATTTCCGTGCAATGGTAATAAAAATGGTATAAAAATGCAACAAAAACAAGACAAAACGTTAACCTCAGACTTGTGCAGAGCAGCTATATTACAAATGCAAAAGGCACCATGCACCATGCAATAACTTGATTTTGATCGTTCAGTTTGTAGAAATATGATAGCTTTTTCTGAGATTTTTAATACGAGGGCTGCTATATATATTTCTGGCTTAGGCAACACTAAGTGTTGCCGTCACTCAGAACGTTTTGTCATTTAATCGTGAATTGTTTTATTTACAGGGAATTAAAAAATTCATCTCGGCCAAAAAATGGAATTAACTCGTGAACATTTTCGTGCGATCATTTTTCACAACTTTCGACGTGGATTATCACGACAAGAGTGCATCGATGAACTAAAATCTTTGTATGGCTATGAAACACCATCCTATAGCACTGTGAAAAACTGGTACAACGAATTCAATCGTGGCCGACGCTCGCTCAAAGACGAATTCCGTGAAGGTCGTCCAAAAACAGCTGTTGTGCCAGAAAACATCGATGCCGTACGTGAACTGATAATGCAAGATCGTCATGTAACATACCTTCAGATAGAGGCATGCCTATGCATTTCTCCCACTAGCATACATTCGATATTGCATGATCACCTGGCCGTAAAAAGATTTGTTCTCGTTGGATCCCGCACAATTTGACAATCGCTCAAAAAATGGCTCGTGTGGATTGGTGAAAAGAAATGCTGAAAAAATATGATCGCGGTGCTTCAAAAGACATCTTCAAGATTGCCACAGGTGACGAATCATGGATCTATGCGTATGAGCCCGAAAAAAAACAGCAATCGACCGTGTGGGTCTTCCAAGACGATCCAAATCCAACGAAAGTTGTTCGTGGAAGAAGCACTTCAAAGCAAATGGTCGCCTGTTTCTTTGGCAAAACTGGTCATCTGGCGACTGTTCTGCTTGAGCAACATAGGACGGTCAATTCTGAGTGGTACACCACCATTTGTTTGCCTGAAGTCTTCGAAGAAATTCGAAAACGAACAAGAGAATACGAATCATTGTGCAAAATGACAATGCGAGCTCTCACACATCGACTGAAACCAACGCCTTTTTGACCAGCCAAAACGTCGAATTGATGGGTCATCCGCCGTACAGCCCTGACTTGGCACCCAATGACTTCTTTTTATCCCACACATCAAGAAAATAATGCGTGGTCAACGATTTTCGTCGCCAGAATATGCTGTTGAAGCATTCAAAAATCATGTTTTGGAGGTGTCTCAATCGGAGTGGAAAAAATGGTTCGAAAATTTGTTTGAGCGCATGCAAAAGTGTATAAATCTTGATGGAGAATATTTTGAAAAACAATAAAACCATTTTCGTTGATAAATATTCCTATTTTCATTATTAGGCCAGAAATATATGTATATAGCAGCCCTCGTACTGTGTTTCAATGTAAAGCCACAAAGCTATGATTTTAAAGTAATTTTAAATTCAATTTTGTAATAATTTGCTATATTTATTGTTCGTAATAGCTGACTTTATACTATATACTGTTGTGGGCAAAAAATAGTAAGACCTTTTAATTTTATTTTCGTGCGGAAACTCATTCGTCGAGAATGCGGAAAGACGAACCACATGCAGAACGGCCTTCAACATCAACTGGTGATCGATTCGTCAGTAAAATAAAGGAACTGGTGCTTGAGAATCGACGATCAATAGTCAGAGATCTTACTGGCATTACTGAATGATTAGAAGGAAGGTTTTCAAAATCACACTATTTTTTTTTTGAAAAAACACGTCCCTTTAACGTCTGCGAAATAATACTTTCCGACTACCAGGTTGTCATAAAACGTATTTTTACTGGCAATGACTCTTGGATCTATGCTCACGACCCGGAAACAGACGATCAATCGGACGCATGTCGTGGCAAAGGTGAGCCGAAGCCAAAAAAATAATAAAAACACGGCAAAGCAGGTCCAAAATCCAGGTTATGCTGACAGTTTTCTTCGACTATTGAGTTGTGGTACACTCCGAATTACTACCAACCGGCCGAACTGTTAACAATGAATTCTATTTAAGTATTATGCGCCATTTGCGCGAAGCTATTCGTAAAAATAGGCTGGAATTATGGGCCGATAAACTCTTGGTTTTTGAACGATAACGCCCCGTCGTATACTGCATTGATTCCAAACGCCAAATTTTTAATCAATATCGTGTCGCAACCATCGCATTCGCCTGATTTAGCTCCGTGTGACTTCTGGCTTTTCAGCAAACTCAAGGAACCGCTTCATTAAACGTGAAGTGCTACGTGCGTTGAAGGTTTTTTCCGGAAACTGATCTTAACAACTGTTTCGAGGATTGTAAAAACGTTAACACAAGTGCATTGTTGCCAAGGGGGATCAATTTGAGCGGGACGACATAGATTTTGAAGAAAAAATTTAGAATTCTAAAATTATGAACAAAGTCTTACTATTTTTTTTTGCTTATAGCAGTATTTTACGTTGTAAGAGTATTAGCATTGGAATTTCCTCGAACTTGAAATTCCGTGAATATTTTAATAAATTTTAATGCGATACTTATATACATAAGTACCTGTACAATTTCTATGTAATTATTTACACATCCAGCATTATTAACAATTACGAATGTTACAGATCAATTGAAAAATCCCCGGCCTACCATAGTAAACTTTTTTTTGGCAACATTAGTTTTATTTTATTCAACATAGTTCCCTTCAGGGGTGATACACTGATTATGGTGACGATCCAATTATTCGATACTATTTTTGTAGTACGATGTGCTTTAAATAGGTCTCAGTTTCGGCAATCCCCTCGTCGTTTCTTAACAGCGAGCATTCTTTTGAGATCTAATCACAGGAAAGAGTCGCTTAGGGCTGGATCAGGAGAATACGGCTTATGAGGAAGCAATTCGAAGTCCAATTCAAGGAGTTTATGTAATAGCCGCTGTTGATGGTCCTTTCTTTTACAAAGAGGTCGATAAAAATTATTCCATGCGCATCCCAAAATGCAGACGCCATAATCTAGCCAGTCGTTTTTGACACTGTGAAACGTGTTCATAGTGTGCAGTTCACTCTCATGACTGTCGATTGGTTTACGGAGTGAAATAATGGAGCCATGTTTCATCTATTGTCACAGTCGACGAAAAAATTCGGGTTTATTACGCTTGAACATCTCCAAATACTACTCCGAATCATCAACTCGTCGTTGTTTTTGGTCAAAAGTGAGCTTGCGCGACACCCCTTTTGCACAGATCTTTATCATACCCAATTGTTCGTGGACGATGTGATGTACACGTTCAGTTGATACCCTCAGAGTGCCTGTTGGAGCAACTTCACTTACGACCATCCAAAATTATTCTGTGGACTTTGTGATGATTTCGTCGGTAACAACCTCTATTGAGCTTTCACTGTGTTCACTGTCATGGGTGCTGATTTCACCACGTCTAAACTTAGTATACCAATCTTAATGGTTTTTTTTTCATGGGGCATGTCCGGATGATTTGAAAATCCTTCGTGAGAAGTCGGTTGTAGATATAAGACGGACAGTTAGAAATATTACCGACCGAGCATTCTCAGCATCAATATGCCAACGCATTGTTTCGGTGTGCGAAGCGTTTAACATGCCTAACCAACACAATCCGTTATTATAAGTGTCAAAGATGACACACCCTGTACTCGAATTTGCAAATAAATGTAGAATAGAGATAGAAGCGTCTGTCAATTTGTGGCATTCTAGTGTTTATTTTGATTTGTGCAAATGTATGTGTGTTTGCTCTGACTCTATTTCACCTTTGCTGATAAGCAAGTTCGCGCGTAAAAACGCACGCAAAATTATCAATAAAGCAGTTTATCGCAGATTAAAAATAATACCCAACACAGTTAGCCATTCATTCATGAGCTCATGCAATGTATACTAGTGAAGCAATTGCTAAGATCGTTTAGATTATTCCTGGCGAACCGAAAGTTTAATTTTTACCTGATTCTTAGCTAATACTTGTAATATGGGATGTTATTCCAAATCCAGGTGCAATTAAAATATAAACTTCTGGGTGCTCAAAAAATTAGAAAATTGTTAATAAATTTAAGGTCTTCACCATCTGCTGGGTCAAGGAAAATTATAGAATACATTCAGTCAAAGACATGTGAAAATATGATGTAGGTACTTCATCCTCTTAAAAAGCTATCAATTAAGTTAGAATAAATAACGCTAAAAAAATTTGAACTGTGCGATAATTTTGTGTTTGCTGGGCAAAAAAGAAGCTTTGTTCTCATATGTGTTTTTATTATATAAATAGGCTTACGCGTGTGACATTTTGTAATGATAACTTACCCCACATTGATAAGAGGAATAAGCCAAATGCCGTCATAGTTATTTGATGTGACTAATACACTTTAATTATTTCACTTTTCAAGGACTTGAAAATCTGGAATTTATTTCAATTGTTATTTCAAGGATTTGCTTTGAATGTTATTCGAAGCCCTTGACTACAGTTTTACAATTTTTCACAGATTTTTTGCGTTTTGCCACCGGCTTTTACCGGAACTTTTTAATTTAATCACCGCAGCTGTAAACGAAATCAAAGCAAATATATTTTTTCTCGGCCAGTAGTAAATTAAGTTTGGTTACGGTTTTACACGATTGTTGCTAACTTTTCAACAACAATCCAACTTGTATTTGCTCTTCTGATTTTCTGCTATTTATTTTGTGATTTTTCCTGCTCGTCGGCGTGTCTCTGAATTGATTACCAACCCACACTGGCTTTTCGACCGTCCACTTTCTGCGATTGCCTAGCACCTTTTTTTTCCGTTTGGACGACCGTCTCCGTTCCGTTTTATGCGTCCGTTCGCTTGTTCGTCCCGAGCACCTTTGCAATGTGCGCCTAACTGTGTAATCGCTATCAGCCAACTAATACGCTCACGTCGTCCCACACTCACCGTACACACTTGGGTCGTTGAGTGCTTGCGTTGAGCGTTGGGCGCACACGTTAATGGACACCAAATCGCAAAGAAAAGCTAAAAACAACAACACAGCTGTGTTCTGACTAGCGGTTGACTGCAAAATCAATGCTAAGCAATGATAATGAAGTGAGCCAGCAACAACAACCCAACAGGTTTTTGTAAAAAACAAAAACACAAACAAAGCGCAAAGAAAAATTAGGAAAAGAAAAAAAGAAACAAACACTTTTAATGCAATAAGCTTTTAAACAAATAAACAAAATTAAATGAAATTAAAGCAAAATAGCTGCAATAAAGCAAAATGGAAAGAAAATAATAACAAATTAAATGATGAGTGATTAATTTAGGCAATTTTTTATGAAATTGTGTGGATAAATGAGATAAAATATTGCTGGTTTGCTTTTCTATTATTCTATTAACACAAGCGCTAATTTTATTTAAAAAGTTTTCATCTTAAGCCACCGAAAAAGCTAAACAATTAAAACAAGTAAGGTGGAGCTAAGTTCGGAATAACCGAACATTTCACACTCTTGGCACTTGCAAGGATCATGGGCGAGTTTTCACCCGAAAACTATAGGTACTGGGGTCCAAATATTCGGAACCTACGGGCTTGAACAGTTTTTGTTGGATTTGGACTATTTTTGGCCATAGGGTGCATACTCCACAGGCTGCAAAGTTTTTTCTTATCTAGCTTTTTGATTTGTAAAGTTAAAATAAAAGTGTTAGATGGAATTTAAAATGGTGTTATATAGGAAGTAGGCGTGCCTGTAGTCCGATTTCGCCCATTTTCACACTGTAACGCAAAAGTGTCTGAGGAATGCCACTTACCGAATTTGGTTGAAATCTATCCAGGAGGTCTCGAGCTATATGGTAACGTTGGCTAACTTCAACCAAAGGACGGTGGGCCCACAGACTTATATCTGACATCTACTCGTGGTCAACTAGACAACATGCGGACCTGGATTTCCACCTGACCCAAATATTATGCGAGCATGGGTGGTTCAGTCCATATTGTTCCATGTGTACGGAGTCCATTGAAGACTCTGAACTAGTGTTTTTCCATTATTCTGGGTTTCTAAACATAAGAAAAAAAGTTACAAACTTCAATATGTGGTAGTTTAACGTTGAAAAATTTGACTACACTTATGTATCAGTCTCTGATAAGTGAAAAGTTGTTTGCGAAGCGGCAACTTCCATCATGACTAAATTAAGACAGTTACAGTAGAATAGGCGTCAGTCCGTCCGTAGAAGAGGCGTAAAATGTCTTGCCACTCCCACGAAGTAATACCTTATCTGGTGGTTTCGTGGGAAAGTCTTGAGTTGGAAGTAGGTTAGGTTAATCGTCTTAAAGTTCTGCACTCCAACTTTCGATGCGTCGCCCTACTATAGAAAAGAGCATGGTCACGCCCACTTTTTCGGAATTTTTTGCCCACAGCTGCCCCTTGCTGCTGCCATCCACTATGCCAAATTAGAATTTTATATCTTAATTTAGTGCTTGGTTATGGAACTTTACATGTTTTCGGTTAAAGGCGTTTTGTGGGCGTGGCAGTGGTCTGATTGCGCCTATCTACGAACTCGTAATTATTATTTTTTAATTAAGATTGCGCATATGAAGTTTAATTTTTTCACTCAAGTTACAGCTTCCACGAACGGACGGACAGACAGTCACCTTGATTTGAACTCGTCTTTATCGTGATCATTTATATATATATACATATGTATAAACCCATATCTATTTCGCTTAGTTTTAAGTGACACGTTCAACCGCAAATCGAACAAAGCTATTATACTCTATAGCAACATGTGGCAAGAGTATAAAAATAATAATTAAATAATGTTATTAAAAAATAACATAAAAAAGTATACATTTTTTGCACCGCGTATATCAATAGGCGATGATGGTTTCAATTGTTTTAGCTATTGTTTTTGCTGTCTTTGAATAGCTGTCTTTGTGCGTTTACTTCAGTAGAGAGCGCGCTTCCGCGATCAACAACTCTTATCGCTCTTATCGCCGCTCATATGCTCATAATTAACTGTTGTATTGGTTATAATAATCTCTCTTCGTTCATGCAGCGAGCGGACGCTCTCTATGTTTATCATTCGTGCCAAGTTTGTCGCCTCTTACGATTGGTGGCTTAATTTGTTGGTAATCCAAAGACTTAACAAAACACAAACAAAACTAATAAATCATTTTGTATTTATAATTTTGTCATGCTGATAGTAACGGTAATACACCTATTAAACAAAGAAATGTGTCTTTTTAATTTTTTTTTTACACTGAATGCCTTGGAAGAGCTCTTCACACAGTAATTACAACTGATTACATTGACATTGAAAATGTAAAATTATAAATCGGCATAAATAGAATGTTACATAGATGACGTAAGCAAGATTTTAATTTTTTGTTTTTAATTTAAATTGAAATGCGGTTTAAGTTCTTTCTTTTGTCTGTTTAATGATTTCAAAAATATATAAGGTCTAGTAAAAATAAATATTAAATAAATACCGTTTTGAAGGTAATAGTATAATGCCACATTCGCAGAAGCCTTCGTCCTTAGTGGAAAAAAACTGAACACTGTCGATTTTCACAAGCTTCTCTTAAGGCGTACTTTCACCAGCAAAAGCCAGAGACAGTAACTCGGGGCCAAGTACGAACAATAACATGCATGCATGAGAATCTCAACTAAATATCCGAAGCTTCTGGATAGTCACTATCGATGCGTGGCACCTAGTCTTGTTTTGATGGATCACAATTCCCAAACTATTGGCCAAAGCTAGGCGCTTTAGACGGTTCAAACTGACAGTGTATATACAATAATTTGCAGCGAATCTCAAAAATACATAGCAAAACTTGCCTTACCGTTAATCCTGACTTGAACACCGTTTGCACCGGCTCGCCGCGATTCTCTTGCTGTTGTCGTAGGTGACCAAGTTTTCCTCACCAGTAACCATATAACCGATCGATGTTTTGTCAATTCAGCAGCGTTTCGCTGACAAAAATTTGGTCCATTAAGCCTTTTTTGTGCTTTAACTCATGTGGGACCCATACAGCTAGTCGGACCGATTTCCACTATTTTATGGATATTTCGACAATTGGTCTTGCGGCGTGTTGTGCGTCTTCAACATCAAAATTATAGGGACGAAAACATCGAAACCTAAATTGCGCGTAATTGGCTGTTATTAAGACCCTAGACAAATTCTCATTTTCATGGTTGGGCTTTCTTCTTTATCAAAGAAAAACTGCAAAATATGGCAATAAATTACAATATCTCTCGATCTCGATCTGAAAAATTTTTTTGACAACAAAATCTTATGTTTGTAACGCCATATATTGGAAAAATAGTGGAATATCATATATTTTTTCAGAAATGCGCACAAAAACCCCGTAAAATTCCATACTTATCATCAATTTCAAAATTTTTAAGCTCTTTCATTAGCTGACTAAGGATGGATTTAACTTAATTTATTGGTGATTATTAATGCACTTAAATGCAGGGGATTTTTTCTGTTCAAATAACAACAGCAATATATTTACGTCTTTCTGAAATGGATAGTGCTCGTACATACATTGTGACAAAAAAGTACCTTCGCGAGCTAAGAGCTAAAGGTTATCTCTGAAATCGAGTTTAAGCAGTTTTTGGGCGATTGGAAGAACCGTTGGCATTAGTGCATAATATCGAATGGAAACCACTTCGAAGATGACAACATTAATGTAGACGATTAAATAAAGATTTTTTTTTTTCAAAAAACCAAATTTTCATTACAAAGACTTCTGGGTCAAAAGCTGAAGTTCGTAAATGAGCACTTCGATTGGCCACTGGTTAGTGAAATGGAAAATTATTTCATGTACAGATGAATCCAAAATCGTGTTGTGTTGTACTATGGTGGGATCTCGCCAATACATAAAACGACTAGCCAACTCATAGTATAATCTAAAATACACAATCAAAACAAATAAACACGAGAGATCCAGTATTTTGATTTGGGTATGATTTTCAATTTATGGAGACAGACCGACATACTTGCAAGGAAGGTAGACATCGCTGAAATGGCGGCGCGTGTGTGGTTAGTTCCACTCCACCCGTGTCACTTAAATCTGTTCTACATTTAGATAGTACTCATAGACATCGCCGGTAGGTGTATGGCCGCAAAGTTCCTATTAGACTCAGAGAAACTGGATTTCTAACTGAACTCGTGTCTGCGTACTTATTCGAAAATCCTTACACGCTTTGATTTTATACCACTTGATACCATACGACCGCTAAAGTTATCATCATGCTCAGAGAATCTGGATTCATAAATGAACATTCGGAAATCAAGCGAACTTTTAGCTTTATACCGGATTTTTTGGATCATTGAGTCGCCAAATTGAACTCTAGCGGCCTTTTCTATGTAATTGCAAAAAATTTGTCTCCGTTGGATTAGGACGCACTTCTTCGCAGATGGGACAAAGCTGGGGGGAGGAACTCTTTATCAACTTCAGGTACACACTTGACTAATGCAGTGGTTTTCAAGCCGAGGTTGCTGCCATGAAGCTAGCTGTAGAATTACTTCTCCGGAGTGCAGCCTCTTCCAGAAAAGAAACTATCCACTTTATCCACTCAGGTAGCAGAGCGGAGATACTAGCCCTGAGCTCATTAATTTTGCGTTCAGAGCTGATTAAAGAATGCCTACCTCGTTATCAATGGCAGCGAGTCATTTGGTAAAATTACTTGTATGGGTGCCAGGACACAGCATACAGTAAAGCTGACGATCTGGCAAGGGAAGGCATCCTAGATCCGTTAACAGTTGAGTGGGATTGGGTCGCTGTTCCTTTCTTCCCGAGTGTCCTACTACCGGATAGCTGAGCTTTGTAGGAGCTGGCCTGCCATCGCAAGATTCTTTTGGCCCTAGATCGTTTGTAAGGAATCCAGTTCCTTAGTTCTGGTACTTCTAATAGACCATTGCCCTGTTGGCGTTCTTACTGTAAGTTTGAAAATCTTACTGGACGCCAGTTGCAGAAGCTGTATGGAAGTAGACGAAGTGGAAACAGCTCAACACCTCTTTCTTGACTGTATCGCATTTGCGAGGTCAAGGCTTAAACACCTTCAGATACCTCATCGAACTGGTGGGAATTGTTTGTTGACTTATAAGATCGAACACATGAGTTCTGTCTTTAATGGCTTTACAAAGGACTGCATTTAGTAGTCCAATTGAGATCTCTGGATCTGCCATCGTACCTAACCTAAACTATACTGGGTTAAGGAAACTATGGATCGAACTGTGTATTTTCGAATTTTGCTGGAAGGGTCTGTTAGATATAACACAAAGCACACAAGCAAATTTGCTTCGCAGGGAATCCGGAAAAAGATTTAAAGTCATAGAATGGACTGCTAATCTAATAAATAATCTAATTTTTAAGCAGTTGAGCGCATATGAAAATCAATACCTTCTGAAGATTATTCAGCAATTCAGCGCAACATTTTACTCAGCTGAATTTTAACTACAATTTTTATGACCGCAACTGTATGTATGTATATATGTGGTTGCATAACACAAAATAAAAGCATTCGTTGTTGCAAGCCATCGAGTAAAAAAAATTGCTTTCATTAATTGCAGTTATACGAGCATAAACAGTGTTATGCTCTCCTCTCCTCTTCCGTAAAGCTTTGAATAAGAACATGTTTTTGTTGGTCGTTTTTCGCCACAAGATAGAAATCACCAACGCGGGGATCTACACATTCGCCAATAAAGAAGTCAATATCGTGCACTTTGGTCCGACTGCTACCGGAACGGCATAATGGAAAGTCGCAAGTCCGAGTGATCCCCTGTCTCTGCTGGCTTCCGCAATGAAAGCCCTGAGTCGAAGGAAAAAACAAACCGGTGTGCGCGGGAATGTACCGCGTTGCTGAAAACAAATAACTTTGTTGATTTCGTTGGTCCATGAGCTTAGCTAAGTTATGTATTTTCACATATGTAAGTTCCGAAGGCAGTTCGCACCTGGTGTATTTTATGGCACAATTTAATTCTAAATCAAAAGCGTTAGTGACGGGCATATTTTTATTTAAGTATATTTTTCCGGTTTACGTTTGGGGGTTTAAAAAAATTAAAAAAAAAAAAACGGGGCTTTTTAAAAAAATTTTTTTCAATCATTTCATTTTATTATGAACCAAAAATAGACACAAATATACATATTAGCAGCTGAGTCGGAGATCTCTGAAATCATTTGATAAATCTCTCTCCCCAGCTCTTAAAAAAAATTTTGGGTTGCGAAATTCTCGAACCAGTGTTAAGCAACAGCTTACCGCGTCAAGTTTCATGGATTATTTTTTTTCTGCCTCTAAGCGTTTAAATCATTGATTTCGGGTTTAAACATACAGCCAGTGACAATGCTAGCGCAACATCCCTATTTTTGCCTATCGCAACAGAAATTTGATTAGGGTGCAAAAATAACAAATTATCTTGCTAAAGGAGAACGTGGCTTCGAATGGTGATATTGCAAAACGATTGCAATGCAATCGATCATCAGTAGAGTGATTTTTAGGGGCATATGACCTGACCAGTCAAAACAACTTTGTGATCGTACTTATGCAGGCAGACCCCGAGCATTGTATTCGAGTCGAGAGACATATTTAAAACAATTATGCCTAAAAGATAGTTTTATCTCTTTGGGCACCATAAAAATTACATGCAGCTTGCGGACAGTTCAAAGAAGACTAAACGACATGGGTCTAATATCTTACACACTTGCACTTTCACTAGAAAATGTGCTCTAAACGGCGAAAGTGGGCTAAGGGTGCACGCAGAGTGGACGCTTAAAGTCGAGCCGAGCGGAAATTCACGTGTTGCGTGAATGGGAAAATGCGCTCGGCTTGGCTTTAAGCGTACTCTGCCTACACCCTAAGGATCACAAAATGTAGATCTTTGACTATGGCGAATGTCGGAGCTTCGTTAGCTTCTTCTGAGAAAACCTTTCTACAGTAACCATAGTAATGTATAATACATATGTTTCTTACTATAAGAAAATATGTTCTATCACGAACATAAAGCCTACTGAATTTAAAAAAAATTGATATTTTGGCTTGAGTTTTTTTTGATTGAAAATTGGGGTTTTTTTTGATATAAGGTCAAATATAATAAATGTTAAAAAATAATGTGTGTTTAGGAAATATGAAAAAGTAAGTTTTCATCAAAATCTAAAAAGAACATTTGTTTTTGTACAAGATCAAAATATAAACCCAAAAACTGGGTTCTGTGAATTTTTCACATAAAATTTAAGGTTATGTAAAAATAGTCTATATACAAAAGTTATAGATCTTTTTCATGACCCCATTTATATTGTTTATATATTTTTTTTTTTATTGAACGCGTAGTTTCGCCGGAAATCGAGATAAACCATTCCTAGAGATATTCGGCTTTCTAAGTAAGGCTGTATGCAATTTTCATTGATTTTTTAATACATACCATCTATAAAAATTCTATAAAGCTTTACTTAAAAACCCGAATATCTCGAGAAGTAATAATGATAGCGATTTTGACCTCGGACCTTTTTTATAGCAAATAAAATTTCCTACAAGTTTGTCATGCATGTTTTTTCTAAAAAAAAAAATGCGAAATTCGTGGAAATATCGGGTTTAAAGCCCCGTACTACCTTGCGGTGTGAGTTAAATGACTTGTCCTTGTAAAAATATAGGGAAATAATCCTATAAAATTATTGAATAAAATTAATGAAAATAAAGAAACAAAAATAAAAGTTGATCCTGAGTGTCCTGAGGGCCTAAAAGAGTTTTGAAATTTTCCTTACACTTCATAAAGAATTTGTTGCACTGGGCACTTTTGTAGAGTGAATGATTCTGAGAAATATGTGTCTAAAACCAAACCAATGCCATAAAATACCTCTGAGCTGTAGGAATTTAAAGATAAAAAATCACAATTGTAGTGTAGTTTCAATGGAAAATTTTTACATGCCTTGGTCCAGTTCTTAATGATAATATTAAGGGCTAAAATTTTCAGGGAATTTTTTTTATGATATTTCCAAGGAAATTTCGTGACGGGATTTAAACAAATTTATAGTTCAAAAAAAAAAAAAAATAAAAAAAATCACCCTAATATATAATACATACATATATAAGTTGAAGTGTAAGCTGCAAACACTTCTTCGTGATTTTATATCTATCACCTGAACTCCAAAAAAATCAATGTCATCATGATTTGTTCCTTTCTTTTTGTTTATTCTCTTTTCGTTCTGTATTTTATTTCTCTTTAGCCGCAAACAACAATTTTTGTTATTCGCAAAAAATCTTATCGCTGCAAATTGAATTTGCCAACTGCCAAAGCTGCCTATTAATTGATAACTTATGCCAGAGATATGGTATTAAGTGTCGAATAAACAAGCGCGAAAAGATCTAACAAGCGCGGGTCTAGTGCAACGGGCACCAGTTCTAGTTTGCATTCACGCTATTTTACTAAATGACATTGCAAACCTTGCAATGTTTGAAAATTGACAATCCGTCTTTTCTCTATGATTTGCTATGAAATCAGTCGATGGGTTACAGTGTTGCCGTATATGTATGCTGTGGGCAAAAAGTAGTAAGACTTTTTGGTTTCAATTTCGCGAGGAAGCCCATTCGTCGAAATATTGTTTTTCTAGGTTGGCTTCAGTGCCAAACACCACACACATTAAGATAATTCAAAGTATTTGAGGCTCTAAAAGTGAATTCTTCGATTTTTACTATGTCTGAATATATTGAACGAAGAAGTGCGCTAATGCACCATTTCATATTGCATTGGTTATTCGTAATAATTTGTCACATTTTCAACTAATATCGTGCTGCAACCAACACATTCGCTTGATTTACCTTCGTTTAACCTCTGGCTATTCAGCAAATTCAAATGACCACTCCTAGGACACCTTTTTGACTCAATTGAGGAAATAAAAGCTGAATCGAAGAAGGCTCTGATGGCCATCACGACTGGAAAATTCGTTGACATAAGTGTATTGCAGCGGCACAGGATTACTTTGAAGTAGATGAAATGGACAAAATTCACCTTTCAATTTGATCACAGTAGTATATGAAACTGTTTTTATCAATTGCATACTATAAGTGTTTGTTTATATATATTTTTATGTATAATATTTACCCAACGTTTTCGTCTAATCGCACCGATTGTTTTCTTTCACTATGGCCTGGGAATCCCCTTCGTTATTATACATACTAACTACAATAGCTGAGTTTTGTTAATGGACACAATCACGTTCATTAGTATGTGTACATACATACTTGTGGAATATGTGTTATATTTAAATATTTGCAATCGAAGAATGGTATATACTCGTAATAATATGAAAACATGTAAATATTTGGTGATAATTAAATTTATTGCTCTTTTGTTGCTTAAACGCGAACGGAGTCAAGTGCATGTATTTGACGAGATAACTGTACGAAATTTAGCATGCGATATTGTCCAAGGCAACTGTGCAATCTCCGAAGAAACCAAATCGGATTACTATAGCATATAGCTGCCATACAAACTGATCGGTCAAAATACAGTCGTTGTATGAAAAACTTTTGCATTTGACGAGATATCCTCATTAAATTTGGGATGGATTATTGTCCAAGACAACTGTGCAATTTTCGAAGAAATTGTTCAGATCGGAATACTATAGCATATAGCTGCCATATAAACTAATCGGTCAAAATACAGTCGTTTTATGAAAAACTTTTGCATTTGACGAGATATCTCCACGAAATTCAACATGCGGTATTGTCCAGAGCAGATTTGCAATTTCTGAAGAAATTTTTCAGATCGTATTACTATAGCATATAGCTGCCATACAAACTGATCGGTCAAAATATAGTCGTTGTATGAAAAACTTTTGCATTTGACGAGATATCTCCACAAAATTAAACAGGCGGTATTGTCCAAGGCAGCATTGCAATCTCTGAAAAAATTGTTCAGATCGGATTACTATAGCATATAGCTGCCATACAAACTGATCGGTCAAAATACAGTCGTTGTAAGGAAAACTTTTGCATTTGACGAGATATCTCCACGAAATTCAACATGCAGTATTGTCCAAAGTAGATTTGCAATTTCTGAAGAAATTTTTCAGATCGTATTACTATAGCATATAGCTGCCATACAAACTGATCGGTCAAAATACAGTCGTTGTATGAAAAACTTTTGCATTTGACGAGATATCTCCACGAAATTAAACAGGCGGTATTGTCCAAGCAGATTGCAATTTCTGAAAAAATTGTTCAGATCGGATTACTATAGCATATAGCTGCCATACAAACTGATCGGTCAAAATACAGTCGTTGTATGAAAAACTTTTGCATTTGACGAGATATCTCCACGAAATTTAACAGGCAGTATTGTCCAAGGCAGCATTGCAATTTCTAAAAGGAGTTGTTCAGATCGGATTACTATAGCATATAGCTGCCATACAAACTAATCGGTCAAAATTAAGGAAGGAATACTTTTTTTCTTTGGTATTCTAGCTTTGATGCACCGGAAGTTAAGGTTTTTCTTGTTATTGTTGTTTTATTTGGAGAGTTTTTGACGATTTGACAGTTCTTGGACAGATAAAGCTCCGGGTCCATTGCGATGACTTACTCGGCTTATGACTCGGCTGGGCTGAGAACGTCAATTATACCTAGATGTCTATGCCGAAAGCCTGGTTTTGTAATTTTTGTACCAACCTGTGAACCGACGTATGTTATAAGAAATTGAAATTCGAAGCAGTTTTTTGTACTGACTTTCAATAAAATAGAAATTTTACACGAATTATGTGCTGTTAGTAAAACTAAATAATTTGTTTCTATAAATTTAAATATGTTTTATTATGAGTATTTATGTATGTTGCTGGGATACATTAACTTAAAATTAAAAGTTATAATATTAATGAGCTAAAATTTTCGTTCGCCACATGTGGGAACTGTTGTCAGTCAGTTGCGCTCCTGCCAGTGTGGCCATTCTTTAATCAACGCATACAACGCATCGCCAGGACACTCGGTGTTGCGTACCTGCCGGTGACCATATAAAATGTAATCGTCACGCAAATGACCACCCTCCAATGAGTATTTAATAAAGTCCTGTGCCACTTGCAACATGGGCACTGGTGGCAGCTCATCTGCAAAGGGGGAAAACAACAACACTGTACTGTTGCACCTTGGCATTGTCGTTCACAGTCACTGCGGCATAGCTTACCCATAAAATTACCAATCAAGAGTAGACCAATACTGCGGCTGTTGTAGTTGGGTGCATGTGCACCGACCACCTCATAGCCGCGCCCCACATACACATTGCCATCACCGCCAACTGCGAAACTGTAGCCAATGTCCGGCCAACCATGCGTGTCCATATGGTAGTTCTGCATGGCGCGCATCGCCGCTTTGCATGCATCCTCGGTCCGGCAAACGCCCGGCTGATAGGAATGATGTAGGATAACATATGGCGCTGGACCGGTGAAATTGATGCTGGAGGTGGGCGGACGTGCACGCCATTCGGCGCGCGTGATTAAGCGCCAGTTACGCGTATCTCCTAATATTTGGTCGCCTGTTGCCTCTGTGTCGTTGTGGTTGGATATGGCAGCAGCTTCGCTCATTTCTATGTCTACGTGAGTGCAGGGCGTGGGTGTAGGGTGTAGGGAGTGGGTGTGGTAGGAATGAAAAGGCAAACATTTGTGGTCAGTGGTTATGGTGGTTAGGAAGTGAAAATAAACAGGCATGTACACGCTTTCAAAACACAGCTTTCAACGCCGGACGAGCACCGACCCCTCAACGCGCGCTTACATACATATATTCATACACATACACACACACACACACTCAAACAATAACACAGTTATTTGCTATGTGAAATTTCGCAATTTCCATAGTTTGCAAATGCAAATTTCACTCGCAATTAACTCACAAGTAAACACGTTCATGGTGCCGAACAACAGCAAGTTAGCCAACAATATCAGCTTCAGGGCTGCGGTTGTGTATCCGACCGTTCCGGCGGCATTTATCATTTTCAACAAATACAAAGTAAACTAAATTTTGGTCGGTGTCTATGGTCGGTTTTGTTGTGCTGTGCCACTTGTGCCTGCGCCGTGATTTGTGGTCGATACTTCCTCCACTATTCCACTATTTTTGCCAACAATATTTCGTTCCGAGGTATGAATGTTATTGTAATATTTGTTATAGCAAAATGTGGCTTTTATGCCGCTGTACCGCCACTTGCGCGCGTCTCCGCTCTTAATTGATAACTGAACGTAGCGTTTCGATCACCAGTTATAAGCTTTAATTCGCGCGACCAGCCGTTGCATGCCGGCCTCTCATACTGCGGCAGTGCTGTAATCAACATTATTGTTGTTATGTTACTGCATTCATTGTTGTTGTTGTTGCTTTACTCGCAAACTTAATGAATAATTAATTAATGCCAAGTTTTTAATCTTAATCACAGTCACGCTCTCTCAACTTTGACTTAAGTAAACTACACATTGCTCACAGCTCGTTCTCGGCAGTCGGCGAGGTCGCAGCAGTGAATGCATGAGTTCATACTGATATTAGCAGTGATACTTACTTGTTACTTACTTTTAAATGAAATATTTGAATTCTTCTTAATCGGAACGAACGGATATTGATAAGACAACTTAATCTAATTGCTTAATTTTACTTCTTTGAAGCAACTTTGTTAGTGCAGAGTTTTACGTAAATAACGGCAACAGCTTCTCTCGTCCGGCATTATACTGCAGCAGTTGTAATAAATGTGTTCGGATTAGTTAAACAACTTCATTTTGAATTTCGTACAGCACATCGTTACATACCATCTCTAGCCCTCCCCTCTCTTAAAAAGCGTATACTGTCCGTTTGAAGGAAGATCCCAGACATTGTATTCGAGCCAAGAAACTCTTTTAAAATAATTATACTTAAAGGATCGTTTTACCTCTACTTCAAAACTGGGAGAGAAACTCTTTGACATAATGAAAATCACATGCAGCATTCGGACAATTCAAAGAAGATTAAACGCCAAGGGTCCGAAATCTTGCAGACTCGCAAAAAAGGCGCTTCTCACTGAGAAAATGTGGTCTAAACGGCGAGAGTGGGTTAAGGATCACGAAATGTGGACCTCTGACGAATGGAAATGTCGGAGCTTTGCTTGTATTTTTTGAGAAAACATATCACAGGCTCTAAGCGTTTTGTCGATAAGCGACGCTCTTTATGATTTACTACTGTGCCCAAAAAATAAGGTGAATTTGAAATTTTTGAATTTAAACTGCGCGCGTCGAAGGATTTGGAGAATTATATTTTTTTTGTTTAGGTTGGTAGTACTGTCAGTCACATTTATGTCAAATTTCATGTCAAAATATTCATTAGTGTTTGAGATACGTGTCGTTTTGTGAGCTGCTAAAAGTGAGTTTTTCGTTTTTTGCGATGTCGAAATTTGTTGAGCAAAGAATTTGCATTCAATTTTGTTTACGGAATCAATTTTCTGCTGCGGATACGTTGAGGATGGTGCAGAAAGCCTTTGGTGATGAGGCTATGTCTAAAAAAAATGTTTACAAGTGGTATAATGAGTTCAAAGCCGGCCGTGAACGTTTCGAAGACGAAGAGCGTCCAGGGCGACCATCAACCTCAACCGACAAAGCTCACGTTCAACAAATCAAAGATTTGGTGCTGACAAACCGTCGATTAACAATAAGAGACCTTGCTGATGAAGTTGGCATATCGAAAGGCTCAGCCAATACCGTTTTGAAGGATGTTTTGGGTCTCAAGCGCATCAAATCTTGACTGGTACCGAAAACATTGAATTTTTTGGAAAAAAAGTCGTCGCGTTGAAGTATGTGACACGATGCTTTCCGACTACAAGGGTGTCATGAAACGCATTATAACTGGCGATGAGACTTGGAGCTATGCTTACGGCCCCGAAACAACCGATCAATCGAGCGAATATCGTGCCAAAAGAGAGCCGAGACCAAGCGCGTCAAATCTCGACTGGTACCGAAAACATTGAATTTTTTGGAAAAAAAGGCGTCGCGTTGAAGTGTGTGACACGATGCTTTCCGACTACCAGGGTGTCATGAAACGCATTATTACTGGCGATGAGACTTGGAGCTATGCTTACGGCCCCGAAACAACCGATCAATCGAGCGAATATCGTGCCAAAAGAGAGCCGAGACCAAAAAAATCGTGCCAAAGTCGCTCAAAAATCAAGGTCATGTTGACTGTTTTCTTTGATTATTGTGGTATTGCGCACTATGAATTCCTTCCAACCGGTCAAACAGTCAACAGGGAATATTATTTGAACGTTATGCGTCGTTTGCGTAACGCTATCCGCCTAAAAAGGCCGGAATTGTGGAAAGACAGTTCTTGGTTTTACACCACGATAATGCACCATCCCATACTGCCCCCGAAATTCGTGCTCATTTCGCCAAAAAGTCAACCCATATCGTTCCGCAACCACCGTATTCACCTGATCTGGCGCCGTGCGACTTCTGACTGTTCACCAAGCTCAAAAGACCGCTCGGCGATACCGTTTTTATACGATAGATGAGATTCAAGCCGCAGCGAAGACGGAACGGAAGGCCATCCCGGAAAGTGACTACAACCAGTGTTTCGAAGATTGGAAAATCCGTTGGCATAAGTGCATTGCATCGGGAGGGGATTACTTTGAAGGGGATGAAATTGATTTAAAAGAATAAATAAAGAATTTTCAAAATAAATACAATGTGACCTTATTTTTTGGGCACAGTAGTATACATAGGAGTTCAAGGTTTCACAAAGGAGAATCGTCTACAGTAGGCTAAGTGGCATTAGTCGTCTCCTCACGAAAAATCAGCCCATTTACCTAACCTAATTGAAGTACTAATTTCCTCAGCTCAAATTAATATTTGATCGAACGTACGCTACTCTAACAGTATAATATTGTTAAATTTAATTTTTACATTAAAAATATTGCAATTTATTTGTACTTTTTTATTTTTATTTTTAATACTGTAAGGGTCGCTAATTTAATCCTGCGGCAATTACTTTGTTCACTGGGTCTCACGCACCCACACTCTACAAGTAAGCTATGTCTTCTACATCCTCTTGCCAATGCGGCCACTTCTGTATCGCGGCATACAGTGCATCGCCTGGACAGATGGTGCCATTGCGCACTTGTCGATGTCCATATAAAATGTAATCCTCACGCAAAAAGCCGCAATCCACAGAGAACTGTATAAAATCCAGCGCCACTTCCAACATGCTGGACGGTGGCAATGCTTCTGTAAAATTCATAAAAAAATTACCTGTGAGTAAGCTGTAAATGGACCAGTAACTCAACATTACGAGCAGCGTCGTCATTGTATTGCCGTCAACGATACTTACCGGTAAAATCGCCTATTAGCAGCAGTCCAATGCTGCGATTGTTGTAGTGCGGCGCATGAGCTGCGACTACATTGGCACCGCGGCCCTCGTATACATTGCCATCACCGCAAATTGCATAGCTGTAGCCAATATCGGACCAATGCCGCTCATCCATATGGAAGTCTTGTATCTGCTGCATGGCTAGATGGCAATCCGATTCTGACAGTGCGATGCCGGGCTTATACGAGTGGTGTATGATGATGAACGGCGCGGCTCCTGAAAAAGTTGCTCTATCCTTTGGCGGCCGCGCACACCAACCGCTGCGTTCTATCAACTTCCATTGACTGTCGCCGATCTTTGTTGGAGCTGAAAAAGCGCGAATTTGTATGTTTGTATGTACTGGTTGGGTGGTTGGGGCAGCATATGCAAAGATTCGCTTTATATGCGGCTCAGAAGGCATGCACCTTTGTAACCACACTCAGCGTTCCCAACATACTCACCGGCGTAGATGGTAATATCTCGGTTCAAAAGGCAAATTGTCGTAAGGGTCACAAGTACACCCACTACAGCTTCCATTGTTTTCCTGCTACGCTTATATTTGTATGTACGCTTTTTTTTAATATTTACATATATTTGGGCCAGTTTTAAGCGCTTGGCTATAAGCGAATTGAGTATAGTCGAAGCCGCTCCAAGTGATGACCGTGTTGTCGGGTGCTCAAATGTGTTGAGTGCGAAAATTGCGTCAGCTTTTATACGTTAATCTAAGCCATTATTATTGTTATTAGTGCATGCTTATAATTTGTTGCTGTAAAACAAATAAAACATATTTAAGGCGAGATTTTTAACCGTTTAAGCATGACTATGCGCTCACGCAACCAGACGCTGTGACATAGAAGATAAATTAGGCTATTGACCAAAAACAGATTTGGTGCTAATTTTGTGCTTGCTCAACATTTTTGTACCGTAAAGAGAAGAATCGAAAATATGCGATGTTGGACGCGAGCATTTTCTGTTTGCGTTGGAGCGCGTAAATTTTTACCAAAAACACAAGCTCTGTGAGAATTTAAAGTTTCCTAATCTAGTCTGTAGTCAAAGTAGTGCGCTTAACTGAAATCTATTCCTACAAACCCTTTTATTAGGTTCGCAAACGTCAAAATACATATGTACGTATAAGTCTCTTACTCTCTTCACAGTTAGCTCGGACGAAATTTTAAATTGCGAGTTTTAGATTGTTGTCATGGTTCATTCAATTACGTTCTGTGACTCATTAAAGAAAATTATTTGGGTATATTAATTTTGTTATGAAGTTTGTAGCATCCAGAAGAAAACAGCAGAGACCCTAAAAAATTTATATTTAAATGATCAGCGTGATGAGCTTAGTCTATTTATCTATGTCTATCCTTTCTTGTGTGGCTCGATATTCGTACGAAGTTCATCGCTGGCTTATTGGCATAGACCATTTACTTGACGTAGTCCTACGGGAAATAATCAGCCATTCGTGACATAACACACTCACAAAACTTGGTTTTCAATAAATTAAATGTGACGTTCGCTGTGTGGCTTGCGGCGCCGTCCTGTTGGAACTGCATATTGTCTAAGTCCATATCAACCAATTCGGGACAAAATATTCGGTTATCATTGAGCAGTAGCGACTCCCATTCACAGTAACGTACCGATCTTGATCAATACGGAAGAAGTACGGCAATGTTGACGCTTGAAGTACGTGTGGATTTCGGCCTCACCAAAAACCAATATTTTGTTTATTGATGAATACATTCAACCAAAAATGAGCCTCATCGCTGAAGATGATTTTTCGATTAAATCAAAAAACGGCTTCAGTTCTTGCGTCAATTGGATCTTATAGGCAAGATCTTTTCTCAAAATTTTGCCACAACGACGTCACAGAGATGACCAACGTTTGAGCACGACATGTGGGAGACTCACTTGGGTTGTCCTAAATTAATGCGCTAGCGTCAGCAATATTCTCGACACTTTGTCTCACTAACACGGGAACATTTTGTACTGGGCCTAAGGACTCAAATTTTTCCACTAGCTAAATTGTTGATCTGACAGGACCATTATGACGACCATAAATTGGACGTAGCGCTTTTAAAGTCACCGAGTTTCGGTAGTAAAATTTAATAATTTCGACTTGTTGGATCGTATATCTTCCCCCCATGAAATGCCGAACATTACTGAAGAGAAACGTTAAAAGAGCGGGAAAATATGGTGGTGGTTGCTGTTTCTATCGTTCACCTTTTGTTCCATCCCTATTGAAAAACCCGTTACATATTTGCAATTGCTCAGAGCCCTGCACTAACTTTATGCTTTTAGATAAGTACTTGTTTTAGTTGGCTATATGCATACGATTATATTAAATAAAGCCAACAGCAAAGCATTATAAAATAGACACCAGTACAACAAGTGTTTAGCATGAGCTGCCAGAAAATCCCCCAGCTAAGCTGATTCAGCACAATTTTCGCCGATGTTAAAGTTGTGAAGCTGCATGTTGTCTAAACATGCCAATGGCCTATTAGCGAGCTTCACCGAAATGCTGTTAACGCCAAATACAAATGCCAAAGATAGTCAATCTAGCACCCACACATTGTCTAAGAATATCTTCAGTACTCGTATGAAGTGCGATTTGCCGGGGTAAGACTAAGTGAGACCATACTGACAGGCACGCTTGTATAGCTCGTCAGCTAGTTAGTAGGTAAGTGCTCTGACACTGAACGGGGATTACCCGAAACTGCAAATTGCAAATTGCTTTGTTGCGGAGTGCCGGCAGCACGTTGTCATTAGTTGCTTTGAGTGTTAGCATGTTTTCTCCCAACGGTTGACCAAATTTAGTTTCTTCAAACGAGTGCATTCCAACTTCTATTTGTGAGTTTTCGCTTGCTAATGACGCGGAAATGCAACGCTGCGTCAATTACTGTTTATTAATGAAAAGCTCAAGTTAATGATGTGGAAATAATTAAATGCAATTCCTCACTAATTCGCATAATTAGCTCAAATTGCTGAATAACTTCTATGCAAATAAGTAAATGCCACAAAGGTATTAGTTGGAAAATTATTGAGAAGCTATTATTATCTTTGCTTTTCAATTTACGCCGGATGAAAATAATTATAATTTTATTTTCCATAAAGTGTCTTAAAAGCATGAAATCGGTTATATGCCCATTGCCGAAAACCGAAAACTGAGGGTTTCTAAAGACTTGTTGGGTGGTTTTTAGAGCCAGTAGATCATTTGACAACAAATATTTAAATTATTCAAAATGTTTTTTTTTTTTAACATACATATGTATTCAGTTGAAAGCTACCTTAGATCTAATAAATCCATACAAGATCTTGATTCGGTTTAAAGTATGTCTTGTACCAGAGCTATGCTCGTACAAGTACTTAATTGAACGCAAATATTTGCTCATTTTCAGCTTGTTGATAAATGCAAAGGGGATTTTTGGTTGATATTTATAAAGGTTAACATAACAACAGCTGAAAAAATTTTAATTAAAATATATTATTTATACATATACTCGTAAGAGACACTTTTTGGTTGCTTCATTGTCTATTTGTTTGTTCTGCTTGCTATCTTTGCCTCAACTGTCTTGTCAACAAATTTAATGTGGAAGCAACAACATAGTTATTGAATTGAATTCGGTACGAGTGAGTGAGCAACAACGCTTATAATTTGTTGAATAACTGTAGTAGTGTGTTCGATTCGCTACTCTCAAACGCAGTGTTGATGGATGTGTTGGTTTAAATCCTAAATTAACGGTTAAATTATTCTAATCCAAATCAATAATTTTTGATAATTCCAATAATATGAAACCTATATTTATTACGAGTATAAACTTCATAAACTGGGCTGGATATAATCAATCTATATAATATGGGGTAATCCAAGTAGAAGTACTTTTTTCCATTAGCTTTATTGGACAAATCACGCGTGTGTCTTGTCATATTGATATACTATTTTTGTTCATTATTGTTTGGCTTTTCATCAGGGAAAGACTTACTTTTGAACAACGTTTACAAATCGTTCAATTTTATAACGAAAATTTACGTTCTGTAAAGAATGTGTTTTGCGCGCATCGGTCAAAATAATCGGCCTACAAAGCGTACTACTCGCAACAGCATCACCAATCTTGAGATCCACCATTCGTTATTGGTTAAAATTTGACCGAATAGACCACGTCCAGCATGCAGTGAAGAAAATATAACAGACGTAGCTGCGAATGTACTCGAAGATCAAGGAAAGTCGATTCAGCGCCGTTCGCAACAACTTGGACTGAGGAATGGAACGACTTGGCGTATTTTACGTCCAGATCTTAAACTAAAAGCGTACAAAATACAGCTTGTTCAAGAAGTGAAGCCGGTTGACCTTCTTAAGTGATAACGCTTCGGCCAAGAAAATCCCGCATTTTCGCGTCAAATTTTGTTCAGCGATGAAACCCATTTCTGGCTCAGTGGGTATTTAAGCAAACAAAATTTTCACATTTGGGACAAAGATCACCCTAAAGAGAGTCAAGAGCTTTCATTTTATCGAGAAAAAACATCGCTTTGGTGTGGTTAATGGGCTGGTGGAATCAACGGTCTATATTTCTTCAAAAATCCGGTGAGAACTAACCGTCAATGGCGACCGTTATCGCGCAATGATAACCGAATGTTTGATGTCTGAAGTGTAAGCTCGTGGTCGCGGCGATATTTTCCACACATCGCCTCATCAATGGATATATTGCGAGAAAACTTCGGTGAGCAGACGTTTTGGGCCGGTCGTTTGGCCACCAAGAGCGTGTGATATCAAACCGTTTGATTTTTCCGGTGGGGATATGTAAAGTCTAAAGTCCATGCGGACAATCCCGCTTCAATTCAGACCTTGGAGCATTTTTGTTTGTGGCATTTTTTTCAAAATTCTGCACTACATATTAGAAAATGAACCAAATAGAGGATTATAATAAATAATATTTAATTAAAATTTATTAATTTTATTTGAACATTATTAAATAAATATTTTAAAACAAAAACTCAATCACACGCATTTAAGTGGCTAATCGTGTGTGAATAATTTGTGAGGAAAGTCACAGAGTTCTCGGAATTCTGTTGTTTATTGCCATCGATGTAGAAACTGAAAATAAAAATCCCCTTTGAAATAAATAATAAATAATTGGCTCAGCCATAAATGAGAAAAAATGTCGTTGTAAACTACTCAGTTGTTATTAGCGACGGCGCATAAAATGCAAGTAATGCAAGATTTTCTTTTTGTTGACAGCTAAGAAATTTTTTCACAAATAGAAGCTTCCACAAATCCGTTACTATTTCATTTTATATCACATTTTATTAACAGCAAGTTTGCTATGAATACCTTTGGCATGATATGAATTAAAGACTGAGATTAAAACCCTTTATTAAATTATGCTTTCCAGCTTTTGTTTGCCTTCAATATGGTGATCTCTTAAAGCTTTTCGGAAGTTCATAATCCTGATAATAAATAATGTTGCCAAACTCAAACAAAATGAAACGCACTGTGTAGCCGCAAGTTGAGATGATAATATTGAAAGCCACTCGCGTGGCCTCAAAATCCTTTTATCTGTTTATATCAGTTTATATTAGTTAATCATTTTTTCGGCCTTCATTCTTATAATACTGCCAGTTAACCTCATTTTGTACGCCCTTGCAACAAAAACATTTGTTGTTTCGTGTTTTTCGTTTATCCCTTATCATTCGCTGTTCGCTATTTACCGTTTTGTATTTTGTCCTCTTGTCGCTTTTCTTTTTTAATTACAGCCGCCAGGGCTAACGTTTTATTCATTCGCTTATGGCGAGCTCCTTTTGTGGTCTCCTTCAAGTTGTTGGCCACCAGCTGTGCGTTGACTGTGACACAAAGACGGCTAAGGGTACAAAAGGCGTACAAAATAGCGCCACCACAACCAAATTAAGTTGGTGCAAAAAAGAGAAGTTTTTCACAAACTTTTCACGCTGACATATTCGCCGCTTGTTCAACGTCAAGCGTGACCTCCTGTCAATATCCTGTTAGCACATTTTGGAATCGTGCTTGTAGTAGGCGCAAGTTCCCCCCTATACTGTGATTGATATTCGAGTTATAGTAAAGCGATGTTGTTGTTGCGCTTATGGCGTGATAGAGTGCAATTCCTCACACGAAGCAATAGACACGCAATTAATATTTTCGTGTGACATAGAACAGAGAAGACGCACACATAGTGACAAGTGTTGCTTGCTCCTTTACTAGCCGAAGTCGTATAATCTGTCGCGTTTCAGTTATTGAAACAACCAGCCTAATTGGGTCTGCGAGTTTTCTCGGCGTCAAATGGTATTAAAAGGCATTAAAAGACGCACATCTTCACAAATATATCAATAATTATATAGCGAAATATTCAATGTACTTCATTTAACCCACAATATGCAGCGTTAACTCGTTGTCATCGCCGCTTCAAGTTGTCATCCAACTAACCAGGCCAGTTTGTCAAAGGCTCGCAGGCTGATTTGCTTCCTACGGCTGGGCGGGCGGCGAACGTGTCAACCATCAACACTGATGGCGACGATTTGGGTTAGTTACCAAAAGTTTTTCGCTCGCGTTTTGGCTATATAAATATATATGTATATATGTATATATATCTTTCTTTCTTTTCTTTTGTCCATTTTGCTTTATAACTTCTAGTTCTTGTGTCCTTTAATCGGCTCATTTATATATTACGGTCGGTCGGTGGAGAAGTATTAACTACTTGTAAGTAGTTGTATGTATAATTTATATAAAAAAAAGTAAAAGTAAAAGTTTTCATTTATGGCCTGTAAATTTGACACTTGACCTTCAACTTTGCCTTACTTTTGGACCTCCTCCAGCCATTTGGATTCAATCATACGTTTCGCTTAAAAGTTTCATAATGCCGCTTAAAATGACAAAAGTTTCGAACTACCACTCTGCGCTAAATGAAACGCCATTTAGGGCGCCCATATTTTATGACATTGACGCATTTAAAGTGTAAATTAATTGAAATTGTTCTCACATCAGCAAAAGTCATCAAATGACTTCTAAAATGCAATGAGCACAGCTCTGCTCGACTAATGGCGTCTTAAGTCTACACACTTCGTTAATGTTTGCGTTGAAAAATCGGTAAACGTCATGATAGTTAGAAAGTCATAGGCGAAGTTCGAACTGGTGTGCCTTATCCCATTCTTCATAGTCTATATTTCCAACATTTAAATTGCATATCTAATGAACACCTTCTTTGAAACTCGTATCTATTCGTTCAATGTCAAAAAGCCTTCACTTAGAAAGTGTCAATCAATTCACACAATTTCCTCACTACACAGTTTTTAATAGAGAAATTCTGGAAATTCCCTACCCTTTACTGGCTTTTCAAATTTCGCCCGCGTCTTTGCCTTTCCCTTCACTGAGAGTTTTTCATTTTACTTTGCAAGTTTCATTTCTTTGTTTGTTTTATTGTTGTTTAAGGCGTGCTATTCAACGGAAATGAGGAATTATTTGGAAACTCAAATGAATGTCAAAAAGAAATTGCAATCAAATCGTAAGCGCTCGCCCTCTAAACTAGAGGGACCCTTTTCCGGCACACATATACATATGCGACAATGTCTAAGTATGTGTATATTACACATACTTCTAAAAGTACGTAAATTGCTTTGCCTGTGCGTGTTTCTACACCATTGAACTTGCCACGCGCCACAGTTATTTTAAGTAGATGAGAATGTTTTGACTTTTTGTTGAATTTTGAAGAAGCCTGATTGGCAAAAAGCGCCATTTTTCATCATTTCGCTTGAAAACTTTGCGGATTAGTTTGATTTTCATGAAAAAAAAAACTTTATAGTATAATTATATAAGGCTTAACGCTACAATTATATGTTTCTACACAGCGGTATGTACGTATTTATGTGTAGGGTGATCAATTTCAAAGGGTTTTCCTACATTTTGAAAGAAAAAACATAGAAACTTTAAATTTATTGGGGAATGTTTATTTTCATTCGAAAGCACATTCTTTGGCATTTACTTTTTGAAGATTATCCCTTTCAAATGTTGACCGCGTCTACGTCTCAGATGGTTCATCCGTTGAGTCCAATTTGCGATGACTCCTCCGAGATTTTCGACTGATAACTGGCTTATGACAGGCGTGGTGTTTTGCTCCAAGACCTGAATCGAAGCGAGTTTGTTCGCATAGACTTTAGACTTTACATATTCCCACAGCAATAAGTCTAACAGTATGATATCCCATGATCTTGGCGGCCAATCGACTGGCCCAAAACGTAAAATTATCTGCTCAACGAAGTGTTCTCTAAATAAACCCATTTATTAATGCGAAGTGTAGGAAATGGCGCCGTCTTGTTGAAATCAAATGTCGTCGATATCACGAGCTTCAATTTCAGGCATCAAAACGGTCGCCATTGATGGTTACGTTTTCACCGGCATCATACTTGAAGAAATTTGGACCGATGATTCCACCGACCCACAACCACACCAAACCGTTGTTTTTTCTGGATCAAATGGCAGCTCTTGATTTTCTTTAGGTTCCTTTTCGTCCCAAATGCGGAAATTTTGCTTCTTTACATACCCATTGAGGAAGAAGTGGCCCTCAACTCCGAACAAACTTCGTTTCGAAAACGTCAGATCTTCTTGGAACTTTTCAAGAGCCCACAGAGCGAAGCGATATTGCTTGGAAAGGTCGAGCGGCTTCAGTTCTTGCACAAGCTGTATTTTGTACGCTTTCTATTTAATATTTCGACCTAAAATATGCCAAGTTGTTTCATATGATCGGCGCCGAATCGACTTCCACGGTCTTTCTGTATGTATGTTGACCATAAGTGGGGCGCGTAGAGAGCTTTAAGGGTGCCTTAATGATTATACGCACCACTGAAGTGTGTCTCAAGGCTTGCATATTTCCAGTTATCTTTCTAATAAATTCATTGCTCCAAAACATGCTTTGACATTAATCTCCTTGCTTTCTTTGTCTTAACCTTAGCCATTTTATTTGTTTTTAAAATACTCTGCCACAAACTTAACGCAACAGCAACTTAAGGTTAATATACATTTTAATTTATTCCTTGTCAAAAAAAAAAAAAAAAAAATACGTGATTAGTTTTTGTTATACGAAGGTAGGACTCTTGGATGTTGTTTTCTCTGAGAATTTTAATTTTTCAAAACTGAAAGCCTTTACCTTTCATATACATATGCAAATATTATGAAATTCTACTAATTTGAAAATGAAAGTAATTTGGATTGAGCCATCGCTTTTACCTTCAAGCTCTTGGCCGGATCTTGTGGTGCGCCTGTTGCACGTTATGCTCTTTTGCTGCTCGTATTACACTTGTAAATTGCTTTGCTACACATATTTTGTTGTTGTTGTTATAGCACTTTGCTGGTACGAGTATAGTGAGTGTGGTTTTTGATTTCAACTTGCACTAAGGCACTTTGTTGCCACATTTGCGGTAACTGCTGTCACTTTTATTAACTACGGCAAGTAAGTTTGCAGCCTCACGTCGTCTTCCTTCAATTTATTCTTAGGTTTCCTGCAAGCCAACTCGTTCCTACAGTGTCTGTGCGTGTGCGTGTGCGACAGAGTTGCCATCAAGTCTAGCGTGTGCATTAAATGCATGTGTGTAAGTTATGAAGACGTGGATCTTTTAGCCAAACTTTGTGGCAATTTCGCCTTGCCACCTCTCAATATGTGTGTGTGTGCTCGCGCATAACGTTTCATTACATTATCTCTGCCCATAACGAAGTTCTCATAACTGAATTTGTATTTGTAGATTACTTAGCACTGGATCTCACATAACCAACTGTGGTAGAAGAGACGAATTCAAGTGACAAAACAGAGCTGTATCATTCTGTGGGAAAACTAAAGTTATAAACATGCTGGAAAAAATCCATGCAACTTAGTCATTTTATTGCGTGGTTTATATGCTATGTATATATGTCTATAGAAAAATACTTTTCAATGGTTGTGTATAAATGTGTGAGCGTGTGCGTAATCACCAAATATGCTGTCATGGAAAACCACTCAAGTGGCGCCTGGAAGCACACTATAAAATGCTTGCATGCTGTATTTTTGTACAAGGTGTGTCCAAAAAAGAACCAAACTTTAAATTTAAATCAAACAACAAGCAGTGATATCTATTGAGATATGTGCAATATTAAAAATATACATTCGTTCTCTCTCAAATGCCCCTAGCTTCATGTAAGACGGTTGATGAGTGTTAAAGTTATGTCCAGTTCAATAGAAGAAAAACTTATTTTCTAAGAGAAAATTTGAAATTTTGTGATAAACTTAAAAAAAAAATCATTGAGACAAAAAAGTGATAGATTTTTCAATAAAAAAAAACTCATATCTCTCGTCAACCACGCTCCATATTCGGTTGTTTTTATCTATCACCAAGTGGCTATTATCCATTTTCCAAGCTCAAAAGCCACAAGAAAGGAACATTTTATGAATACAACTCACCCTTCTTGCAGAATTAATCGGGTAAGATTTCCATAATTTACATAGAATCTTTTGTTGGACATTTCAAACATTATTTTGAGTCTATTGGAACCCATATTGAATAAAAAATAAGTAAAAAAAAGGCTAAGTTCAAGTGTAACTAAACATTTTATGTTCTCAAAGCAGCGGAAATACCTTCAGATGTGGAAAACTTTACATTAAGCTAGGTTCAGTTTTCACTCGCTTTTTTCCATTTCAGGCACTAAGCTGCACCGTCATTAGAATATCACGCTTACCCACTTTTACTAAATTCACCCACTTTTTGGCCAATATATGCCGTCCAAAGTCAGCCGGAAGTTTGAAAATATTTTCTCCCGCTCTTTTGACATTTCTCTTACGTAAGATTTGACATTTCGTCATAAAAAGATATACGATCCAACCACGAGTCGAAATTATTAAAATTTAGCACAAGTATTCGGAGTCAGTGGCCTCAACTTTAAGAGCGCTACGTCCAATTTATGCTCGTTATAATCGTCCTGCCAGTTCAACAATTGAGCGTTTAGTAGACAAATTGGAATCCACAGCCACAATGCAAAATATTCCCGTGCCAGTGAGATAAAGAAGTGTCCGTAGTGTCGAGAATTTTGCTGCCGCTAGCGCATCAATTGAGGAAGACCCGAATCTGTCTTTCACACGTCGTTCTCAAGCGTTAGGCATCTCTTTGACGTCGTTATGGCAAATTTTGTGAAAAGATCTTGGTCTACATCCTTACAAGATCAAATTGACGCAAGAACTGAAGTCGCTTGACCACCACAATCGTCGTGTGTTCGTGAATTGGGCTGAGCAACAACTCAAAAATTATCCGGATTTTTATCGAAAAGTCGTTTTCAGTGATGAGGCTAATTTTCGGCTGAATAACTCCGTCAATAAGCGAAATATGCGTTATTCAGGTCAGGCAGGAATTCACACGTACTCTACGAGTCACCATTGTATCCGGAAAAATTACAGTTGGTCGGTTTATGGGTCGGTGGTGTCATTAGGCCGTATTTTTTCCGCGATGATCAAGACCGGCATGTTACTGTGAATGGGAGTCGGTACCACTCAATGATAACTAAATATTTTTGTCCCGAATCGGATGATATGGACCTGGACAGCGAAGTTTGGTGAATGTGTTATCTTGCAATAGGCTCTGGGGTCCGCATCTTCGGTTTCTGTGGGCTGGAATCATTATGATCAGACTTTGACAATTTTTAGACTAAAGATGACTTACCTCAAAATCTTATTCGGGGTGAGGCTACGTCCATTGTTAAAAAGGTTTAGCTAGAAAGGGTGGGATCTTACTCCGATCTGCGCCAAATTGCAGACTTGTAACTTAATAACCGGTTAGTTGTGGTCATTTTTAGGTTTTGTGGGCGTGGCAGTGGTCCTTTTACACCCATCTTCAATACTAAATTACTTTAGAAGCCGATAAATATGTATGTGTGCCGAGTTTAATCACATTATCTTCATTTCAACTCCAGTTACAGTTTGCACGAACGGTTGTATAGAGAAGCTTTGGCTCGGTTGTCAACTCGTATTGTCAACCTGATCATTTATAATTGGAGCATCTTATTCTATATTCAAAAAATTCGGTTGGTTTTAGAGCCCACCTTGTCTCTGTGTGTGAGTGGATGTTGTATTGTTGCAGCTGTTGTTGCGTTTGCTATACTATCAAAATGATGTATTATGTTAGGAGCAAAATATGAAAATGCACATTCATGAAAATTTTGCACCTTCACTTTCACACACCGGACCCCCAGCCACACGCACCCAAAACGAGGTCAAAGCATTTAGCCTAACCCGTCTCGCTGAGTCCTTAGACTCATATGCGTTTTAGCCTATACATATATTGGTGTGGCTGGCACAATTCAAAGCTGAATATGGCGAATATGGCTTCGTTGTTGATATTGGTGGTGCGGCGTCTGTGGCGAAGCGTAATGCACGGCGCCACGTGATATGCGAGGAAACAGGTTTGCAGTCACGCACAATGGTTTGTGGTAGTTGCATAATGCACGTTGCACGTTGCCTGGTATTAAGTTACAGCATCGCACGCTCTTAGATGTACGTTTATGTAGGTGTGGCGCGGTGTGTTATTTGTCCTCTCCTGAATGAATATATACGGGGTATTCCATACCAAATGGCGACCTTTAAAAAAATGACGATTTTATTTAAAAAAACCGATTATCTTATATAATTGATCGTGTTAAACTTTTTTTGTGTATTTTTTCGAAAAGTTCATTCAAAACAAATTTTCCTTTGAAAATATATACGGGGTTTTCCCCAAAAGTCGACCTTTAAAAATTATGACGATTTTAAAAAAAAACCATTTTTTTTATTTGTGTTAAATTTTTTCATGTATTTTTTGAAAGTTCAAAAAAAAATTTTGAAAAAATTCTCAAAAATGTGTTTCAAAGCGTAGAAAAGGATGGATAAGTTTCAGCAAAATCTAAAGGGGTCGGGTTCAAAAGTGGTCGATTTGGTATGGAATACCCCATACATACACGTTTATATGCGTAAGACTGGCAAGCTGGTTGATAATGCCAAAGGTTTCTTGTGGATAAAACAATTTATTTTAATAGAGTTGTGGCTGCGGTACGCTGTGTGTGTGTGTTTTTATGTGTCATGAAAGTGAAGGCACAGGCACTTGAAAACATTCCTAGGTTGTCGAAAATTGAATAGAGGTTCACCCACTAACATTATTGAAAGTGAAGTATTAAGTTATAGAAATAATTTTGTCAATATGTTTTCTTCTCAAATTGCTACATTTGCTGACGAAATTTGCAGCATAAAATTTTTTTTGGAGGGTTAGTAGTTTGATAGTCCCTTAGGTAATGCAACGAGACTGGGAAAATATCTGTCACTATACATAGAAGCAACTAGTTTTCCGCTGCCAGGCAGATCTAGTGAAACAGACTCACAACAGTTTACTGCAACTGGAATAACGAACTAAGCTTTCGTCTTGTAATTTGTGCTATTTTATCGGCTTAAAGCTGAGCTGTGTTCCCTAAAATTTAATAGAAAATTGGTATATTGCGATAATCCCTCGCTCACCTTACCGAATGTCGTCAGCACTGCTTAGGCAATCAAATAGAAATAATTTATTTAGGCAGCTCTAAGCGGGAGTAAAGGACGCACGCAATTACTTTCAGCAAAACAACTTCGAACTGAGCCGTTCAATGCAGACAAACATTTCCTCATCAAATCAATTTTATTGTAATTAAACTTGAGCGAAATTAGAACGGTCTTTTTGAGTGTTGAGTATGTGAGCACGAATTCACTGAAGTATTTATCTTTCCTCGCTCGTTTTTCTATCTCCTTTGACAACACGTGCCAATGAGTTTTCGTCACTAGATTTCTGTAAGCACACGTTCAAATGAGTACGTGCGTATTTTATCTCAACATTTTTCTAGGGTGATTCGGTGTTCTTTGGCTATTTTTCCGTTTCTTTTGCTCACAAATTAATCATGCCACATGTTAATACATACATACACACATGTTTAATTGACAAAACCGTTCCTTATGCCGAAAAATACCGTTCCTTATACCCAAAAATGCTGATGTTCTAAGAAGTTTCTGCCTTTTTGCTCTTGAACTGTGCAAATAGCTCTCAGCGAAAGTGTTAGTGCCATGCAATTATTTACGGTAAAAGTCATCTTCCTCGTTTGCAAGGCAGGTGAACATGTTTTCATCAAGTACCTCTAGCTAAAGTGAAGTCCACTCAAGAAAAACGTACAGTTAATGAAAGAACATTCATGGTGAGTTAATGAACAGACACTCATTCTCAATCAATAACTGGTGTAGTACTGCTAATTTAGGCACTCACATATAATCGAAATCATGGCAAACCGAAGTCCAATCGACAGTCATCCGAGTGAACTGCACACGATGAACCCGCTTCAAAGCGTGGGAATACGAAACAGTCAACTGGCAAGGTTATAGTCTGTATTTTGGATTGCGCATGGAATAATTTTTATTGACTGCCTTGAAAACGGAGGTACCATTAATAGCATTATTGGAACGGAAAAGACTGCTGGCTGGGTGAGATATTTTCGTTGAATGAAGAATGAAATCTTACTACAAAAAAAAAGGTATCGGATCGTTCGTGGATCATTTTAATAAGTGTACGAGGTTTGACAGCTAAGTAATGAGACTGATTTTATAGCCGCGCTTCTTTTAAACCTGTGACCTTGAAATTCCTTTTATCTTTTTTCGGCATCCCTCCCCTCTCCACTGATATATGTATGTACCATCGCTCTAGCTTGTTTAGTTCGCCTGCTGCGTCAATTTGAGAAGACGTGTGTTTGTAGTGCTCGTCACGAAAATGGGAAAACGAAATCAACAGCAACGCATCGCGATAAAATTTTGCGTCAGATTGGACGAAACAGCTTCGGAAACGTACGCTAAAATTGTAAGAGTGTATGGTGATAGTGCTCTTAGTCGTGCCAAAGCTCACAATGGTTGTCTCCGCGCGCCCTCCGCCCGAAAAAAGCTCGCTTGTGCAAGTCGAAGGTGAAAACAATGATTATTTCTTTTTTGTAGCCGTGGAATCGTCCACAAAGAATTCGTTCCACCGGGGAAAATTGTGAATTAAGTCTACTATTGCCAAGTACTCGAAAGATTGCGAAAACGAGTCAACAGGGTGCGCCCAGACATGCTCGTAACTGCACGACCTTCATCACGACAACGCGCAGTGCCACACCGCCTCAGCGTGTCCCAGTATTTGGCCTATAAATGGATCGCCGTGTTGTAACAGCCGCCTTATTCGCCCGACATGTCATCCTGTGACTTTTTTTGTTTCCTAAAGCAAAATCGGTGGTCAAAGGAACCCATTTTGAGTCGATTACGGACATTCAGGCGGTCGTGACGAGAGGTGACTCGCGGAACATCCCAAGTCAAAGCGTTCTACAAAATGTTACGAAGCATGGAAAACGCGCTGGAATCGCTGTATAGCTGCCCAAGGGGACTACTTTGAAGGGGATGGCAAAGCTGTAGAATCATTTTCAAATATACGGTTTTTATGGAATCAGTCTCATTACTTAATTGTCATACCTCGTATCATCCTCAAAAGGGAACTATGTGGAATTTAAAAGAATCAAATTTCCCAAAAATTTGTTTTACTATGTATGCCACGGTTTCAAGCAAAACCAAGCTAGTAGTAATCATCATACCGTTATTATTTCTAGACTTATAATAATAGTATAGACAAATTCTGAATTGTTGAACTCTTGGATGAAATATTCCGTGAATCGTAAAAAATCGTCGTCGTCGTTTCATCGGACACAGTATATTGAAAGTTTCTCTTCCGAGGTTTTTGTTTTGTTTTCATTGGAGGCGTTGCTTACGTGGTGGGTCCCAAATCCAGCGCACAACCCCTAGCAGGGATGGTTCGCCTTCTCGCTTTAGCTCGCCTTCAAACGGATGTCCGAAATGCGTTAGCTACTTGAGCCATAAGTATAATATTCGTTTCTGGCCACTCCCAAGTGACTCCATCCATCCAATATTTATAGTCCTTTGCGCATACCGTATTCAATGGAACGATAAGGTGTGTGATATATACGACGACATTGACATAGCTCAGCGAATTAAAATACAGCGACTATGCTGACTTTAGAACAGTGTGCGTCCCAGAAAGTCATATTTACTAAATACTAACTGTAAAGGACAAAAGGACGTTAGAACATTGAATTCCGTGAAAAAAGTATGCGAACTAATTTGGGAATACAAAGATTACACAAACGTCAACCACATAAATTGAATATTGAATTTCGAATACCCTCAGGTTAGGCGTACACACGCACACACACGCACATTCACACACACACAGCGACACAATGCGTTCGAATGGCGCATTTTAGTGCGGGTTTGACAAATGTGCAACATAAGTTGAAAAGGCTTACTTCAATACACGTCCATACCACACTCATGTGTTGCTCACTTCGACGACATCGATGTGTGTTGGCTACGCCGTAAAAATTGAAATATGTCAGATTCACTAAGCTCGCCGTAGGCGTAAAATGCCGCGTCCTCCAGCGCCACTCGACGCATTCGGTCACTAATTCAATCAGAGTGCTGTCAAGCGCACAATTTGCGGCAGGCTTTCGCACGGTATATGCGAGTCAACGCTACCAGTGTACCGTATTTCCAATAAAGCGCCACAAATGCGTTTGTTTTTGATTTAGTACTCCGCCCGGTACTGGTTTCACAGTTGAATAAAATCTAAATTGCAGGTGTTGGGAGCAGGTATTGGTTAGTGGAGGTTTGCGGTTATTGAATGGCAATTCAAGTACACTTATAGTTAGGCTTAATAAATAAGTGGCTGAAAAACGATTTGAGTCGATGAAGCTTAGAGTTTTTAGTTTTAGAAAAACGTAGCGAATTTTGGATAGTTTTTGATTCATGAACTTCACAAACATGAACGGTAAATTGAATGTTGCAAATCGTTCAACTTGTGTGTGCAGGTTTTTGTGTGAAATTTCTTATGCGGTAATACAGTTAGAACTTAAACTTAAAGAGACTGTTTAATAGTTTTGTTTTTGCTTTAGCCATCCACAAACGTCGGCTTCGAAGGTACAAAGTTTTGTTCGATCTTTAATAATCTTGCTCGTACCATTTGAAAGTTTCAGTAACCTGATGAGATACAACCTGAAAACGTGAGGCTCCAGTTTCAACTTATGGCTATAAAACATCGAAAGATTCCAGTGAAAAAAGTTTGATGCCATTGATCGTATAGTTTTGAGATGTAAAGGTAGTCGTTAAATAATCGTGGTTAAATATTCGAAAAAACTTTCAAAATCGAACGTTCTCATAGTGGGACATCGGAGATTTGCCGATTTCGTAGTGTTTTTGTAAAATATCGTCTTATAGTAATATGCATTGTTTAAACCAGATTTTTTTAGTTTTGAATGAGAAGGAGTCTTCTCGTGTGTTCTACTACTGGATAGCTGAACTTCGCGGGAACTTGGTCAGCGCTGGACTACCACCAGTCCATGCGCTGTCGCGAGATCCTTTTCAGAGTTGTAGGGGTTCTAACAGGACATTGCCCTATCGGAGTTCATGCTGTAAGGTTACAAAGAAGTCGAATTGGAAACATATCAACACTTCTTTCTTGATTCTGGCGCCTTTGCCAGATCAAGGTTCATAACACTTTAGAGCTCACTTTCTACCGAACTGATGGAAATAGGAATTATACGTCTTAGCAAATTTGTATTGGCCATAAGGTGAATGCAGGAGTTCTATTTTGATGAATTCACAAAGAGCTACATACAAAGAGTGATCCCTTCGAGCTCCTCCAATTGTTTGAAGAAAAAACACCAAAACTTCAAATGTTTACTCTCATTCGAAATAACGTTCCATGACATTTATTTTATGAAGACTATCTCTCTCAAATGTTGGCAGCGGCTAACTCTCAGATAGACCATACGTTGAGTCCTATTTTCCATGACTCGATCGCGCATTTCGACTAGTAACTGGCGAATGACAGGCGTAATGTTTTGCTCCAAGGCCTGAATCGAAGCGGATCTGTCCGCATGGACTTTAGATTTTAAAGGGTTATATACCTTTTTTTTAATTTAAAAAAATCGAAAAAATTTTTATTGCTTTATCTTAAAGAACAACTTCTTGAGAACATTTCCTCAAGTTTTCATAGAGATTCGAGCAGTAGAAAAAAAGTTAAGCACTTCTAACCAAACTGAACACTTCTAACCTAAACTGAACTTGAAACATTAAACACGAATATCTCGAAATGGTGTTTTTTGAAAAATAACTTTGCGGTGACATGGATTGGCGGAAAACTACTGAACCGATTTTCTTCAAATTTTTTTTTTAAATGTTCGTAATGAAAATTTCTGTGCTTGAACGATCGACTTTTTACGCACAAACTGTTTTTTCGCCTGATATGAATTTTTTAGTGAAATTTTAGTTTTTTTTTGATAAAACGTTCCCGTGTGCACAAAAAACAAAAAAAAACTTATAAAAACGATCGTTCAAGCACAAGAAATTACACTAAACTAATGAAATTTGTTTACTTTTATGGCTTCAGTTGAATTGTTCGAACTGGTGAGGATTGTCACCGCAAGGCTCTGCCAAAAAAAGGCCTCTAAGGGAAATAGCCACCCCTTAAAAACTATTTGATATTTTTCCACGAAATTTCGCATAAACATTGTTTATAAAGTGTACTATCAAAAAATAAAAACATTCGTGTAATGAAATAATTGCTACATACCTAAAAAAAATCCAAACTTTCAATTTTTTCTTCGACAAAGAAGGTATATAACCCCTTAAACCTAACTTAACCTATTAATGTGTGTCTTATTAACTCTCTTTAAGATAAATTATTTTATTTTCGGAATTCTTTGAATTTACAAATCTTCTGCACAAATACTGTTAAAACTTAACGCATTACATTTCCCACACAATAAATAACTTGTAAAAGAATAAATAGCAATCAAATTAAAAGATGTAAATTCAGCGTTCTTCCGCATATTACCGCCACTGCCAGTCCGTATCGTCGTCAGTCTTCTTATGCATTATTTGCTCCACATTTTTATGGTATATCCTTACGCGGCGTGTTGTTCGTAGTGTGGCCATTCTTTGAGCGCATTGTACAGCCGGTTGCCCGGGCAGTCTGTTGACTTCACTTGGCGATGGCCGAGCAGCACGTAGTCGCGTTGTATGTGGCCCATTTGTGTGCCGTAAGTTATGAGCTGCTGCAATTTATCCAGCACAGAGAGCGGCGGTAGGTCGTCTGATTGACGGGATGCGCAAAGCCAGAAGAAGCAGAAGATGGAAAATGAAAAAAAAAAAAAACATTAAATAAAGTCGGTTAAGTATAAGGTGTTAAGATATCACTACTTCTTTCTTGTATCTGAAGTGATTAAAATATGTTTTCACAATATTCTGAATTTTTCATCGCAATCTTTTAAATTGAAACCACCACTAATGAGTTTTTGCGAAAAGCTGTAGAGTTCTGAAGGTAGCCATTACTGGCGCTTGAAAGACGCTATTTAAAAAATGCTTAACGTATGTCTCACTACTGTGGGCAAAAAATAGTAGGAATTTTTAATTTAAATTTTGCGCGAAAACACATTGGTCGAAATTTTTATTTTCTAGGTTGTTACGACTGTCAGTGACAAATGTCACATCGAAATAATCATTAATGTTTATTACACGCTTGTCTTTCTGAAGCACATAAAGTGCATTCAGCGATATTTACGATGTCTGAAATTATTCTACAAGGAAGTCCCATAAAATTTTGTGCGTGGAATAAATTTCTTGTGCCGAAACGTTCAGAATGTTGAAAGCTAGTGTTTTTCATTGGTTAAAATTACTAAAGAACGCGAAAGCCACGACAAAGCTGTCAAAAATCATCAACATTCAATTTGATTATCGAGGTGATTAAAATAAAGAAATTCCTTCCGACGGTCCAAAGTCAAAAAGGAATCTTTTGAAAATCCACGAAAGGGCAAGGTTAGAAAAAAACCTTTTGTGAGTTCACCAATATCGTGCCTGAAGAAAAAGTGAATCGAAAACGATTGGACTATTCCATTGCAACAATTTTTTCGAAAAACGTCCGGTTGTTAAGATTCTTTGAAACAATGCTTTTGAAGCCTAAAATTGAAATGTATTATTCTGGTGAAGAGTATGCTTACGACTCGGAAAAAGACGAACAATCGGCTGGATATCGTGGCAAAAGTGAGCCGAAGCCGAAAGAAACACGACAAAGCTGGTAAAAAATCAATGCTATGTTGACAGTTCTCTTCGATTATCGAGGTGGGTTTCGGCCAAACTGTCAACAAGGAATACTGTTTGAGCGTTATGTGTGGTTTTTGTAAAAAGGGGCCGGAATAACCGCATCACGAGGATGCACTGTCGCATAGTGCATTGAGTCTTTGTGAGTTTTTCGCCAAAATTTCACCCAATATCGTGCCGCAATTATCGTATTCGCCTGATTTAGCTACATTAAACGTGAATCGCTAGATACAATGGAGACTATTCCGGAGGTTGACTTTAACAAGTGTTTCGAAGATTGGAAAAACGATGACACAAGAGTATTGTGTTCAAGAAGGATTACTTTGAGGGCAACGACATAGATTTTGAAGACTAAATTAATTATTTTAAAATTTTGAACAAGGTTTTAATATTTTTTTGCTCAAAGTAGTAACATTATGTTTGCTAAGACAAGCCACCCGTATCTTTTTATAATTCAATTAGAATCCGCGATAGATATAAGGATATACAAAATACATGATAAGGGTGTCGAGATAAGATGAAATCCCGGTGACAGTCTGTTTGTCCGTCCGCTCGACCGTTCGTCCGTTCGAGCTGTAACTTGACTAAAAATACAGATATCTTGACGAAACTTGGTCCTTGGCTAAACAGTAAAAGTTCGTAGATGGGCGTAACTGCCACACCCAAAAAACGTCATTAAACGAAAACCTACAAATTGCCATATTTAAGCACTGAAATAAGATATGGGACTGTAATTTAATATAGTGGACCGCAGTAGCTGGGACAAAACTTTTGAAAAAGTGGGCGTGGGCCTCTAATAAATAGGTTTAATGTACATTAATTTCGTAGACCCATAAAGCTACAATAGCCAAATTCGCTTAAGACATTTTTTATAGAAACTCTTACCTACAGGTGGAAAATGATGAAATCGGATGATAACCCCACTCACTCACCATATAACGGTACTGTTAAAAACTACTAAAAGCGCAATAAATCAATAAATACGCTTGAGACATTTAATTTAGATTATGACCAAAATTGGCCGATGGGCGTGGCATCCCCCACTTTTTGATGAAATCGCATATCTTTGGTACCCGACTGACCGATTTCGACTAAATTTAGTACCTGGTATCGTTCTCATATTCCTATTCTCATATTAATACCTCCACAGTGCCAAAATTGGACTACAACCACGCCTACTTCCTAGCCCCTAGGTACCGAATATGTGGACCCAAATATCTATAGTTGAATTTTGACCGAAAATATCGGTCAATGTATGAGATATACAATTGAAATTTAGAGAGAATCCTTGCTCGACAATAGTAACTCTGTATATCAAAACTGGGTTGAATCGGGTCAATAGTTCCCTAAGCCCCCATATACCTTATATTTATAAAAAAGGAAATAACATCTTAAGGTATTTGCTTGGCTTTGATTCCCGCTAGTTACAAGTGCACAAAATGTTCGATTACATCCGAACATAGTCCCTCCTTACTTGATAATTTAGAGTTTACTACACTACTGTTTTTGTCGTGCGTTCCCGACGTTATTCCATCACTCACCTGTCCAGTCACCGATTAGCGCGATACCCACGCTGCGCGAATTATAGCCGACAGCATGTGCACCCACCACATCGAAGCCGCGCCCTTCATAAATCTCGGCGCGTTCGTCGCTGCCACCGATTAGGAAATTGTAACCGACATCATCCCAACCGCGCTGCTGCTGATGGTTGCGCTGTATGGCGCGTACGGTGGCCGCACAGGCGTTGACGTTGCTGCGACAAGCACTTGCTGGCGTGGCAGTGTGATGTATGATCACATAGGAAACGCCACCCGGCAGAGTTGTGTGTGTTGGTGTGTGTAGCGGTGGCGCCGCCTGCCAGGCGCTGCGTGACGTCCATTTCAAATTCAATTTTGCTTTGTTGCTGCTGTCGGCATCGCTACTTAAGTGAGTTCTTGTGCTTTCGGCGTTGGGATTTAGTAAGGCTGATGATGACTTCGTGCCGGTGGCTGCGGTTGGAGCTGCCAAAAAATGTGAGAAAAACCTGGTTACTCGAACCACGTATGGCAGTGTGTTTTAAGTGAGAGCATGAGTGACATAATCATCAAGGCTTAAATGCTTGCTATAGGCTATTTGACTAATAAATGGAAATTTTAAATTGAAAGCGACAACTGAAAAGCATAAAATTAAAATATTTCGATTAGCATTGACAGCCCTACAAATTATTTAATTATTTGTTTTTTGCACACATCACAATCGTTTCACCAAAAAATTTAATTTTTCCAATTTCGAAGCATTTTCTCTATATGTGTGTGCGCATCTGTTGCTACGTATTTGCCTACGACGCTCAGCTGAGTTAAAAAATCTATGTTAAAACGCACCGACGAAACCAAAAATTCCAAACTTTAACGAAGATTGATGAACACGCTCTGACAGCCGGTAAATTGAATACGAACTTTGTTTTGAAATTGAAGTTGCGGCAACAAAACACATATGTTGCGCGTGCGGCCACCAAACGAGCAGCGCCCAATCAGTGGATTAACTGCTAAAAGCTAGTGGTATAAGTGGAAAATAAAGAAGAAGATAGTTGGAATTTGACATGAACGCACGAATGTCGCCCTGAGCATTTTTCATATGAGAAATGGGCCACATAAAGCGCTCGGTTGCTGTCTGCTTGTTCGTTTGATTGCCCATAAGTGATGACTCTGATATGCGTCGGTGGAATTTTGCATCAAAATATCGTACACAGGGTTTGTCCGGAAAGTAAAAGTACTGATTTTCTTCCGCCGCGACTGTACTCTTAAGCGTGGGCGCACCGACTGGATTCGATAGAGGGCGGCTGGTCAGTTGTCTCCGAGCACCTGGAGAGTCAGTCTTTGAGTGGTGCAAGCCGAAAATGCAGCGTTCGTTAGAGCAGAGTTATGCGATAAAATTCTGTGTGAAACTTGGTAAATCTGCGACAGAGACGTTTGATATGGTCAAGCAGGCTTACCCAGATGTTGAAAAGCGGAAGAATGAGCAAATTCAAAGTGAAAACGATGCTCATTGATTTTTTTGACATCAAAGGCCTCGTCCACCATGAATTTGTTTCTCCTGGACAAACTGTTAACGCTAAGTTTTATGTGAAAGTCCTCAAGAGACTGAAACGAAGGGTAAATAGGGTCCGACAAGACATCGCAGCCGATAGGAATTTGCATAACGACAACGCCCCGGCTCACACCGCCTTTCTTGTGAACAGCTACCCAACCAAGGCCGGCATCCCAACGCTTCCGCAGCCGCCCTACAGCCGAGACGTGGCCCCCGGACTTTTTGTTTCCTTGCCTGAAAAGCCCGATGAAAGGCAAGCATTTTGAGACGACAGATGAGATCCAAACAGCATGCACCTCGGCTGTCAAGGCTATTCCGGAAAATGCCTTCCGTGACGCTTCAATGCTTGGAAATCGCGCTGCCAGCGCCGCATTGATGCAGAAGGAGTTTATTTTAAAAGTTTTTAAAGAATTGTAACGATTGGTTCAATGATTTTTTTTAAATCGACTTAGTCCTATTATTTTCCGGACAAACCCTGTACAAGCATCCATACATGCTGGCTTATTGTCGCCAGTATACATGCGTCTGTGCCACCTAAACTTTTTCTAAAATTACCTAATTGTTATTTGTGTGGGCAAGCGCTGAGCGACGCGACCCTTTCGGGTTTACTTCAAAGCATATTTGCTTACTTCGAGTTTCATGCGCTTTCATTCAACTAAAGTTTAATAACTACGACCTATGCATATTCAAACTTGCCACAAATACTTCAAATACCTGCGTGTGCATCGTCCAGCAGTATTATGACCAGGTACACCAACAGCATCAGCGACAACACCGGATTTGATAATGCAGCAATTCTAGGCATTTTAAGTATTTTCCCAGTTCGAATACCGCTTGTCACAAATATTTCGTGGTTTCTCTCCTTCGCATCTAATAAACTGTGCCGTTACTTTAGCTTCGTTGATCGCACTTTTTGGGCGGCTGCGCTACTGAACGCTAGGCCGTCGATGTTCTGGCATTTATAGCCGCTTATCTGTCCACTATTGTTTGCAACGCTTTTGTGATAAGCGACGTTTGTGTAATTTTTCGTAGATTTTAGGGACTTTCCTTTTCCAGCATTTTCCCAATGAGGCGACACACAGCGCTGCACTCTGACATACAGGTCTTGAAATAACAATGTTGGAAAAAATCACCCTCTACGCCTATCGACTGGATCGACTGGGCGTTAGCGTAATTTCGTCGTGCTCACTACAAGCGCCATTATAATCAGCGCCATCATCAAAGCCGCAAATCCATGCCGTGGCCACCACAACGCCATTACTTGCGTCAATCGTCACTGCCCGCATTTCGCTTGCACCAACCGTTCAACTAAAACGAATGCTTATCAGCATCTGTGCGTTTCAGACGCTCACATGCCCGTGACCGGCTCGTCAATTCTTCCATTGTTATTGCTGCAGTGTCTTATCAGCGCAACGTCTGCGGGAATCACTGTTTGAAATTACGCGCAAATACATACATACAACCAAGCGCCGCTTGTAGTGGCCATTGTTTTTGCTATTGGTGAGCTCCATTCATTTAGACCGTTTGCTCGACGTCCGCATGTCTGTAAAGCCATTAGTTGCTTCCTCTGGCAGCGCGTGCCTTCCGTTTCACTCTTCGACGTGTTGTCCTCAGTGAAAGCATGTAAAAGGAGGAATGAGTAGGCCTTTTATTTTATTATTATTTTTTTTTTTTTTCGGCTACGAGATAAAAAATCCCAACTTGCTCATCATTATCGTCGCGTCTTTTTGTGTGCTTGGTGACTTACTTTAATTGTCTGCGTTGCGCTATATTTGTCCATCGTATTTGGCAGTATGCCATATAACTGCGGCAATTTTGTGCGTTTGTTTTCCTTTTTATGATTTCCGAGCCGTCTGCGTTGTCTCATTTCACTTAAACATTTTCCGCTTGATTACCATCGACGTTCTTAAGTATACTGATTTTGTAAATTTTATAGGCCGCCTTCCTGTCGTTCTTCCCGTGGCAATTGGCTGCTGTCACAGCCCACTAAGCTAGGACGCACTTATATTTGCTGCCATCATTTTAACACATTTAAGCTTATTAGCTTGCCTTTGCTCGTCGCAATCAGCTACAACAAAAACAATAAGCGTGGTAGTTTTCTTGGCAGCGGCAGTCGTCGTGGCTCAAATGAGTTGGTTGTCATTCCTCATTGTGGTGATTTTATGGATATTGTAAGTTGTAGCGAAACAAGTAGCAACCGAATGACTCATAAAGTCTTCCCGTTATTCCTAAAATTTGCGACTCTTTGCTTGATTGGCCGTTTCCAATTCCTATTTCCGCTTCCTCCTTCCTTGGTAGGCGTCATTGCTGCAAATCTTTCGCCAATTTGATGGTTTCGTCATATTGATTTTGCCCCTTCTTCCGCGCTGCTCATTGTTTTTCGCGTTGTGTCTTGTATCCGTTTCAAGTAGCAGGAAAATATAAGAATACCCGGCCTATCTGTAGTCTGTATGTTCGGCTGCTGTGCGCCAGTGATTTGCTAACAAATTGCCCATCAGCGTAAAGGCGTGAGAGCCGCTGTCTGTCCGCATCGGTTTGCCGCAATTTCCATGAGAATTTTCGCCGTTGTTGCAGAATCGCGGATTCTTTCGCCTAAAAGTGGCCCATTAGCATAATAATAGCGTCTAGTTGGCGTATGTAACCAATATTGAGTTTACCAAACGATTGCTCGGTCCACATTGCAGACCGATTTTGTGTAATGCGTTGATTTGCTGCCTTTGGTGATTTCATGTATGAAAATGAAAAGACAGAGTTTACCAATTGGGATGACGTGATTTTAACAGCTCGTGGCAGCCATATTTGGTTACGTATTTGTGCCAGATTTTAGCCGTGTTATGCATATTCACGTCCTCCGTTGACTACTGTAAGATGTAAGAGCTCTTCGCGCTAAAAATCATATCCTTAGATGAGACCCATTTCTGGCTTAATGGCTTCGTCAACAAACGAAATTGTCACTTTTAGGGTGAGTCAATTCTCACGTAGTTCAAGAAACGAAATTGAAATTCCCAAATTTTGATCGTTTGCTGTGGATTGTGGTATGGCGCCATCATCGAGCCTTATTTCTTTCGGAAAGAGGCACGAAAAGAAGATTCCATCCGAAGGACTGTTGACCGAATTGTTTTTCCCGGCTTTACTGAATCGACGCGAACGATCTCCATTTCCAAAAAGACCGTGCGCTACCTCATGTTTCACGTCTGAACATGGACACATTACGTGCAAAGTTTGACGACTCGGTAGTGTCGAGAAATGGCACAGTAAAATGGCCGCTAAGAACATGCATCCTCTAGTTTCTTTTTTTTTCTGGCGGTATGTTAAATCAAAGGCTTACGTCAATCAACCAGAAATCTGCGGCGAGCTCCGAGGCTGTCTTTTCTGTTTCATTGGGGCGTTTTTTACGTGGCGGGTCTCAAATCCAGTGCACTACCCTCCGGAGGATGGTTCGCCTTTTCACTTTAGCTCGCTTTCAAACGGATTTTCTTTGCCTACCCAGAAGATAGTTGGCCTTAGACCGGAAGTTGTGAGCTAGCGATATGTAGAAGTATCGTTTCTGGCCACTTCCAAGCGAATGGAGGTCAGAAAACTTCTATCCTCCCATGCAGAATAACTCTTGCCAACAGGTGTTCCTCTCTCGACGAACAAAAGCCAAACTCTCTAAGTTGCTCATTATTCCCGTCCTACCATGTGGTGCAGAGGCATGGACGATGACAACATCTGATGAGTCGACGTTACGAATTTTCGAGAGAAAGGTTCGCGGAAGATTTATGATTCCTTGCGCATTGGCAACGGGGAATATCGCATTTGAACGATGAGCTTTACAAGTTATACACGACATTAACATTGAATTAAGAGACAGCGGCTACACTGGCTAAGTCATGTCGTACATATGGACGAAAACACTCCAGCTCTGAAAGTATTCGACCCAACAAACGTCGGGGTAAGCAGAGGAGCATGATGACCACCATTCCGTTGGAGGGATGAGGTAGAGAAGGCCCTGACTGAATGAGTTCGATTGGGAACATTTTCTAGTAAGCGGTTTCAACTGATCCCTTTTTCGATACAGAAATAATTATTGTTACATGTTCCCTTGGCTATGGCTATATCTGACCACTCTTCTTCTTAATTGGCGTAGACACCGCTTACACGATTATTTTAATTTTTTTCGCTCCATGGCGCCAAAAGGATATACCAAGCGTAGCCAGGTCCTTCTGGTCTTTCCAACGGAGTGGAGGTCTGCCCCTTCCCCTGTTCCTCCGGCGGGTACAGCGTCGAATACTTTCAGAGCTGGAGTGTTTTCGTCCACTCGGACAACATGATTTAGCCAGCCATCTGAACACAGCTAAACCAAATACTCAGATCTCAGTCATCCTTGAAATTCGCGCCTCCTTAAAGTTTTCGGTATTTTGCGGTTTCCTCATCAAACTACTAGTTAACTATTATGGTATTTCTTTTCCTGCTGGTCTATTAAATTCATTTAATCTAATGATCACCTTACTTCCTCATTTTCGAACAACAAAATGTATAATAAGTATTTTACTATCTGCAAACAAATTGTTACAACTACCAGCTTGCACATTCATCCAATCCAATTAAGTGATTTTCCTTAATTAGCACGCACATAAAATCCATTTAAATTGTTATTAAAGTCTTCAAATAAAATTACCCAATAAATAGGCGAATGGTTGTGTGATGACTTCGAAAGATTGTGCAATATTTCGTTGGAGAAGTATGAGTGGGAATAAGGACTCGCTTGGGATGTATGAATTCCCTGGAAGGCAGAGGCATGCCAGGGCGCCATAATATATATATTTATATATCTACACACCAGTATGTGCCGCGCTCCGACGATTGGCAGTCACATAGCCGTGAAGCTGTGAAGCCGCTAAGGCACAAACCCATGTCAAATGTGAGTAAATAATCTCGGCACACAAAATCATTAGCACAACATTCGAGACCGAGGCGTGAAAACACAATTCCCAATCGACCCCGCTAAGTACGCCTAAGTACACGTGTACGCTTGTGTGCCTTCGGCAGTGCGCTGGGTGGGGACTCCGCCTCCATTGACACGCGCACAGGCAGAAGCAGCAGAGCTGGTTGTGTGTGTTGTAAGCTTGCTTCTGCGTTAGATCGCCATGGTGTTGCCACTTTTACACAGTTACATAGTTATTCTCCCAAAGGCAAATGATGGAGTGCTAGTCGAAGAGCTGAAAACATAATAAAGCCTCTGAAATTAATTACCAAAAAACAAAAGAAAACAAAATAAAACAAAGCAGCACGCAAGTATTAAGTGTAAAAGCACTGAGATGATGATGTTCGTTTCCTGTTTGTGTTTAATACTTGTAGCATCAGTGTGAGTTTCAGCCTGTGAAGGGCGCATTGTTGCCACAGCTTTTGGCCGCCATCAGTTAACTATCAGTTAACGTCATTAGCATTATCGCGTTATTGGCATTCGTGGCGGTGCAAATATACCATACACGCATATGTGAACCAGTATTTGCTAGAGCTCTTCCCACACTTTAATCACTTTCTGGTTCATACTTGTATTTCTAGCCACTCTCTTAGTTCCAGAATTATAGATTAATTCTTTTGTTGTGCCCTTATTCTCTCTTATGGCTGCCTTTGGCAAGAAAACTAATACCAAAAGTAATAAGAAAATACGTTACCTAAGCCCATAATATTCATAAAGAAAAAAGTTTTTATACAAGAGCTAGCTAGACTTTGCTCGGTCAGGTTGTATTATATGACAGCTATGTGATATAGTAGGTTAGGTTAGATGGCTGATCGATGATCGAACGTGGACTAGTCCTTTGTGAAGCCATAGCAAATAAGAACTCCTGTATTCGGACTTATAGGTTAGCAAAACGTTTAGTAGCCAATACGAATTTGCATAGGCGTTTAATTTCAACTCTTGCTAGTTTGGTAGAAATGTCTGAAGGTATGCATTCCCAAGTGTTTAAGTCTTGCCCTTTCCCCCAAACGCAAAAGCAGTCAAGAAGGAAATGTCACCTCATCTTCTTCCAAACAGCTTCTGCAAACGCTGTGTGGTAAGATTTTCAACCTTATTGCATGGGCGCCTGTCACAAAAAAAAGATCATCAGATCTCCTGGGATCAATCCTGGGCCAAAAGGCTTTTGCGTCAGAGCAAGTACCGATAAAGGCCCAGCGCTGGCCATACTTCCGCAAAGCCCAGCTATCGCGTAATAAACCCCAAAAAGACACGAGAGCACCGAATTCCCGACCGACGACCGATACCAGTTCTAGCGTGCTTTTCCTTGCCAGCTTATCAGCTTTACATTTTCCTGCGATTTCGCTATGGCCCGGCAACCATACCAGTGTTATCATAAAGACACTCGATGCTATTTATAGCGAGGTTAGGCACTCCTTGACCAACCCTTTAATGCACTGTAAATGAGTTCAAGGCTAGTATCGTCGTTCTGCTATCTGAGTGGATGGTCACTTCTCTGAAGGAGCTTGCACTACGGAGCAGCAGATCTACTGGTACCTTAATGGCTGCAACCTCGGCTTGGAAAACACTGCAATAGTCAGAAAAAAACTAGAGTTCATAGAGAGCTCCTGACAGTAAAGCTCTCCACCAACTTTCCGCCAGAGTTCGGTTTGGCGACTCCATGATCCAGATAAGCGTTATTTTAGGAACACAGATTCTCTGAGTTTAATAGCCACTTTCGCGGCCATACACCTGCCGGCGATGTCTACGGGCACTTGGCTCAAAATGGCGTTAAGTGCCATGGTTGGAGGGGACCTTGGTACACCACACATGCTGATGAGACTCGCCCATTAAGCGCTCTCGAAATTTTTTGCAAATACGGTCTTTTCTAGGGCCCTACAAGAGACTATATGGTATAGTGGTTCGATCGGTAAAATTTATCGAGGACTGTGACATTGCCTTGGTTAATATTCTATGTCAAAGTGAGTAAAGATGTCTCGTCGAACAGAAAAAGTTGCCTACACAAGAACTTGAAGAAAAATTGATGATCTGTTTGTATGCTTTATGCTACAGTGTAAACCCTTGAAATAGTACTCGGAAATAATAGTTCAGAACTTGCGCCTGCTTCTAACAAAATTTTTTTATTTTTTGTATACGTTAAAGTTTAATTGTATTATCCTTTTCATTAATAATAATAGTAATAATATAAATTATTTTGATTTCTTTCCCAACGTCATCAGAAAAAAAAAAAAAACTTTAAAAATCATTCACTGTTGACACACCAATAATTTCATTTTAAATAATAAATGTTTATACACAACTTTTGGATACATATAATCTATTAAAGGCATTTCAATTTTCTATCTTTCAGCCTACATTTTGCAATACACTGACGTTGGAGTGAGTATTCGACTGCGTGCTAAATGTCCGTACGCTCCCATCAAATCCAGGCGCTCTTTGCACGCCGACGAGAAATTGAGCACGATCGTATTGAGCGCACAGCTGCCGTTAATCGTTACTATGACCATTGGGGCAAGGTGACAACACGTTTCGAGAACTGGACCAAGCCAGAGTACTACAAAAATGCGGAAGAGCAGCTGAAGCAGCGACGCGAAAAGCGTGAAAAGGAGATGCAGCAGTTTGAGCGTCGTGAACGGCTGCGTGAGCTCTTCGATAAAGAGAAGATTATGTACGAAAGAGAGATGCTTGAGCGGAATAGGCCGCGTTCGCGCAAGATTGCTGCCACCACCGAACAGCTGGAGAAGATTGAACAGAATGCTAAGGAACGTGAGAATATCAAGCGGAAATTGGATTTAGAGGCTAAATTATATGGACGTTGGCGACATGGTGTCGATGATGATAACGTGTTGTTCGAATCGAAATCTAACAATGAGACGCTGGCCAAACTTAATTGGTTGGACAAGAAAATCGAAGAGCAATACGATCGTGAACGGGAAGAAGCACAGTCAATGGAACGAAATTTGCGACTGCAGGAGGAGATCAGTCGTACGGAGCAGGTGCAACGAGAACGTCAACTGATACGTGAAAAGGAGATAAAAGAAATACGTGAACTGCAGGAGAAGCATATGGAAGAGCTGAAGCTGCGACAGACTGAGGCGGATGGTTTGAAAGAGGCGGAAAAGCATTTACGTACATGCCTGAGTGATGTGGATAAGGAACTAGAGTTATTAGAGGAGAGCTGTTCGCTGATCATGGAGTCCGCAGATGTATCGCAAGCTTACAATCTGAAAAAAATCAAAATTTTCATACGCAAACGGTCCGAGTCGTTCTGCAATCAAATCAAGCTCTGCATAAGTATACTGGAGCGCTTGAGTGCCTACACCACATGTGCCGATATCGTAAACCGGTTACTGAACAAATACAGAGGACATCTAGAGGCCGAAACATTTAATCTCTCACAAGTTGAGGCAATGTACGAATCAGAGGCCAAGTACAATGTGCAGCGACTCGAGTCCTTGTGGCAACAACAACATCTCGAGCGTTACCATGAACTGAAACAACTGCTAACTGAAGAGCGTTGTACATTCGCTACGCGCATTAATGAGAATCTTCAACGTCAAACCGATGCTTACGAAGTGCGCTCCACACATCTTACAGCGCTTGAAAATTCCAATGAAAAGCTAAAACAATTAATAGCCGAAGAGCAGCAATCGCCGCGCAGTGCGCTGCCTGTAGCTAATAGCAGTGACACTGCCTCACCATTCCCTGGTACAGGATACGGTGAAGATGCCGGAGATCAGGCCTCGGTGGCTGACGACAACGTAAGCATTGCACAGCTTATGCCAAGTGGCGCACCTAGTGCACCTACGTCCGGCAAACGTTTCGGACGACGCAGACCTATGTCCTCTGAGCTGCCTAAGGTGACCAACTCGTTTACAAATTTGAATTTGGACGTTTGGAAGGACTTGCCAGCTGCACGTCACGGCATCGATTCGCCGCGCTTGTTAACCCAGCGATCGCCGAGCATTGTTACTTCGGAATCAGCTTCAAGACCGAAATTCGCGCGTAAGCGCATAGCTTGGACATAATTTAAATTTCTTCTTCGTTTTGCTAGCCTATTTTTACTAGAGTTTTTACAACGAATTTCTTGGAAAAGGAGTTAAAATATTTTTATAAACATTTAAACAAACAAAACATTTAAACAAAATTTTGCATAAAAATAAAATAAAAAACAAGTACACGCACAAGTTTTAAAACGCACAGAAGGTCCATAAGTATGTATTTTCCTTTTGGAATTTCACTTCACATTTGTTTTTTATAATTTAAAGTATTTCAGCGTGGAAACCACTCTGAACTTTCTTTATATAATTAAAAAGCACTTGCATTAAATAGTCTACAGCTCCAGCACCGTGGGTGTTGCATTTATGCAGCTGCTCACATACACGAGTTTACGTTTAAAATCGCATTAATGCTCCGCTCGCGGGTACTGGCGGGAGTGTGAAAATTAAATGACTGAATGCAGAGCTTAAGCACACTCTTGGGGAAAAAACGGTGCAGAGCGAGGAAGCTGCATGAAGTAAGCGACCAGATTCCAGGCAAAAAACCTTTTAAACTAATGTTGGCTTATTATTTTTGCACCGAAGCTATAATGCCCTTCACAAATACAAAATATTATTACAAGAATTTGATTTTAATCGGTCAGTTTGTATGGCAGCTATATGCTAAAGTGATCCGATATCGCCGGTTCCGACAAGTGTGCAGTTTTTTGGGGGTTGAAAAAAACGTGTTCAAAATTTCAGGTCGATACCGCAGAAAACAGGGACTCTTTCGCGTATATACAGACAGACGGATGTGACTAACTGGACTCAGCTCCTCATTACATTATAGTCCAGTTATTATAGTAAGTTCACCTCGGAATTCGATATAATCTGTCAATATACAAGTATTTACAGACATACGAGGTGTGTTCAAAAAGTATCGCGAATCGTAACTGACAGTTTTCTTCGATTGCAGGGGCGTGGTGCATCATGAGTTCTTGCCACAGGGAAGAACGGTCAATAAGGAATATTACCTGCAAGTTATGCGCAATTTGCGCGAAGAAATCCGGCAGAAACGCCCGGATTTGTGGAAGAACTAAAATTGGCTTTTGCACCACGATAACGCCCCTGCTCACACACATCGTTGCTTGTGCGCGACTTTTTGGCCAAAAACAACACATTAATGATGCCGCAGCCACCGTATTCCCCAGATCTGGCCCCCCTTTGACTTTTTCTTGTTCCCTAAATTGAAGAGGCCCATGAAAGGGCGACGTTACGCTTCTCTTGACGAGATAAAGACGACATCGAAGGAGGAGCTGAAGAAGATAAAAAAAATGATTTTTTGAAGTGCTTCGAAGATTGGAAAAACCGTTGGCACAAATGTACAATATCTAATGGGGATTACTTTGAAGGGGACAAAATAGATATTCATGAATAAATAAATAATTTTTGAAAAAACACAAAATTCGCTATACTTTTTGAACACACCTCGTTTAAATGGGTATATCGAATTCCGAGATGCTTAAATGAATGGACTATTAGTGATTAAACCAATACCATAATTTAATTTTTTAGCAAAATTCGTTTTTTTATTCAACACAGTTGCTTTCAAGAGTGATACACTGATTATGGCTATCCCCAACTTTTCGATATCATTTTTGTAGTAGGATGTGCTTTTAAAAAGGCCTAATTTCGATGAAAATTTCTTCACAGCGAGCATTCTTTTGAGATCTGAGCACAGAAAATAGTCGCTGTGGGCCAGGTTTGGAGCATCTGTTGAATGCGGAAGCAATTGGAATCCCAGTGCATGGATTTTTAACATAATTTTCACTGACTTGTGACACAGTGATATTAACTAGATCAAACAGAACATACTTTTCTTAAAATGCGGCCGGCTTTTGGCGATTTCGTCCTTCAAACGTTCCACAATAGTCGCTGTTGATGGCCCTTCCTTTTTCAAGGTAGTCACAAAAATGTTTCCATCACATCCCAAAATATAAGCGCTATAGCCTTGCCTGCCGACAATTTCGTTTTCCCAAGCTTTGGAGCGGGTTCATCGCGTGCAGTCCACTTGGATGACTAGTGATTGGGCTTCGGAGTGAAATGATAAAGCCATGCTTCATCCCTTGTCACATATCGATACTACAAGTCGGGTTTATTATGCTTGAACATCGCTAAACAGTGTTCCGAATCATCAACTCGCCGTTGTTTTTAGTCAATAGTGAACTAACGCGGCACCTTGCACAGAACTTTCTCATACCTAAGCATTCGTGAATAATACGAATTTATTTGATATCTCTAGAGTGCCTGTCATTTTGATTAACTTCACTTTACGGTTGGGCGTCCACTGCGTTCACCGCCTTCGGTGCTCAATTCATAAAGTCTATATTGGCATACCAATTCTCGATGGTTGATTTTCTTCGGGCAATGTCTGAAAACAGGGAGGACCCCTCAGGGTTCGGAGGGGGGGAAAACCCAATATACCCACGGTAAGCATGCCTGTCGTAAGAGGTGACTAAGATCCTGGCGGCCAGTCCAGAGTTGTGTGGAAACTCAACTGGTAGTAACTTCGGTTACAAGGTCATACCAAAGACTTTAACTTGGTACCACGGGGAGAAGTAGCCGTTGGAGGTAACTCCAATCTACTCATTGGGTTTGGCCCTTTGGGGAGATTCGTGGTGACTGTGGTTAAAAGCGAAATCGCGGGAAGATCTGACTTTGTCAGTTCAAATGTGGAGTTGCATTGCAATCTGGCACCGTGCACATAGTACGGTAGAGGTTTTAGATGGGTCTCGAACCCTACCAAGGTGGTTAGTGTGTCCATGCCACACTGCCGATTGGTACTGAAAATGTTTGCGTTGATCAGCGCCCTGAAAACTGGGTATTGTATTGATTCGTTGTGCTTCTGAGCACCGTAGAATTAAGCTGTTTGACAGTAGGATCCTACGTAAAACACACTTCATTTTTGTGTCTGGAAACTCGTCACCAAGCCAAACTTTTGCTTCAACTGTATTTTTTGCCTTCAGAAGCAATATCTTTCAACACACGAAATTCCTTTTTATTCATTTTTCACAAGAAAAAAAGTTGCTTCACTCAAAATTATATAAATCACAGACTAATGATCCGACAGCTCTCAAATTCATACACGCATCTTTTGAAGGTTAGGGCTAATTATAAATCACATGGATATGCTTTTAGTATCGCCATCTATGTGTCAGTGCGGGGACTATTCAATTGACTTGTTATTTTATAGGGTCTCCGACCCTATGGCTGTTACTCTGTTCATGGTATAAACATAAAATAAACCCTAAAGGCGATTTAAAAAACATTTTAATTTGATTCGTCTATGCCCACACTAACTCACATAAATATAGACTTAAGTATTAGGTAAAGGGTGTCATTGACACAAGTTTATTTGCTTACTAAGTATTTTGAATATAGTCTGCTTGCGAAGTAACAATCGTTGATGAAGAGTTCGCTTCCAGCAGCTCTACAATAACTGCATGGTTCATAACAGCACAACTTCTAGGTGAAGCTAGGCTACATACATACAAAATATGCAGCTAACTTGACTGCCAGCTTGTGCCTAAATGTAGACGGTAAGGTATCACTTGCGCTGTAAGCAGTAAAATTTTTCAAGTATCTTCAAGTTGCAACTTTTCTTGAGATTTCGAACTCCAGTCACACTTACACAGGAGTGCAGCTGGTAAGCCAGCGTTGCAGCAACGATGCAAGGCATTCCAGAGGGTCGAAAAATACCATTACAGTTAACTCTAATGAACACCGCTCCCAATAAATGTCCTCTGCTCTCGCACCGCGACATCTACAGCTAGTGTAGTGCAGCTTAACAGCACTTGACTCACAGACGCCCCAGATACTTAGTTAACATGATTATTAAAATAACTGTTTTAACTGCGAGCAACTCAACTAACCACGACAACATTTTGTGGCATGGGCCTGAGATGAAGGTAGGTACGGAAGGAAGAAATCTCAGTCATATTTAATTCCTAGCGTTTGTTGTTTTTGTTTTGCGGTAATTACAGGTGAACATTGAAGTTGTGGCCGCAGCACGCTTTAGTTAACTTTTATAACTTTGCTAATGTAGTACTGATTACCGCATACAGACGGAAGTAAAGACCGCATATTCATTGTTCGCTGCGATTTCCGAGAAAAGAATTTGAGAAAGAAAAGTTTTGCGTTTGAAAACAGTTTTATTGAGTTCGTCGTTCTGCTATATACGGTAAGACCCACTTAACGCTATTTCGGTCGACGCTGGTCGACTCTGCCGACAGTTAATGAAAAATTTCGCTCTAATTCCTTCGCGAGCCAATAGGAGGAAGCTTTGTCCTTGATGCATTGTCAAAAAAGGTTCAATTGTCGTTGATCTTTTGAAAGGAATCACGTTTAACGCCATGAGTACGCGTCGCGTTACTAAGCTATGTTCCTTTGCATCCACCCGAAAGGTCCCGAAATTTCGCAATCAGCGGCTGCTAATATTGAGAAAGTCGAAGGCATTTGTACAGAAGTGGATACAGCGATATATAGTGGCTTAAAATGTCGATGATTTACCAGAACGTGGTTCGATAGGAAAAGTGAACAAAAAGGACGAAAAACGAATAGTGAATAGTGGATTTTGCGGAATCCTGATTTAATACTGCGACAAAGACAAGCAAAATTAAAAAAGGTTTAGATATATCCTACGAAACTATCCGAACCCTTCTTCATACTCATGATCAAAAATGGCGCAACACAATGAGAAGCCTCTGTTGACTGAAAAACTTGTGACAAAGCGACTCGCTCGCATGAGAATATTGATAGAATTTTGAAAAAGTATTTTTACTGATGAATGTTCTATATAGCACGTTCTGTCCTCACGCGAGCCTGGTCAACTTCCACCAATAATCTTGTTCAGCGGACCGTAAAACATTAATAAAGGTGCGTCTATGGGGCTGCTTCTCAAAGCAGGGATTCGGCACTTTGTACCTCTTTACTGACAACCTAAAAACCGAGAAAATGATAAAAATCTACAAAAAGGCTTTATTTCTATCTGCTAAACGATGGTTCATCAGAAAAAATGAAGATTGGATTCTGCAGGAGGACAACGATCCTAAACACCGCAACAAGGCACTCATGGAAAACTAATCTGGTATCGTTAGATTGGACTGGCCATTTGCAGTCGCCCAATGCAAACCCTATTGAAAATGTGTGGGCATAAGTTATTAATCAGATCGTGGAAGACGAAACACTTTGAAGCAGTTGTCTTACGAAGGATCTGGAGATCCTTTCCACTGGAATACGCCATCAAATTGGAATTAGAAAGCAAGCCTCGCTGATGCCAGGCAATTATCGACGCCGGTGGTGTCTCCGACCGCGTGGGGAATCATGACAAACATTTTCGCGCGACGTGTTTCTGTGAGTGGTGCAAGCCGAAAATGCAGCGTTCGTTAGAGCAAAGGTATGCGATTAAATTCTGTGTGAACCTCGGTAAATCTGGGGCAGAGTGAGCAGGGGCAGATGATATGATCAAGCACGCTGACGGAGATGTTGCTTTAGCAAGAAGAGGTGTGTTTCGGTGTCACCAGACCTTTTTGGAATGTCGGGAAGAGGTCGCTGATGGAGACCGGAAAAATGAACGAATCCAAAGTGAAAATGACGCTCATTGTCTTTTTTGACATCAAAGGCATCGTTCACCATGTATTTGTTCTTCCTGAACAAACCGTTAACCCCAAGTTTTACGTGGAAGTTCTCAAGAGACTCAAACGTAGGGTCAATCGAGTCCGATCAATACATCGCAGCCGATTGGAAGTTGCACCACGATATCGCCCCGAGTCACATCGCCTTCTTGTGGGCCCACCCCGGACTTTGTTTGTTTGCTTAGCCGATGAAAGGCAAGCATTTTGAGACGATAGAGGAGAACCAAGCAGCATGCACCTTGGCTCTCAAGGCTATTCCGGCGAATGCTTTCCGTGATGCCTTCATTGCTGGGAAATGTGGGCCATGAATCGATTCAGCCCTATTACTTTCCGGTCAAACCCGGTACGTAGCGTTATTAGATCGCATTTGAAGAACATGAAAGTGCTGTTTCACTAAGAATCGTGCATCGTGTCACAAGTCAGTGAAAACAATTGCAAAAACCAACGAATTGCTACCGCATTTACCGTATTCTCTAAACCTGGCCGCCAGCGTCTATTTCCTGCGTTCAGATCTTAAAAGAATGCTCGCTGGAAAGAAATTTCCGCCGAATGCTGTTAAGATAGCCTTATTTCGTGCTGTTTCGCATTATGCTCTATTTTAGAGGAACGTGTCCTAAGCGTTATTAATTCTAATTATAATTAGCCGCACCAACAGCCGAACGTCATGCGCTTGCGTTTCCGTTACGTTCGTAACCCGTCCGCACTATTTCATATTGCCTAATAAAATTTCATTTATACGGTTTTATTCACCGGCAGATTCGGTAGAAAGGCAAACACCAAACCGCTCCTTGCAGTTCATCAGCTGGCGAAAACCCCGAACCGCTGACCACGCGCAAATGCTGGCATGGTGCTAACTCGTAGCCCCGCTGAAAAGTTCTTCGTGTTTGCTTTTTCGGTTAGATGACAACAGCCAACTACTTTGTGGAGGCAACCTGCAACGTGCTTGCTGCTCTCAGCAAGACAAATGTAATTAACATTTTTCGCTTTTAAGAAAATTAAAATTTCTTCGCTTGCTGCTCAAATAAAGACGTCGTCGTCGTCGTCGTCGGCTTTTATTTAAATTAAATTTCGCGTGCGCTTGTGAAAGAAACAAAATAAAAATAAAATAAAAAAAAAAATGCTATGAAATTAAAATAAAATATGTGTAACGGAAATGAAGCCCAGTAGCGCCGCTAATTCATTACATGCACACACACACACATTTCTTTGCAAAGTGTTGCAAATGTTTACGGCCAGAAAGTGGAGCGGAAAGTGTGCGCAAAAAATCAACATTCAAAGTGGCGCGCTCGAGTGCAAAGGCACGAGTAATTGTGAAGAATTACGCGTTGATATATACACACATTTTCCCTACAACTGTACTTATGCCCTCACCTCGCGTTTAATTTGATTTGAACGCCTTGCTGCAAGCGTGCTCATATTTCCAGCGCGGACCGTAGCTCTGCGCTCCTCAGCCAGCGCTTTACTGAAGGGTCATGCCAGGTTTACGTGAGTTCGCCGAAGTGCCGCGGGGTGGTTATGTGGTATGCAGTGCATTTCCCGTAGGCTTTCTTTGTATGCTGTGCGTTGCCCATTGCAATGTTCTTTACTTTGCCGCTACGCCCCAATGCCCTTTTGCGCCGCACCACGCGCCACCTGCTTCTGCTGTAGTAAAAGTGGAGACGGCGCGCTGGACACGCAGGGCACTATAGTCGTTGCCATGTACAAAATTAAATTCGTGCTCGCTGCGCAACACAACGACCACCAGCTCTTTTTGCGGCGTGTTTTTGTATTGTGGCAGCTGCAACTACTTTCTTTGGACGTTGTTGTTGCGTTGTGTCGAAAGTTCTTTTCCTTTGCTTATTCTTCTCACCACACATTTCCATCATCGTCTTCAGCAAGTGAGAACAGTTGCACTCTTTGTAACGGCATGTAAAACGTGTTGCATACTTTTGGGCTTTAACAAAATCATTTTTTTGCGAATACACAGCGCGTAAATATGCTAAGATAATACGCATTGCATGCAACGGCAGTAACGGGCGGCTGCCACGTACTGCGGTGCAGTACAGTGTGTAAAAATACACGTCAAGTGCCCCATTTGAGCTGTCACAATGGCTTTGTTGCCGCTTTGTTCGCTCGGCTCACTTTGAGAACGGCAAGCAAGTGCTGCGCTTGCGGTATATCGTTGTTGCTTGCTTGCACAATTCTTCCTTTCGAATTTCTTAATGAAAATGTCTTACAAGTATTGCATTTACGTTGTTTTCTTTGCATGCTTTCGTTTCGGGTTGCTTTGTCTGTTTTTTGCGCTTTCGTTTTGGACACTTCTGTTTGCTTGTTTGGGAAGAAAGCGCAAGTTTCTACATTACGCCGGCTGTAGTCTACAGGCGTCTTACAATATGTTTCATGGCACTCGCGGCAGCCGACAAGATGTGAAAGAGAAGTCAGCAACGGTGTTGGCATACAATAGCTCCGTTTGCTTGCACGTCACCGGAGAAATCTTTAGTTGCACCCAATTTAATCTGGAAGTCTGTTTGACTTACTGCGCTTTTACACGAAATCATTTCGGCATTTAATACCGTTCTTTTCATTTTAAGGCGCGCTTGGTAAGCTCTTGCGAGTTTGCTTTATAAACTTAGCTCTACTTCATTCGTGGGTGTCTTGCGGCTTAACTGGCTGTGTCCTCTCCACCGCGAGGAGAAAGCGGTTTCAGTTTAAGTTTTAGATTTCCTTAAGCGTTTACTTTACGCCTAAGATTGTTTTATACACCGCATAGCTGAATAGCGTGCGAATTGGCTTGTTTAGTGGTTTTTGTATTCCCATGCGGAAAACGTAATGTTGCCTGCAGTATTTGTAGGCAGAGGTGCTGCAGTTTGAGCTTACTTAAAGTCTATCGAGATGTCTTCTTGCTAGCCAAAAGTCTAGATAACGAATACAAACTTCGCTTTCTTCATATTAGTGAGGAAATGCAAAGACATGTCATACGATATTCTTATAGGACGGGTGCTGGACTTAACCCTGAAGACATTATATTATATAAAGAGCAATATATTTCTAGATTCCCTACTTTTTGATAGAAAAAACGCAGAAACTTGAAATTTAATGAAAATTGTATTATCATTCAAAAGAATATTTTTAGCACTTATTTTTTGAAGGTTATCTGTTTCAAATGTTGGCCGCGGCTACGTCTCAGATGGTGCTTTCGTTGAATTGAATTTTAGATGTCTCCTGCGAGCATTTCGACTGGTAGCTCTCGAATGAGACTCGTGATGTTTTGCTCCTAGGCCTGAATCGAAGAGGGATTGACTTTAAAATTTACATATCCCCACAGAAAAAAGTCTAACGGTTTTGTATCGCACGATCTTGGTGGACGATCGTGCGGGCCAAAACGCGAAATTATCTGCTCACCGAAGTGTTCTCTCAATTAATCCATTAGTTATTACGATGTGTGGATGGAAGTAGCGCCGTCTTTTTGAAACCAAGCCCCAACTTCAGGCATCAAATAGTCGCGCGATGACGGTAGCCATTGACGGTCACGTTCTCATTGGCATGAAGAAGTATGGACCAGTGATTCCACCGCCCGACAAACCACACCAAATCGTTAGTTTTGCTGGATAAAATGGCAGCTCTTAAATCTCTTCAGATTGCTCTTTCTCCCAAATGCGGCAATTTTGCTTGTTTACATACCCATTGAGTTAGGAATGGGGCTCATCGCTGAACAAAAGGTCGAATCTTCTTGGAACTTTTCAAGTGCCCATAAAGCGAGCGAAGTCGCTTGGGAAAATCGAGCGGCTCCAGCTATATTTAGTTATCTTTCAATTTCAAACCTCGAAGTAAAATGCGTCAAGATTTTTCCACACGTCAGTCCGAGTTGCTGCGAACGGCGTCGAAACGACTCTCCACGGTCCTCATTCTATTTTCTTCAGTTTGCTAGACGGGGTCTATTCGTTCGAATAATATCCAATAATGAATTCTGGGTCTCAACAAATAATTTGTAAATGTTGTTCAGGCGTAAGCCTTTCCAAACGAGTGATCTGTCAGAAAAAGGCTATTGAAAAAAGTATTTCTACTTGCATCATCCGTCATTTCAATATGCGCTATTTGTAATCAAAAGGCCCGGTTTAAAGCAACGAGTTCAAGCCGATCAAGCGAATCCTTAGCCTTATTAACCTTGCTCAATTATGGAACTTTTGACTTCCATGGTGAATTTAAAATTTCAAGCGCAGAAATTCTATTTTATGTATTTCAAATAATGCCGTATTATTTTAGAAAATTATTTTGGAACATAAAGTATTTAAATATGTGTATCCGCCTTTGCCTTGCTCCGAAACTGCATTCAATTTTAATTAACCAATTTCAAATACTATCTGTAAAAATATTTCATAACTCGTCTAATATATAGTTTGCCAGTTTGAAAATTAAAAAAAAAAATAACTTAAACTATGGCAGCAACGAAGCTTTAATACCCTTCACAGCTTAATATTTTACAGCATATAATCAGCAATTTTTTGGTTTAATGTATTTCGAGACTGCAACTATGCTTGGGATAATAATTTGTGGTAAATTACGATCTCCATCTGTTCCAATAATGAGCTTCATACCTAGTTTTTCTGCGTACTCTGCAATCATTCTCAGCTCTTTTGTTGGAGGCTGAGATGTGGAGTTGTAGGGGAGATACAGTGCCACCGAAAGCAGTGAGTTGCTGACCATCTTCATCAATCAGATTTCCTGTGTCGACTTGTCTGCTAAGAGAGAGAAATTGTGCGATTTTTTACTTATTTTGCCTGACTCTGCCTTCGACATGTATGTAATATGCTAAGATGGCCTGAGCTTAGTCCAGTAACTCGGCATTCATGGGTACTACGTTCCTGGATTACCTGTTTGTAGTCTGTCGAACAGGATTGTGGATGTCACGCTACTTCGGTGGCAACTAACTTGCACGATTAGCAGTTATTTATTTAATGTTGGGCTTTTCAGGAGACTGTCCTGAGAAAGGGTCAGCCCTGATCCAGCAACCATTTCCGCGTCGGTCTCAGTTTCCTACCCTCACGAGCTACTGGGTGAGATGAAATCTTCAGATCCTTCAATCTTCTCGCTTTCGGGTGAGCTCTCAGATGTTTCCCGCTAGACGTCGTGGTCGATGGCGGTTCCACCTGCCTTTCCTTGATAGTCACCAAGCTTACTTTTTGGTTTACAAAAATCGTTGCAAATATAACATATCCTGTTCGGGGTATAAAAACTGTGTGAACTCGGTGCAAATGTGAGCTCATGCCACCATTTTACATGCATGGACATGCGTATTTAAACTTCCTCTATCACTCCTTCCTTAGTTAACAGTTACAAACAATTTATGTTGCCACCAACTAAGCCCGCAGCTGCATGATCCTGCCTCGCACCGCATTACAAAAATTGGAAAACAAATTGCAACTGCTGCAACCTCAGCCATGTGCTGCTCTTTTTTTCATTGTTGAAACAGCAAAATTGTTGTCGAGTTTCTGCTGAGTTGCCAACACTGTTTTGTTTTTGTTTTTGAATTTTTTCCATGTATTTTTGTTAACACCTGCCTGTGCGAACAAAGCCATAGCTGGCCGATTATACCGGGAAGTCGAGCTTTGTATAGCTGAAAACCAGCTGAGCATCTGCGCACCAATTGCATCGCTGCACAGACAGCTGTAGGAGTCAAGGATTTGTGGTATCGCCTGCTAAACCGAATACCCCGCACGCATATATGGTACGCTTGGATGAGTGTGGATATTTTGAAAGATTGTTGCATGTTAAATTGTTGTAAATTCAATCTACAAAAGCTTTGCTTGGCAAAAGCATCCGAGCGCAAATCAGAAGTGATGAGAGAAAAACCCGGTGTGAAGTGGAATGACGGTGAATTTGCAGTGTGGCAAAGGGAGTGCGGCAAATCGGACACAGTGAGGTGCCTCTACCTGAACGTTTTGTAATACTTGAAATGTAAACGCAACGTTTGTGGTGCATAACGGTAGATACTGTTATTTATAAATAGATGTGTTATTCAAGAAAATATACCAACCAAATTTTTTTATTGAACATTCCAATTTTTGCGGGAAAATTACTCTAATTAGTTACTTTTAGTTGCCTTCGATTCGCCAAGTGTTGGAGAGCTGTTCAAACAATCTGGCAGTTCTGACGACTTAACCTTGCGCCAAGAAGTAAATTTGTGTTACTCGGTTGTGAACCGCATTCCAGTGCGAACGATCTGCATTGACCAGGTCTGGACTGCTGTTTTCCAAATAATTTTTAACCAGTCAGTATTGTTACAATGAAAAATTATTGTCCCGATATTCGCCGTGCCAATGCGCAAAGGGCCACAAATTTTTCGCAGAACCTTTCTCTCGAAAACTCGTAAAGTCGACTCATCGTCATGCCTCTGCTCCATATAGAGGGACGGAGATAATGAGTGACATATAGAGCTTGGTTTTTGTTCGTCGAGAGAGGACTTCATTTCTCAATTGTCTACTCAGTCAGTTGGATTTCAAGGTTCACATTTTTGTGGCTGTTAATACTGGTTCCAAGAAATTATTTACGACTTCGAAGTTTTGAGTGTTAACAGTGCCCAGTTGCGGTTGCGACGACTGTTTGTTTCATGGCGGGATATATTTCGTGCCCTCGTTCACTACCAGACTAATTTGCTTCGCTTCTACATCCACTCCGAACAGAGCAGAACTAACGGCGCGGTTGTTTAGGCCAATGATGTCAATACCATCGACGTACGCCTGCAGTTGTACACTCTTATAGATGATAGTACTTTCCCTATTTAGTTCTGCAGCTCGAATTATTTTCGCCAAGAGCAGATTGAAGAAGTCGCTCGAAAGGGAAACGCTTTGTCTGAATCTTCGTTTGGTATCGTACGGCTCGGAGAGATCTTTCCCGATTCTGACGGAGCGTTTGGTATTGCTCGATGCCAGTTTACACTGCCGTATTAGTTTTGCGTGGATACCAAATTCAGACATCGTGGCATAAAGGCAGCTACTTTTCGTGCTATAAAAAGCAGCTGCTTGAGCCATATGTAAAATCGCTTCTGGCCTTTCCCAAGTGAATGGCAATCAAAGAACTTTCCTCACTCGAGTGAACTTCTACACATGACTCTATTCTCTAATCCTAACAAAAACAAAGCATTACTTTGTCATCATGGGATTCCGGGCTTGCCGCTGATTTCGCCGGTTTGCCAGGTTTCATATATGATTTTCTGCATTCAGGGTTATTGTAATGACTCCACATATCATCAATGGTCACAAACTGCTGCAAAAATCACTTATTTTTGCATTTCTGGCATGCAAAATGGTATTTCAACGTAACTTGGATTCAAGAGATAGTTATAGACCCAATATGAAAAACAGAACTTGATAGTACTGAAGTTACCGGTTATAACAATTCAATGAGCTATCCGCAACTTTCACTGTTGTATCGAACTCAAGTCGCTAACTTTGTAGTTGGTTTTACTTGTCACATTTTTGGTGGAAGAGTAGCGAGCAGATAAATGACGAATTGAAGACAGCTTTTGTGTCGGAATGGTTTCGGTACGCTAAAATCAAAGTTTTCAGTTAGAGTTTGCTTACACAATTTTTGGAGAGCCATGAAGAGGTCTCTTTGACTACGTCCTTAGAAAGTCAGAAGCATAGGAATGCGGCATACTTATATTCCGACGAGTTCTTAGTGCTTAACTTTGACAAGCCGTAGAAATTCTTTTCCAGCTATGAAGATGCCATGAAAAACAAATGAAAATGGCAAAGAATGATTTTAGTTTTTTAAAGCGTTTTTAATTTCGGTTGTTTGCTCTGTAAATGTGGCAAGAGAGCAAACACAGAGTTGTAATATCCCTAAGAAGTCTCCTTAGTTCCAAAGCAGTTTCGAATCACAAAATTTCCATTGCCGCCGGTGCGCTACTGGCTGGTTAATGGCGAATACTCACTCGTTGATCGCTATTGACCTGCAGAGGCTACTTCTGTGTTGCATGCACCATATGTGGTTATGTGTAGGTTATTTAGAGCAGCACTTGATGTTAATGCTGTTATTTCGTATATTATTTATTAGGGCCAGTTTGCAGTTGCAACGTGTGCAAGTATGTCGTTTATGGCAAAAAGTGACATACAAGCATTGACAGTTAGAGTTGCAACTGGCAGACATTGTTAGCTGTCAATGGCATTGTTGCTGCAATTCTAGTTCAACCATAGATTGTAATGTTTTTGTGGCAAGTGGCAAACGGCAAGCGGCAAGTGACAAGAGGTTTGTGTGTGACAAGAGACCAGAGGCAAGTGGCATGCGGTACTATGTGTATGTGTGGCAAGTGTGCAAAATACTGCAAGTGGCAGTTTGGAACATTTTAATTAAATTTAAGTGTCTCTGCTATTTCCTGTTAATGGATTTATATCGAAGAATATGTGAACAAAGCCAACAGCCATGACGCGCCAAATAACAACTGTTTCAATTTTTGTAGGAGTTCAGCAACGACGGTCACAACAACAACATGCTGCTTTTCAATTATTTTCGAAAATGGCTGAAAACAAATCTGCAACAAAATATTTTGAAATACCAGCGTTATAGCACGAAGCACAGGAGGGGAAGACGCAGGGAGGGGGAACTCTTATGCACAATGTGTGGCAATTTGGAGAATGTGCTGCAGCAGCACACTGCACGCCAATACCCAAAACTACCACATTGCTCGTCGCTGATCATTCTATTTCGCAAAATCCCACAGGCAGCAACAACACGTGCCCGCTGTGAAGTTTTGCTGTTTGCTTTGCTCGTTGTTGCCAACTCAGAAGTATCAGCAAACGCTGGCTTTGTTGCTGCTTATGTGGCATAATAAGAATTTTTTTTGCTCCAGTGCAATAATGGGTGCTGCACTCTCTGCATATTTGAGGAAAGTTACCACACTTGCTGTTGTTGTTGCAGTAGCAGCTGCTGTTGTTGTCAATTTGCTATATTGAAGGCACCGCGTGCAGCGCACAGCATTTGCCACAAATCAAGCTCCTCAGCTTCCTTGCCCGTTCGCGCGGCGGTATGGTTTCTCTTCACTTATGCCTTTGATGTTTGGCTCATTTGTATCAGAGCCCCTCATGCTTGGCTCGCAGCGCTCTAAGGCTTCTTCGCCTTGCTCATTTTTGCTTGGTCATAGAATTTAATTTTATTAAAAGTCAAGTGCGCTTCGCTTTGTGTGCTCGCCTTATTTACGATGCTAATTACGCCTCTAATGGGGTGCAAATCCGGTGCACGCTGCACGTTGCACGCTGCACGTTGCACGCTGCACACTGCAGTTGCAAGCAAAGCTCCTGCTGCTGCTGTTGCTTCTCACTCTCTTCGCCTAGATCTATGCTGCTCTAAGGGTATCGTGTTGGCAATTTTTCTTGTTGTTGGTTTGGGTTGCCGTTTTCGGGTCATTTATTAGGGTTGCCACTGCAGCACTTTTGCCACAAAAGATATTAATTTTTATGCACAAAGCTGTGAAAACTAATGCGAAAGTAGTAAAACCAAATTGAATTTGAGTATCGGGAATTGATCCCCACAGATTGAGAGTGTCGCATATGCACGAATGCATTTAGGTACATATGTATGTATGTTAACGTATTATTTCTGCTTAAGCCATTGCTAATTTAAATATTTTTCCATTTCTGTTTTTTTTGCCCCCAACAGATTCGGTGATGAAGCAGAAGACATTAAAATCGCCTCTATTAGGAGAATAAATAAGACGCAAAAGTGGTCGGAGGTTTCAGATATTAAATTGGTGGGGATAAACTAACACAGCTGTTCTGAGAAGAGTATTTTCTGTTTGTAAGAAATAATGAGAAGTTAAACTAAATTTAGAACATGCTTCACAAATAACGAATTTTCCATCAAAAAACTTTATTTTGAATGATCAGTTTGTATGGCAGCTATATGCTATAGTAATTTGATCTAAGAATACTTTTTTCAGATTTTGTAGTGTTGTCTGACAAATTGATCTGTGCCAAATTTTATGAACATATCTCGTCAAATAAAAAAATTGTCCATACAAGAACTTGATTTTGACTGTTCAATTTGTATGGCAGCTATATGATATAGTTGTTCGATCTAGATAATTTCTTCACATATTATAGCATTGGTTTTAATAATAATGTGTGTCAAATTTAATAAAAATATCTCTTCAAATAAAAAAGTTTCCATACAATAACTAGTTTTTAATCGTTCAGTTTGTATGGCAGCTATATGATATAGTGATTCGATCAAGAAAATTTCTTTGTATATAGTGGCATTTTTTGAGAAAATGATCTGTACTAAATTTTGTGAAAATATCTCTTCAAATAAAAAAGTTGTCCATACAAAACTGTTTAACTCAGTTTGTATGGCAGCTATTGATGTATTTCCATCTAGAAAATTTCTCAGATTTTTAGTTTCTTGAAAATAATCTCGCCAAATTGTGAAATACCTCGTCAAATAAAAATTTTTCATACAATAACTGGTTTTTAATCCTTCAGTTTGTATGGCAGCTATATGCTATAGTAATTTGATCTAAGAATATTTTTTCAGATTTTTAGCGTTGTTTGAGAAAATGATCTGTACCAAATTTTGTGAAATATCTCGTCCAAATAAAAAAGCTGTCCATACAAGAACTTGATTTTGAACGATCAGTTTGTATGACGCTATGTGATCTATTGATCCCATTGGAAAATTTCCTCAGATATTTTAGCATGCTTTTGAATAATAATCCCCACCTCTTCAAATACAAAACTTTTTCATACAAAAACTTGATGTTGATCGTTCAGTTTGCATGACAGCTATGGTCGGTCGATATCGGAGATTTTAACAAATTAGCAGTTTCTTTGAGAGAAAAATAATTATGCAAAATTCCAGAGCGATATCTCAGAAACTGTACGCATTATTTTATTGAATCCACATATTTTTTTGCCTGGCCCCAGCCATTACCTCCTGGGTGTTACAAGCCTACTGGAAAACTTCATACACCGTGTTCAGGGCTTAAGTATAAAGAACTAAAGAGCCTTTTAAACACGTTCAAGTTGATCTCCGTTTTGGCTCACTTACGAGCGATTTAGTTTTTGCCAAGCCCAGGTTACTTATTGCATTTGTAATTCACGCCTACTCCTCATAATAGATCTCCTTGTGAATGAACGAAATTAAATCAAATTTAAGAAACAATTACTACGTAAATTTTCTAGTCTGCATTGAGATGTTTTTTCACCAGTTGAAAATTGTCTATATTCCTGCGGGGCCAGTACATGCAGCTCTCTAACGACCAATGCATAAATAGCCTCGTATATGTGAACTGACAAACAAACAGTGCAGGGCATTAGCACCACGTAAGCATTATTTCCGTTGGCTGTTGCATTTTATTTTCCAAATTTCTAGTTTACATTTGTTGCCACACACATTTAGCCTTGAGTGGAAAATACAGTTTTTGTTGTTGCGAATATGTGGCCTCAGTGACTTATGTGTGACTTATATGTGCTTGGTGTGCGGTCGTTGCATGAGTTTCAATTTTCTCGATAGTTGCTCCTCCGGTGCACACATACACACACACACACACCCAAATATGCTTTAGGAAATTTATATACGATATATGTATATGTAGAGACCCTTTATGGTATGGCAACGGTGAGCACCGTCACTTCCGCCGGATGGCCCCACTGCAACACCGGTGTGCCCCGATTTGCTAGCAGCGCTGAGTCAGACACAGTGGCATACGAATTCAGCGCCACAATTTATTTATTTATTTATATACCTGCCAATTTAAAGTGGATATCGCCCATGCCGGCCAATAATCAATGCGCTTGCAGTTGTGGCACACCCACGTACTGTGGTGCAAAAAATAAATCTGGATATTGCACTTAATAAAATCTATTAAGGCCTTTCTTATATTGCACATGCAGCATTTTCCTGATGATATAATGGTATTTTTTTATTTCTGTAAATTTCTAAAATGTTTTCATAAGACTGTTGCGTGAACAGCACTCAAAAAGACCAATTAATTTTCGAGTGCCGTTCACAAATAACAATTACAGGACCTTGACGTTCAAATTTAAATGCCTAATGGTAACTAGAACTATAATTTAAGGTTCAGGTTGTAGTTTCTCTGTTAAAGCGGAAACTTTTTAATCAGTTAGATAAGTAGAGTGGATGTCTGATGACGTACCTAAGCCTTTAGGTGGCCCATTGTGAAACCAATAATAAAATTCTCTCTTTATTATATCTTCTCAGAACCACCTCGTGCTTCTGATGAAAGTTTTATTTGTGCAATTTCCGACCCATTGCAAATAAACCTTGGACTGATAGTTAAAATTCTTTTCCCATACCCAGCTTGACGATCGCATAGAAGATATTTTATACTGTTATCTGCTTCGACCTTCTGACATCTTTAATAATAGTCATTGATAGGGATTGACTTCACCGAGACTCAGCTATATTTTTTACATATTTGGCGATTAAATGTTTTCATGTGTGGTTACTCGAAGTTTGGTTCCTTGAAAATATTGAATTATATCAATTCTTTCTTTTTCGGAGTCTAATTGTAGGCTGGTGCCTTGTACGGCTAGTTTGTTTTCTTCACAGTTACCAGGAATATCGCTATGTCCTAGAGCACATGCCCGCAACGAGATGAAATAGGATCTTAGATCTACTTAAAGATCAATGCATTCTTTTGATATCTTTGTTGGTACCCTAAGAGACTTAAGGCGGTATTCTACTCTAGAATTTTGAAAAATTCGATTTTTTTTTAATATATTTAAAGTTAAGACCCTTAAGAACATATCCTTCAAAGGATTTTTAAAAATTAAAATTATTTTAATAGCTACATTTACTTTAGTGACGCAGTACCTAGCCCAGTTCGGTTTGACTCACTTTTTTAAACGAGTTTTTCTCGAAACTACTTTTCCCCTCACGGTACCGGCATTCAAGTTCTATACAACCGATTTACTTGAAATTTTATGTGAACCTTCTTTATGTAATCTTTTATCGTTCCTACCAGCATCGTGTCAAAATTTTTGTTTTTATAATTAAAAAAAAAAAATTAAAAATTTCAAAAAACAGCGTAAAAAATGGTTTTTATTTTCAGGCAGTCGCCATTTTTCAAAAAAAATTTTTCATGTTCCCTGAGGTAGTCACTATAACAGCATCCCTATTGATTAAAAATTTCTTTTGATTTTTTTTTCAGACCACCGGGAGAGTTAGGATCAATGTCACCAGGATGCGCTATTTTTTTTACACCTGTCTCTCCCCCCTCTAATTATTTTAATTTTTAATATTTTTTTATAAATTTTTTTTTCTGTATTCTTAAGATATCAATGAAAACACCATAAAAAATGGATGGTAAAAATATTTTTTGGTTTTTTTTAATATAAAATTCAAAAAACTGCCCAAAATTTGATTTCTAGAGTAGAATACCCTCTTAATTGATTACCAAGCCGCTGGGCTACCTGTGAGCACAGTCTTTGTTAGAAAAAAAATACTTTCTATAATTTTTGTGATCTCTGCTTGGAAGATATTGGTCTGGTCGACAATTCTGGTATCAAAGTTTGCTGAAAAGACACTACCTCCCACTCAATTTTCTAGTTTCGACTCACTCTCCATTACCCCCCTTTGCCATTCTATTCTTTTCAAGAAGGGAAAGCAATATTGCGGACCGAATTAAAAATTAATTCTATGAGATTTTGAAAATCCGCGGTTTGGAATAGAATCGGGAGCTTACTAAGTATCTTAAAATGCCCTTATTTGAGATCACTAATACGACTCCTTTCTAAAAAGCTCACTTCGCTACCAGCTCTCTACAGAGCAAGTCTGTTGGCAGTAAAAGTAGAATAATGTTTAGTGTTTGACTTGGCGTTGTTCTAAGAGCTTCTCTTATAGATAAACTAGCTGTTCCTTATACTATAAGCTTTCCATAAGCTTTGTCGCGTAATTTTTTCTATTACTGGCCATAAAACCAATATTTCGTATGATATAATTGGTCTTAAAATTGCAGCCAACGAGTTACAAACCCACACGTTAGAGCCCATTTGAGTCCCACCATGTTTTTACAGGTCTAAAGTCTTTAGCCTAGCGTTTAATTTTGGTTTCCACAAAAGTTTTCTGAATAAACTTTTTCCAACCACTTCTTCAGAATATATTTAATGTGCTCCAGACCTTCCAAAGTCTGTTCAAATTTGAGCCAAACTGGTTTATATACTCAGTTGCGCGTGAAAATCGAGTCGATAAAAATTTCTTCCTTTTATATTCATGTGAAGTTTGTTCTCCATATGCCAATTAATGTTTTTGGTAGCTGTCAATGCTGGACTCGAACCGCAAGACTTGAATCTTGAACGACGTCGAGTAGATGTTGCAAGAAATGCTTGACAACTTAGCTGAGAACCCTACATTGATTCAACGTACTATATAATCATTGGTGATGAGAGAGGGGTTTAGTAATATGTCTTCGAAATTGTCAATCTGGCGAATGACGCTCTAAAAATGAGCCAAACTAAATTGGCTGAGGACATTGAAGATCATTCCAGAAGAGATTTATAACAAGTGAATGGAAAATTGTTGGAATTTTGTTTTTTTTTTTTTTTGTATTTCCTCATGAGCTTATTTGGAAGGCGATACTTTAAATTGGTAATAAAAAGCGCGGAATCGTAGATTTTTCGTATCGAATTTCAGTTCGATTAGATTCAGATAGTGTTAATTTTTAAAAGACTAATTATTTCTGTTTTCTTTTAATATATCTGTAATAGTACTTCGGTCAAAAATCTTCGATGAAGTCCAGAGGATGCTAAGCTAGAGAAGATTTTTAGGAATAATCCATGCTTTTAGAAGTTTATGAGTAGAATTCCAAGTTCAAAGAAAATTTCCAATGATGATCTCCCTCCATGGAAGTTTTGTAACTGATATGCTTGTAGTTTTAGTAATGTGAGAGATTTTCTTTTAGCTTAAAATGTAAAAACATTTCGGTCCCACGCTACATAAAACCGAAAATTCATGCACTCACCTGAAAACACCAGTTTCCGAATTTCATGCAACTGACTTAGGTATTCGGTTTAATGCACTCCGCGCATTAAGCTGACATTTGCTGCAGATAAAATATGAGCGAAAATCCCCAAAACAAGCGCCGAAACAGCCACAACCGCAAAATAAACGTCGTAATACAACTTGATGTTGATGTATAGAATATAATGTGTATAAACAGCCTTCATGTTATCCTTTATTATCCTGAGCGCCATGATATCCTTTTACTTAGACATACATTATTCATGCTTATCAAGTTTATCGAACCCATCAACAGCGTCCGGGCACCGGCAAAGTCAAGCCAAGTGGTAGACATGTATATACTTGTATATATATCATATATATTAATATGTGTGCCTTTGCTTTATTTTGGCAATGTTGGCTGTGTGAATTAGTAGCTGGCTGACCGAGCGCTTAGCTCTATGGCTAGACGAAAGTCTAGATAAAGCGATAAACCTTTTTTTCAGCAGTTTGCTATGAAATATATTTATGTACTTTTTGCTGCAAATATTTGTTGCATCCCTGTATTGTTTGGCTGACAGAAAATCAGCGACTGCTGAAGTACCGGCAAAAAGGATTGACGTACTCACAAAAATTATTATTAATGACCAAGACATGGCAATAGCGTCGGTGAGAATAATGAACTGCTGCAGACGAGAGAAAAATTATTTGAGCGATAATGTCATGGGCATAGAGACAAGAGGTTGTAAATCGTTTTGGCACCCATCAAATATCCGATAAATAACCAGAAGTGTAAAAGGAGGAACAGCTTGTGTTGAGTGAGCGGCGCTGACTTGCTGCAGTGCGGATTTTGCAAAGTTGCAAAAGACGAACGAACACAATTCATGACTGAATTACAATTTTATTATCATGAAGGATGTGCCTGTATTTTTTATCTATGCGATAAGCGCTTGCTCTTTTCATTTAAAGCAATTAATTTAATATGACGAAATTCGCTTCGAAAATGCCCCAACTGGTGAATATTATTTTTGGTAAAAATCATCAAAACGAAATATTTTTTCTGTGAAATGCATGGAACGCTGCGTCTTAAGGGGATTAATTATATTACGTATACAAAGCCGGTGCCGTTACCGTTTCCATGCCACAGTTGGTTAATTAGCTTCAGTGTCTGTGTTTGTCTTCGAAATATTGGTACTACATACATCTCTGTTAAAGCTCTTAGAATTCCGTTAGCTCGCTTTTTATTTTACTGTAATTGAACAACATATAGGTGCTCTTGAAATGACTAAGTAAAGGCAAACTATTGAAATGCATCGCCTTTGTGGCTTACCTTCCACAAATGATGTGGTTTCATGCTATCGCTCTTTACTACTCCCCCTCAGCTGTGTGATGGCATGCATGATGGTGGCTGTGAGCCATGATCGATGCCATTCAATTACGCATTCACATTCGCAAGACAAATGACATCAATCAGGAAGTCACTCAAAATGTCAAGTTAGACGATAAATTTCTTGGCAACACATGCACTCGCACATATGAAAGAGGAGTGATGCGCTTACAATTAATGGTTGCAAAAGCAAACACGCAAATAATACAAATAACTGTGCTAAGGTATGTGCGGACATGCCATATATGACAATTTATAAAGGGTGCTTTTTTTATGGCACGACGTTGGTTAAACACACTCAAATCGAAACAACATTTAAAGATCGTTGAGATCGCACTGAGATCTTCGCACATATCAGTGTTGAGCGTTATTTCAGGCATAACGACTACGGTTAGATTAGGTTCGAAGGTCGATTCAAAAACGGATCCTGTTTGGGTAGCTGACAACGCCGTTTCATTGTGACACTAAAGTACTTCAAAGTATTAATCGAAAAGTCTTTCAAAAATCGACAAACAGCTTTTTTGTTGTCATAAATTTGTCGAGACGGATTATATCAATTCGGTTAAGTTGCTAGGATCGTTGATAATATGACTGTCGAGCTGTTTCACTTTAAGTCTTATAGAAGCTGAGGAAGGGAGAAGAACGTGTGTGAATATTTCCGCCTCATCTTCCTCCATAAATATATCCTTGTTAGTTAGCGTACACAATATTTTCAGCTTTACCGAAGGAAGTAAGAACTTCTAAGATTGTGGGAAGATAAACCTTACTAAGCGCAAGTATGTTAGCATTGACTAGAAGGAACGAAGTCGTAAAATAATTATTTACGACTGACTGGTCGAAGAGCAATATTCAGCGGGGTTTTGGATAGTTAATGGTGATGGTTTTGGGAAAAAAATTTTCAAAAATAAACCGGTAGGTTTGAAGCCCAAAATTTCTTAATCAAACTAAAATTTATTAAAATTCATGTTTTTCGTTCAAACTATTTGCGGTTTAATTTATTTCCATTCAAATTTTCATATCTCTAAAAATATACCTTTCTCTTATACAAAACCGCCAGCATAGTTAGATAGAGCATATTATTTATTATAGATACATATACATATTCATAGATGCGCATGTATGTGTGCTATTGCAAATGTGCGTGCAAGAATGTCGGCTTTATGTGCGTCGTCCATCGCCTTCACATTGCCTTCACTATCATCAACTTTGTATCATTCTACATTCTTTCCATTTTGTGTGTACGCCATGTGTTGTGCAGGGCTTTTATTTGTGTTTATATATTCTGGGATGTATTGCTCGACACTAAAATATTAATGAATATAAAGGATGCGCTAACACCACTCGTCCACAGTTCATCAAACCCTTTCATCACGCATACTTTTATTTCTATTTATGATCCATCAGATATGATGAAGGTGCTCGTGTGTGCGAGTGTTTGTACAAATGAAATATTGCCCTTGCTAGAGATAGGAATTGGGTTAAGACGAGTGGCTGTTGCATGAGTAAACTTAAAATGCTGCAATGCAATTCCAATGTTTACTGACTTATTGACTCACCGACACATGTAAAGGGCGCTTAAAAAAATTCAACGTTAATACCTAAACAAACATTTGCAATAGCAAAATGTGTTGTTGGCTTGGCTGTGAGTTTGAGACCACTCTGTGTAATAAAGATATATATTTTTTTAATATTATAAACAAATATTTCCACCCAACGCAGACGACACATTTTACCAGCTTCAATAGGCAAACTGACTGCAATCTTGTGGCAACATGTTCTCCAGGCGCATATGCGTAACGTTTTTCTCTTTCGAGGAGATATTGTTTTTATTTGGTCGAATACTGCTTTCGAAGTCTCTTGGCTCAGAGCTTTTACACCAGGTTTCTAATATCCAAAACTTGAATTCTAATTTGCTAAAATCGTTAAATATAAATATTATGTTATATATTATTATATAACATATTTAGTACAAAAAATATACAAGGCGATGAAGATGCCTGAAAAAATTAAGTTTTTACTGCATTAGTCTCTGGATTCATTCAAATTTCATACAGGAAAATGTGAAAGGTTAAAGTTTAATAGATAAATAGATAAATTATCCATGAGAACTCTATGTTTATTAAGCTCGTCAGCTCAATAATTTTTACTACTGTGCTCAAAATGTAAGGTGAATTATAAAATGTTTACTTATATTTCCAAAGAAATTTTATACTCTTCAAAGTAATCTCCGTCCAAGCCTCTTTTTTGGGCTTGACAATAATAGGAATAATCCTTTACAATTAATCCCTTAAAACCTTTTTCGGTACCGTTTTTATCTTCTCAATCGTGTAAAAATGATATGCCCGTATTGGCATTTTGAGTTTGCTGAATAGCCAGAGATCGATGCAAGTCGACTTTTTGGCAGAAAAGTTGTGAAGACCAAATATAGTATCACATGATGCATTTGGGCGATTTTGGCAACAGTCGAGACTTCTCGCGTTTGAGGTTGGCTAAATGATATAATCCGCCCCCTAAATACACCACGTCAAAACACCTTGACACAGAGGTACAGCACTGTCACATTTCAATACACCACACCAGCAGAACCCACACACGAGCATACCACACATTCGTATCACACCAATAGAAAAAAAAATGGTTTGAGCCGAAGTAAATGATTTTCTAACACTATCGAAGAGAACTCTAATTGTCAATCGACGATTTTCAAGCCTTTATAAATTAACGAAAAAATTATAACATTTGCTAATACCGCAAAACAATTGCTCAACTGGAGCTATAACATTTTCCCATCTCTCTGGCTATTTGTGGATACTATTTCAAAAGTACTGCGCCGGCTCAGCGCCAACAAATAATTAGGCTAACTTGTGGTATCTTGTTCTAATGTGTACCGTATTACAGTGATGCAGTTCTGCTTTAACTGAAACAAATGCTACTCAGAAGGGGCGAGGCCTGTGCTATGAGGCGGATGAGGTATATTTTTATAGTCGCTGTTTTCTAAAAAGTTTTGAACCGGTCTTACAACGTGTAAGAATTCTGGTCCTTCTTTATCAATCGCTTGATTCAGTTTGATGACTAGTATCGTGCTTCATTAATGGTTTCATTACTAGACGCTTATAATACATGACGCCTTTCTGGACCCATTAAATACAGGGCACATAGTACTTGGCGAAATGGATATTCGGCTTTGCCGTTAATTTGGCGGTTGCAAGGTCTTTCAACGTCTCTAGTTTTCAACTCATATGGCATGAGAATGTTGGAAAAGGGCGTCGGTGATAATAGTTTGTTGCTAGCATGTGTTTGTTTTTTGGAAAAAAATTAACCAAAAGGATCGAGAATGCCTTGACGACGAGCCACGTTCAGGACGGCCATCAGCATCAACTGTTGATCAACACATCAATAAAATAAAGAAACTGATGCTTGAGAATCGACGATTAAGAGTCAGAGATCTTACTGGCATCATTGCAATATTGGAAGGATTGATGAAATCCATTTTGAATGATATTTTGCCCTAAGAAAAGTGAAAGCACGATTGGTTTAAAAATCATTAAATTTTTTTCAAAATTTTTTTCTTATGAAAGAATATCTTCTGATTACAAGGATACCGGGAAAAGCGTATTATTCTTGGCAATGAGTCTTGGATCTATGCTTACGAGCCGGAAATAGACCATTAATCGGCCAAAATATCGTGGCCGAAAATCGTGGCTAAGGTGAGCCGCAACCGAAAAAACCGCGGCAAAACAGATAAAAAATCAAGGTTATATTGATAGTTTTCTTTGATTATCGAGGTGTGGTGCACTTCGAATTCCTTTCGTCCGGCCAAGCTGTCAACAAGAAATGATATTTGAGGGTAATGCGTCGTTCGCAAAGCTATTTGTAGAAAGAGACCGCAATTATCGGCCGACAACTTTTGGTTCTTGCACAATGATAATGCACCGTCGCATACTGCATTGATTCTTCGTGAGTTCTGCGCCAAATTTTCAGCCAATATCGTGCCGTTGTGCGATCCAACGATCAATTGAAGGTATTAAACGTGAATCACAACGCGCTGTTTTGAGGATTGGAAACAAATATTACCGTTATTGTCTGAACACATATGGCACATAACACATATATTGATTCCGTGGCAAATAACTTAAATGTCCTGGGAATATTTTGCCGCGCCGGCCACGCAAACAATGTGGTTTTCAGCGAATTCAACAGCGCAACGGAGCAATTAAACATGTGCATATATTTTGATTAATTAAATGGGAAACGCAAAGCACAAACATGAGAGCAAGCGTAGCACAAAGGCTGCTCAACTAGCGACTTCAGCAAAAATGTGAGTGGCGTCATTGGCGCTCATCACTTGCTAACTTTTTAAATTTAAAACCCTGAACGGCGTAAATGAATCGCAATCAAAATTGCTGGCCTAACACATGGGAATAAACAAATATATATAGCTAATGGTGTGCGTATGTGTGTGCAAGTTCGCGTGGGTGTGTGCAGCCATTTTAAATGTTTTTCTGTATGAAATAAACAGAATAAATAAACGTGCGCTTGCGTTAAAAGCCCAATGCACAGCAAGCAGCGACGGCGGTGGTTGGCTGCCTAATGGCATTTGTGTTATTTCCGCTTGGCTGATATGCGCTGGCGCTGATAAATATACACAAAGTGCCGAAATGTGATAAAAATGAAAGCGGAATTGCCAAAGCAAAATAAATGAAAACGAAAAGTAAATTAAAAAAAAAAAAAAACAAGAAAAAATAAGCGAAAAATGCGCGTTGTATAAAATTGCAGTGGCAGCGAAAAAGGTCCTTAAATTGCATTAAATGCGCTTTTAAAAGATGAGCAAAAATTGCGGAAATATATTTTTTATACAAAAAGAAAGCAACAAAAAAGAAAAAAAAAAAACAGTGAATAAAATGAAGATAAAATAGCAAAAGCATGGCGCTTGAAAAAATTGAATTCACACATGAATGCACTCCAAAGCATAGCTTTGCTATGCAAGCGAAGGCGAAATAAATGGGAATACACCAAAACATAGATTGGGCGCAGAGTGAAACAATTTCACTGCTACTTTTTCCATGCCAATGCCAAACAAAGTTCTTTTGTCATAAACGCAAACAAACAGCAAAACAAATCATTTTGCAAATACCGAGTAATGCAACTGCAAACTGACGAGTCGGGCGGCCGGGTGGCTGCGTTAGCGCGCGCAATTACTAGGCACTTGCCTATGAAAGAATGCCGCCAACATAGAAAATGAAACAAAAAAAAGAAAATACAACAAACTAAATAAAACAGACATAAAAATAGGGCTACAACAAACTCGAACAAATTCAACATTCCGGCAATTCGCAAAATCGCAAATTCAACAACGTCACGTACACGCTCCATATAACCAATTCATAAATTGCTATGGCGCACTAATAATTTTCTAAATGCAGCTTTGTTAAAATGTATACAAGAGCAGCTAGCAATTTGGCGCTTTTACTGGCCCGTTACTGCAGCGGACGTGCCATCTGCACGGGCGCGCGCGCGTGTGTCGCGCTGGCTGTGAGCCGGAGCTGGCGGCGTACGTGCCGCTGCTGGAGTGGCTGACGCGCATGCATAGCTAAGCGGGCAAACAAAGGACGACTTGGGGGAATAAGCAGCGGCTCACATACACCCATACATACATGTACATACGACGGGGTTGTGCGCGACGGCTTTAAGTGTGCGCGTGTCTCTAATTGCGACTGATTTTTGACTCAAATATGTCAACACAGCAAGCGCCAACTAACCACTCAAGGCTGAATTCCTGGAATTATAGTTGCTTTAAAAGCTCGGCTTCTGCTCCCAAATGCCACCTTTACGCTCGGTAGTGTGGCATTAATGCACGTATTAATGCGCGCATGTTGGCGTGCGACATTCAACATGCAATTCATGGACATTGATGGCACGTTAAAAGTGTGTAAAACGCTTTACGACTTCAAATATGTGAAATTACTACATATAAATCACTTTCAAAGGATTTAAAACCAAGAGCAGCATTGAAAATGTTACACACACACATATACACTACACTCATGTTTCACAATAATTAACTACCGTCTTTCCGCATTACGCTGGGCGGCGCATGGCCGTTGCTCGATGCAAGCTGCCGTTGCTATGCATTTGTGTCGGCTGAACTGTGCTTTGTCGCTGCTGTGTCACGGAAATGGCAGCGGATGTCTGCAGTTATTGCTTTTGTTGCTGCCACGCACTCGCCTAAAGTTGCCGGCAATGAATGCAACAGGATTCAAAACCGGTCGGCAGCATGCACCAGGCAGCATTCCGGCCGCTCACACAATAGCCGGGCGCAAGGCAATCAATTTTTCACTGTGAATGCCATTCTCCACTGATGATGCTGTTTTACCAAGAACAACACATTGAGTTGAGTGTGCTAAAGTGTGGACAAAATGGCACGTGGTGTGGATGTCTGGCTGCAATAAAACCTCATCTGTCACAGTCAGACCGTTGCACAATGGCTTACCGGCGACACCGCTCGACCTATTATTAGCACTAAGGCATGGAAATTGTATTGTAGGGTTTGCAGTGCATCCAGTAGTTGAAGCCGCATGCCATTTATTCGAAAACGACATGGCAGCGTCATGACAGTTTATGCTGTGATGGAGCTAGTAATCATATTGAAGTTGAACTGAGGTATTTTGTTTGCTAGTTTTGTTAGGTTGGGTTAGGCTGGTAGGCCAATGAGCCACGTAGCTGACAGTTTTGTTCTTCTTTTAATTTTGGTCATCCTGCGCTTACTTGCCTGCGCTTGACGCGAATTTCAACAGACTCTGTGGCCTAACTAATGATGCCTCCGCCAGTGTCTCATCCGTGAGACCCCCGAATTGTTGAAGAGTAGCCTTGTCAGTGCAGTATAAGTGCAGAGAAGATCCTCCATTGTTGTCCTAGTATCTTGCTCGTGACATTTTTTGAGTCTTCTTGATATGTCAGTCTTATTCTGCAAGCGTTTGCCATCACTAGACAGTGACCAGTGAGTCTTCAAAGCTTTCGTTATTTTTGAAAGACTGTTCGATAATGAAGACCCGTTTTTCTATCTGGTAACACTCCATTTTTACTAAGCTTAAACTGTCTGCTGTCGATTTGTTTTTTTGGTTGGGCAACACTTTACTGCAAATATGGGGGCAAATTTAAAGCTTTTGGAACACTCTGTATTTAATTCCGATTTTGCGTTTGTTTTGGGACATCCTTAAGAAGTGTTCAGTCTCATTTTGTTCGAACCAATTCGAATGGATTCAAAGAATTTTCCTTAGAAAACAGAAAATTATGTCAAGAGGAATATCGGAATATATCGAACAGATATGTCGATAAATCGGATAAATGTTAATATTTCTTTGAGTTCATGAGGTCACCAGTCGTTCAACTGGTCATCTTCTGACAACTCACTTAAACAAATTAGATTCAGTTGTTGCAAGCGACTTCATCAGTGACACGCCGTCCACGAAAGGTTTCTTATGATTTTTAATAAGAAAGATGACAAACTTGACACAAAAGTTTGCAAAGTCGCATAAAATGTTGTTCCCTTGATCAAATTATAGCTAATGTAATGGTTTGATGAGGAGTCTTCTGTAATAAGAAAGAAGGGGCAAAAGGGTACCAGTAGAATTTTTTATAAGGCGTGGTAAAGTAGTTAAAGAATAAAAAAAATAATTTGCTGGAGAACATCGGCTGCTTCAGCAAAAAGAAACCACACGACTGTAGGGGCTCAAAAGCACTATTCCTGGATTCAAAGCTGCAGCTGATTGGCTGTCTAGAAGTTGTTAATCCATTGGACTACAGTTTGTGGTTAGAGTTGAAGAACATGGCGGAGCGAATAGCCTAGAGAAAGTTAGACAGTTTTTAACGATATTTGCTTCATGCAGCGTCGTCAATATTAATAGAAACTATGCGTGTTGCTATTGGTCAATGGCCGGATCTTTTGAGGGCTTTTGTAAAAGTGCGAGGTTTGACAATTAAGTAATGAGACTGATTTTATTGCCGCGCTTGTGGTAAACCTGTGACCTTGAAATTCCCTTTTCTGTTTCCGACATCTCTCCCCTCTCCATTGATGTATGTACCATCGTTCTTGTTTAGTTCAAGAGCAACGCGTCGCGATAAAATTTTACGCCAGATTGGGCGAAACAGCCTCGGAAACGTACGATAAAATTGTAAGAGTGTATGGTGATAGTGCTCTAAGTCGTGCCCAGGCTCACAATGGTTGTTTCCGCGCGCCCCCCGCCCGAAAAAAACTCGCTTGAGTAAGTCGAAGGTGAAGACAATGATTATTTCCTTTTTTGATAGCCTTGGAATCGTCCATAAAGAATTCGTTCCACCGGGGAAAATTGTGAATCAAGTCTACTATTGCCAAGTACTCGAAAGATTGCGAAAATGAGTCAACAGGGTGCGCCCAGATATCGCTCGTAACGTAAGCTCGTGCACGACCTTCAGCACGACAACGCGCAGTGCCGCACCGCCCTCAGCGTGTCACAGTATTTGGCCTCTAAACAGCTGCCTTATTCGCCCGACATGTCACCCTGTGACTTTTTTGTTTCCTAAAACAAAATCGGTGGTCAAGGAACCCATTTTGAGTCGATTACGGCCGTGACGAGGGTGTTCGCGGACATCTCAGTCGAAGAGTTCCAGAAATGTTACGAAGCATGAAAAACGCGTTGGAATCACTGTATAGCTGCCCAAGGGAACTACTTTGAAGGGGATGGTGGAGTTGTAGAATAATTTTCAAATATACTGTTTTTATGGAATCAGTATTATTACTTAACTGTCATGCATGGACTGAAATTGCAACAAAACTTATGCCCGGATTTAGTAAATTTTGCGCACAATATTGAGTGTGAAGAGATATCCATTCCCACAACTATGAAATTAAAATGTACAAGGCTTGGCTTACATCGACATATATACATATTCACCCGTAGGCATTTACCTATTTAGACTCATGCATGTTATCTACAATACCAAACCAATAATTTGCATTTGGATATTGGAATGCGTGGAACATTTTGAATGGAAATAAATTATTTACGCCTCAGTGAAATGCAACAAATGAGCTGAAAAGTTTTTGCTTATTTTACATTTAGTAATGTTTCAGAATTTCCATTTTGAGCAGGTGTTGTGTTTATATTTGGTGTTGGAGGCAACTACGTCGAAATTGGCCAACCTAAATCTATTGCCCCGAATTTCCACGTGCAAGTTGAAGTCTCCAGTTGGATGATAGAATCCTTCTTTGCGACGAATCAGCTTAGAAAGAATTTTCCTTTTGAAGGCTCGTGAACTTTTTCAGCCCGAAGATGCAGCTTTATGTCTCTGTATGTATAGCGACCTTCTATTGTTCTTAAACAAAATACTTTTAATTACACTAATACTTTGCTAAAGTACAGTTGGCGCTTATCTTTTGACTTTAACCACGTATCCAAAAGAAAAACAGCATTGCCACTTGAATAAAAAATTCTAAAAATATCAGCGGCTTTTGAATAGTTCGCCATTTATTTTTATACCATATTTACTTGCTTAGTTCTTTCTGTGTTATACAGAGATATTTGTTTTGCGATTGAAAAACCGATATACTGCGAACTGGTGCGTCGTGCTTTTTATTTATCTACCATATCGTTGGATTCAACTCTAACCACACACACTTGCGCATGAGTACATATACAGCGGCGCTTGTACTAGTTTGCACAGTTAAACCCGCGTTTTTGCAAATATTTCACATATTCGCATTGAGTCTCATATTATGCACACATACATATAGATATATAGTCATACAGAGATAGAAGCTGGATAAACACCGTTAAGCCACTAGAGCCCGAAGTGCTTTAAAATAGCAAATAAAATTCTTGTCAATGTCAGTGCGCAGCATTTTGGCTACACAGTCTGTTTATAATATGCCTATAAGTATATAGGGTATTTTTTAAGAGTCCATACTTCTCCTGAACTGAGGCTGCAATCAATCTCATCATCTACGCATAGCTACGAACCACGCTGATATCAAAAGTCTATAAGCTAACAGGCTCCATCAAAACAGTTTCACAAACCGAAAAGTTAAAAAAACAATTGAAATTAAATGCTTCTAGATCTCAAACAACACCCTATATAAAGTTATTTGAAGTGTAAAATACACTAGTGTATTTGGCCGCGCTTAAAATAACAAATGCCCTGGAGCTTGCATACAAATCAGCAAAGCAAATAATGGCCGGTTCTGTCGGCAGTCGCTGGCGCTGTCGCCAAAATTTAACTCGACAAGCAGTTTTTGTAAAATGCATTTACATTGAAATTAGTGCTGCCTGCAATCTGTGGATGGTTTGAATTAGTGTATGGAATTTCCATTAATTTTATACGCATTGTAACATGAAGCACTGCATATGTGTGGGAGTTGGTTGTGCTCCAACTTTACTTTAACATACATATATATGTACCGGATGATTTAGGTACGGTTAAGTTGGGTTATACAGGCTGGCTGTTACGTCTCACATGGACCAGCAGGTACTTATTTTTCTTTACTGCCGCAGACACCTTACATGGTTATGGTATGGAGCCGTCCACAGTTCTCTTGTACCAAGCTGCTGGAGAGTGTCCCTCAGAGGGCAGGGGTGCAAGTCGAGTAGAGAACCGTTTCGGTGTCGGTTGTGATAGAAACTTCTCGACGGCGTACCTTCCTTGTGTGTGTGTATGGGCGTAGTTCGCTGTACAGAAGCGGGTTCTTAGTAATACCAGATATTAGTTCAATTTAATTCGTGCTGAAGTATTCATCATACAGAACGTCAACGCTTTTAGTGTACTTAAGGATGCTTGATATCTAATTTTGATATTTCATGTAGTTCCTTGAATTGAGAAGCTTTTGGAGATATAAAGCGCATTCTCGATAAGGCTTTACAGCAGCAGAAGATCTGTTCCAGCGTCTTTCTCATGCTTATCTCCTTGCACTTTAATCGCATCTCTTCAGATCATGTATCGTCGTTACTAATGCCTTTCCGTCTTACAAGGTGGCAATAAATAGTAATCTGTCATGAGGCCGAAAACCGTGCGATAGGCTTTTTAAGACCGTATAAAAACTGTCGCATACTTCATTATATTAAACTATATTGTTATAGGTTTTTGACAAGACAGATAAGCAGATGGCAAGCAACAAAGCGGCGAATCGAAGACGCTTGATGATCTTATAGTAGATGTAGTAGTAATGTTATATATACTATAAATATACGGATTTTTTTATGCAATATATAATTAGGACTGATTTAATAACTAATTATGGCAACTATGGAATAGCGGAATTAATTGGCAAAGTATTTCTTTCCTGATTTTCCCTAGAGATATGAAATGCGACAGGAAAAGTCGAGGTTAAACACCATTTGCATAAGATAATTAAAATGTAGTTTTAGTATTTGCGTGCGGCTAATATTATTGTTCTTGTTTTCATTCAACCACGTTGCCACTCTTGGCTGGGTGGCTTTGTTCGTTGTGACAATTCGTTGGCTTCTCGTTACAATATTTCCGCAGTGGTGGCCTCTGGCTTATGCATTCAGATTCCTGGAATGATAATACAGCCACGATATTGTTGATTTGTAACGAGCAAAATATGCAGCTGCAAGCTGCTGGAATAAAGGTGACTCAGTTGTGTTGCACAAAACACAAAAACAAATAAAGGAAGCTAGCTAACGGCAAAAATAAGGGTATTATAACAACCGAAGACTATTTGCGTTGACAGTTTAAGCTCAACTCAGTTACTATGATCTACTTTAATGTTCACCTAAAAATACAACAACGGCTAATAATGCAACAGCTGAATAATAGAGTTGTGTGAGAACACCTGCAGCGTGATGGAAAGAGTCGTCACTAATTGGAAGAAACGTAAGGCGACAAATGAGCGCGACGACGACGTATTAGTGAGTGCAGTTTGCTAAAAACAGTGAAGAAGACGCTGAATACGCAAAAATAGTAAGAGTTTTCACTATAAATGCTGAGGTATAAACGTGACGTGAGCTGGCGGGTCCTAATCCAGGCTTTGCGTCGGAAATGAAATATGTAGGTGGGCAAATAGAAAAGAGTGCTGACAGCAGAATGTGCCGGCCGCAGACAAGTAAACCAATACTTATATTTTTGTCAGACATCATACTCGTATATAAATAAAAGTGTATTTATAGCTGTTAATCACATTTATTTAAAGGTAATACCATAATACGCTTATCATCAATTGAAGGTGTCAAATCAAGCAAATATTATACAATAATTCTGATTTCTGCTACTTAACTTCACTAGCAAATAACATATCAAATAGCATTATCTTATTATGTTATCAAGTTTATTTGGTATTTCGAGTGAAATCAAACAGCATTTTCCCAGCGGCCGTCTTGCAACACAGCTCCAACACAGCACTGCTTTATTCACATTTAACGGTAAGAATATTTTTCCGTATGAACGTCCAATAATCACGACATGAAGTGATTTTATTTCCCAACTCAATTTGCCCTGATTGTTGCCGCAAACAACAACTACGCACGCAGGCCACACCAGCTTGTATCTACGATGGGTAAGATGTTGCAAACATGCATAAATTGGTGGAACGGATTCACTACCAATTTCACACTTATGTGGTTGCATGGCTTACTTGGCAGATAAGAAGGTGAAGAAACAAACTAAAAAAGTATGCGCAGAAATTCAGAAATGTTTATGTGCTTAGTAGGGTGGGTCGAAAAAGGCAATATTTTGTGAAAAAACGTAAAAAAATTATAAAAATTGCAATTAAATGTTGGGTCGTTTAACTTTTGATCGAGTTGACATAACAAACCACTAAAATTGATATAATGTTAGTGTCTTTTTTATACAATGGTTATGTATTGGTTATAAAACCAATATATAGGTTATATCTGACAGCGGAAGCTGACAATTTTCAGCTACATATTATGTAATATGATGTAGTGAATTGTAAGCAATAAAATGCTCAATTTCCATATTTTTTATGATACGTTGTTTTGCAGGGAACGTTATGTATATCCAAAGAAAATAATAAATAAGTTAACGTAAAATTGAGATTAAATACAATGTTGCCCAATATGCGATTGTGGTACAAAGATGGTCGAGAAATCGTTGAAACATTGCTTCATTTTGGACGATCGTCGGCCTCTTCAACTGATGAAAATCTTTATCTTGAAAATCGTCAAATAAGTGTTAGAGTAAAGACAAGAGAGCTCGACATCTCTCGCGAGTCCATTTGAATAATATTGGTGAATATTTTAGATATGAAATGTGTTCTTGCTCGACTCGTTCCGATGAAACAGACATTTTTTCAAAAAGAACAGGTATTTTTCGACATGCTCGATCATGCGAATTTTGAACCCACATTCATGGAGAGCATTATAACTGCCATGAGATATAGGCTTAGCAGTTTGACACGTAAAAAATAAAAAATCCTCGGAAGCGAACCCGTTAACAGACGATCTAAGAGCTGTAGGCCATCCCAAAAAGTGCTTACCAAAAATGTTTCGAGAACTGGCAAAATCGTTGTCATAACTGAATTACATCTAGTGGGGATTACTTTGAACGCGACATAATAAATATTAATGAATAATTAAATATTTTAGTAAGAAAAAGTTAATTTATTTTGTTTTCATTTTTTTAAACCGCCATAATGTATCGTTTTTTTCCTTGCTACACAAAAGGTTTAACGAATTCTTTCCATAAAATATGCCTCCAAAAATTATACGCAGCTAAATTTATTCAATAGTTTTTGACACACCCTAATCTTTATTTGCTATTTTTGGCACACCCTAAAGTGTCATTTGTTTTTCTGGGCAGGCAAAAGGTTTAACGATTTTTTTCCATAAAACGTGTCTCTAAAAATTTATTTATTCAACGCGAGCATTCCCTCAGTACACCATTGCGTATAAGTAATACAGGACGAACAATCATTTGTATGAATATTCGAACATTTGATATAAATTTTGACTATCATATTTAATATTTTCAAGTTATTTTATATTAATCATGTATTTAATATATATTTAATCCTAAAGTTCTGAAATTCGTTCTATTTTAATACTTATTATCTTTAGGTGTGTTACCTAGTTTTATTGGGTTCCTGCCCAAATGATTAGTTATATAGTATGATATACATAAGAATAGAAATATGGTTTAAGCACGGTTTAAGTTGCAGAGAAATGGTTTATAATCTCTTGAAGGCAAAAGCTGTAACTTCAGCAAGCGTTTGCAGACAAGTAAAATAAAATGAACTTGGTAAAAAACGATCACCTTAATGTATGGGTATATGAATACGTTTGTCTCAAATAAAATGTTAGTAAGAACAGCTGTTTACCAGTAATATTTAGTATGTTTACTTCATATATTATGTACACAAGTTCGGTCAATTGCTGTTCGCAACATCATAATATTGCTGTATTATTTCAATATAAAATTTGGCTACAGCTGTGGCTTATTTAGTTTGGCCGGCCAAAATGACACTTCAGCCACATTTCAACTGACCATATTTTATATTATTAATACGGCTCCCTGAGGGCCCAGGCACATGTATGTATGCAGTTCACCGTTAACCATCAAACTCATTTCACCCCCTCAACGCAGAGTAGGAAACTAATATTAAATATATGACGCAAAGCAAACGCATTCCAAACAAAGTGGTGTGGCAACACTATCGAGTACAGCCGCAGCACGGTTAACCTACACATCAGCTGGAATTGTGAGGAAGTGACACCACGTACATATCATGCCACGCAAACTGATATTGAACGATATGAAATGTGTGAGTTCTGGTGAATTGCCAGTATATTAACGCCTGCTTTGCACCAATTTATAGTGGGAACTACATGTGGATGAGTGTTCATAAGTTCTTCATTTGTGTCTTTGTTGTGTGGCCAATGTTCTTGCATTGTTGAAATTGGAATGCTTAATAGCTGGCAACAGCTGTTAATTGCGTGCTTCAATTCAGTCAAGCCATACTGACTTACATATATCATAGAAAATGGTGGCATTGTAGTTTTAATATTGCGAATATTTTTTGGTGGTTACTGACTTGAACAGTCTTGATCTTACTGAACTGGAAGAAATGTAATGATCAAACCGAGCCATTTAAGTCACTTATCAAATGTTGAACTACCAAAAATTTTATTTAATTCTCTCGTATTGCTGACTCTAACGGGTGATTTTTTTGAGGTTAGGATTTTCATGCATTAGTATTTGACAGATTACGTGGGATTTCAGACATGGTGTCAAAGAGAAAGATGCTCAGTATGCTTTGACATTTCATCATGAATAGACTTACTAACGAGCAACGCTTGCAAATCATTGAATTTTATTACCAAAATCAGTGTTCGGTTCGAAATGTGTTTCGCGCTTTACGTCCGATTTATGGTCTACATAATCGACCAAGTGAGCAAACAATTAATGCGATTGTGACCAAGTTTCGCACTCAGTTTACTTTATTGGACATTAAACCAACCACACGAATGCGTACAGTGCGTACAGAAGAGAATATTGCGTCTGTTTCTGAGAGTGTGGCTGAAGACCGTGAAATGTCGATTCGTCGCCGTTCGCAGCAATTGGGTTTGTGTTATTCGACCACATGGAAGATTTTAAGCAAAGATCTTGGTGTAAAACCGTATAAAATACAGCTCGTGCAAGAACTGAAGCCGAACGATCTGCCACAACGTCGAATTTTCAGTGAATGGGCCCTAGAAAAGTTGGCAGAAAATCCGCTTTTTTATCGACAAATTTTGTTCAGCGATGAGGCTCATTTCTGGTTGAATGGCTACGTAAATAAGCAAAATTGCCGCATTTGGGGTGAAGAGCAACCAGAAGCCGTTCAAGAACTGCCCATGCATCCCGAAAAATGCACTGTTTGGTGTGGTTTGTACGCTGGTGGAATCATTGGACCGTATTTTTTCAAAGATGCTGTTGGACGCAACGTTACGGTGAATGGCGATCGCTATCGTTCGATGCTAACAAACTTTTTGTTGCCAAAAATGGAAGAACTGAACTTGGTTGACATGTGGTTTCAACAAGATGGCGCTACATGCCACACAGCTCGCGATTCTATTGCCATTTTGAGGGAAAACTTCGGACAACAATTCATCTCAAGAAATGGACCCGTAAGTTGGCCACCAAGATCATGCGATTTAACGCCTTTAGACTATTTTTTGTGGGGCTACGTCAAGTCTAAAGTCTACAGAAATAAGCCAGCAACTATTCCAGCTTTGGAAGACAACATTTCCGAAGAAATTCGGGCTATTCCGGCCGAAATGCTCGAAAAAGTTGCCCAAAATTGGACTTTCCGAATGGACCACCTAAGACGCAGCCGCGGTCAACATTTAAATGAAATTATCTTCAAAAAGTAAATGTCATGAACCAATCTAACGTTTCAAATAAAGAACCGATGAGATTTTGCAAATTTTATGCGTTTTTTTTTTTAAAAAAGTTATCAAGCTCTTAAAAAATCACCCTTTACTATGTGCACCCGGAACTCGACTTCTCTACCAAAGCTTTGTTCTGCTCCAGCATTGCATATTATTGCTTCATTGTTCGATGCCTTTAATTGCTTCAATGACAGTTAAGTGAACGCAGTTAAGTTGTTGTTTTAAATTTATTAAAATTTATATTTTAGTAAATTGAGAAAGTTAATTATTATTCTATTCCTGATAAACTTCGACTTATCAAATACTCTTCCGCTTCTAATCAATGCTTTATAAAAAGTGTTACAGTGATGGGATTTAGTTCAAATATACGCTGTTTCGTTTGATAATCTATTTCCATTTAGACGGTTAGCTCTTAATATCCGCCTCGTAGAAGCCCCCCTTCTAATTTGCGAAGAACTCGGACAGCCACTTTTCATAAGCCTCTTTTAGTTCAAATTTCCACCAACAAGCGCGTTAGCCATGGACAGGAACATGTGTCCGGGCTATGTGGTAGATACGATAAGACCTCCCAACCGAGCTCCCATAGCTTCTGGCGAGTCATCAACGAAGTGTGGTCTGGCATTGTCCTGATTCCTGTTGGCCAATTCTGGAGGCTTCTGGTCGATCGCTTGATTCAAGCGGTCCATATGTACGCAATAGATGGTAGAATTAAGCGTCTGGCCATATGGGAGCAACTCATAGTGGATGATTCCCTTCCAATCCCACCAAACACACAGCAAAACCTTCCTGGCCGTCAATCCCGGCTTGGCCACTGTTCGGGACGATTCACCGGCCTTCGACCACGACCGTTTTCGCTTGATATTGTCGTATGTGATCCATGTTTCGTCGCCAGTCGCCATCCGCTTCAAAAATGGGTCGAGTTCGTTCAGTTTCAGCAGGATATCACAGGTGTTAATTCAGCCCAGAAGGTTTTCTTTGCGTCAAATTATACGGCACTCAAACCAGCCTTCTGCAGATGGTTTAAAATGGTTTGATGGCTAACTCTCACCTTCTGGGCGATGTCACGAGATGCCTGAAGCCAGTCTAACGCGATGTGTTCCATGATTTCAGCATCCTTTTGTAGATTATGTCAAGACCTTTCAAAGATGTAATACGAGCTCTGTAGCGCTTTATACATAGTCGCGAATTTCAAAAGACAAAAAAGCGGAAAGGAAATATTTAACAACCTAATATTTAGTTTTTCGCATCAACGGTAACCTTGTATGTCGGTACCGAACCCATATTTTTGGGAAGACTTTAGAGGAAAATGTCCTTTAAGTTAATCTCCATCATTCAAGGTCCGTCAATCTCTTGCTTCATCTGGGAAGAAACAGAGCTGACGTTGTCTTAATTCAAGAACCATGGCTGAGTAGGAACAGTCACTCTAGTTTGGCGGCTAACAACGCAGGTGGAACCAGAGCTTGATTCTTGGTCAGAAATTAACTTAATATCTTTCATCTACCACATTTCATCAACGAGGATGTCATCACCGCAAGGGAGCCGGAGAACTCTGGTTGATATCGGTCTACATGCCTCATGACGAACAGTTGAAACCACCTCCTTAGTTGCCAAGAAGAGCTCTGGCAGAGACTGGGCAAAGCGGAGCGAACGGGGTCATTGGCTCGGCCGTTAACGCGAAGGTGAGATTTTATTTACCTGGAGGTACAAAATACCGGATGTACATCTACTCTCATTGGCGCGCACTTGGCTTCATCTAATCGAAAAGGTGAAGTATTTGGGCCTCAAATTTATTAGACCTTAAGTTGGTAACAGGATTGGAAAGGATTATGTTGTCTTTTACTCTTGTAAAAGAGCTATTGGTAAACAGTGGGGTCTCTCACCAAGAGCTTTGGCTTTATGAAACCGTTGTTAAGGCAATACTATTGCCATCAGCAGTGTACTACCTACCAACGATGACACTAAATCCCATTCTGCACATAGCATCCGAGGACATAGCGGCAAGTGCATGGTGCGAAGGTTGCTCAGACTTCGGGAAGCCGGGCACATTAAGAATTCCTGAGTGGAATATTCCGAAATCTTTCCCTACTCCGATGGCATCCCTGATAACTTGGGTTGCTCCGCGAAGCCACCGTTTTCTCTGCGCACATGTCTCCGAGGGATATGTGGGCGGAGCACAATCGCTTTTTTACGAATGGATGGAAGTTCAATAGGATTGTTGGAGCGGGAGTCTTCTGTTCGGAGTTCTAAATGGCAGATGTACTTCAGCAAAGTGCGGCTCTATTTAGGGATGCATACATCGTATACAGGTCTTGAGCGCGCTGACAGTGAACTCAAAGCTAATCAAGGAGTACACGACTTCACTAGTTGTAGGATCAAGCTACTTCCAAATCAAACTTGTCCGAGTGCCTGGTTACAGCGGATTGTTTTCGTGCCTTAGGGCGCTGGATTTATGGGCCTCGCGCGAGCTCAGTAATGGTTGGTCAGCAACTAACACTTGACGGTCTGGAACTTCTGCCCAATAGTGGATAGCAAATGTTCATGATGCTACTAGTTCCTAGCAAATTTCACATGGCCGTAATGATAGGTTGGAACTCTCGTGGTGAAGCTAATGATTGTATTCCGGAAAAGGTGAAAAAAGTACGTAATCAAGCCGAGTACTGCGTAACTGGAGTTCTTTGGTTGCACGGCTCGCATTCGAGTTAGGAAGTCGCAAGGACTGCTTCATTTCACTTAAAAATAAAAGTATATTAACCGCCACTTAGAAGACGTTCAAAAACCCAACAATAAAGAGAACACGAAATTCGGTCAAATGCTTCAAACAGCGGTTAATGCTAAACACCATAATAATATTATATGCAACATGTGGACCGCAAAAGCAAATCAGGTGTAACATGTAGCAATTTTGATTACACTCAAGGGATGTGGCAACGACGACAGCTGGCAAAGTCATTAGTTCCCCGTTACCCCCTTCTATGATCGCTTTATAATTGGAATGTATTTTGTGTCCTACATGAACATATATGTATATATAATTATATGATTACATATGTATGCATATATGGTATAGAAACCTCAACTAAACTGAACTAATCGACCTGGTTTCACCATCAATAGAAATCGCAGTGAATTGCAGCAAATCGGTGCAAACCAGCGGAAAGCATATACAAATACACACGCGCAGATTTATCACGTTAACGAACACACGCTGCCGCTTATGCATACAAATCTACATAATTATTTGTTTGTACATATGTACATGTATGCAATGGCATACTGTGCGCGCGGGCGTATGCGTAACGTTCAATGAAAGCGGGTGTTTGTAATTATCAATGTAATCAATTTGCTTAATGACAAAAACCGCACATATCCACACAGCGCACACGTTCTTTGTGCGCTTCTATAGAATATATTTGAATTACGCGAAATTGAATTGCATTTATCAGCGAGTTTTAATTGAAAATAATACTCGTTACTTCTGTTTCCGCGAAACGCGCGTTTTTCAAGCGCATTTTACAAGCGAAACGAAAGCTTTTATTGTTTTCCATTTTTTTGCAAAATGTTTATGTAGGATTTTAGTTATGTTAACGTCATTTGAATTTTACCTTTTCATGTTTACCACAAAATTCACACACAAATTCAAATTAATTAAAAAAATCACAACACATTCCATCCATTAAACAGAATAAATGAGTGAAGTGTTGGCAAAATATCTATGTAAATAATTAACGGCATACTTTCTCGTTAAATTGAATAATAAATTCAAAGCGAAAAAATTAATAAATAATTAATTTTATATTTCAATACCGCTAAATTCGTTTTTTTTTTTTTTTGTTTAAATTTGCAACTTTTGTTAATAGCAATAACTTGGTGAAAATGTTGCCATTTTATATGATTTAATTATGATTGATAAGCGCACTAAAACTAATAATTGGATAGATTTTCGAAAACAAATACATAAACATTAACGCCAACAAACTACAGCCACATTTTCTCATATTTCCAATTCTACCTACACGTACACTTGTCATACGTAGGTTGCATTTTAAGCTTCGGGATTTGACAATGCTGCTGTTACAAGGTCCGGCACTCGAAGTGTAACCAATTAAAAAAACCTTAAATTCTGTTTGGAAATTTATTTTTATTTATTATAAAGTCCGTAATGTGTGAAAATAGTCATAAATTCAAGAGCAATTCACTTTTGCTCGATATGACCAGCTTTTGCCTTAACTATGGCATCGAGACGGTCAAAAAACGAATCGCAAGCTGCCCGAATGTGACTTGCCGCTATTTTGGCCCACTCACGGACAATGGCTTTCTTCAGCATCTCGAGACTGGTGTATTTTTTACTTCGGACCTTGCTCTCCAAAATGGCCAAAAGAGAATAATCCATTGTATTCGCATCTGGTGAATTCGAGAGCCATTGTGTGGTCGTAATGAATTTCGGAACGTTGTTTTTCAGCCATTCTTTGGTCACTCGCGCTTTGTGAGACGGTGCTGAGTCTTGTTGAAACGTCCATGATTTGCGACCGAAATGTGTGTTTGTTCACGGCTTTGAAGCATCTTCCAGAACACTTACCCGATAATATGTCAGATTTACTTTGACGCCAGGCTCGATGAAAACAATTGGAGAGGGCCCATCTGCGGTGACAGCGGCCCAAACCATTATTTGTCGCGGGTGCTGCCTCCTGGTGGCCAACCGATGACTTAGATTCTTGTCCGAACGGTCGGTCAAGTAAACCCTATCGATTTGAGAATTTACGAATTGTTCAATTGGAAACATTTTTTCGTCAGAATTCAATTGCTTCGCTCTCTCAAGTCTTACTTGTTGCTGCTTCATTGTTAAATCATGGGCCTTTTGGAACTTGTAAGGCTTGACCTTGAGCTCATTTTTCAATATGCGTCGGATGCTGCAGTCGGAAATTTTCAGTTCTTTAGCCATTTGATTGGCACTTCTTCGTGGATTTCGCTCAAGTCGCTTCTTGACTTTCCGAACCCTCTCACGTGACGTTGCAGTCTTTTGATGACCACCTCCATGGAGTTTTGCGATGCTACCAGTCACATTGTAACGAGTGATGGTGCGATAAACAAAAACTTTGTTGTCATCAAGGTGTGAGCGCTATTTGTGTTACTTACAGTAACTTAAAATATTCATCTCCGCCAAAAATTAGAATTAAGTGGCGATCATGTTCACGCGAGCATTTATTTTTTTACAACTTTTAACGTAGATTAACTCAGTAACAGTGCATCGATGAACTTAATTACATTTTGGGCGACGAAGCTGCATCAAGGACCAGTGGTTATCGATGGTAAGGTTATATATCACTAAAAAATGAATTTCTTAAAGGCCGACCAAAATCAGTTGTTGCTCGGGAAACGATTGATGCTATGCGCAAACTGTTAATGCACGGCCGTCATATAACCTATCGTGAGATTGAGACAAGTATGGGCATAAGTGGGACTAGCCTACATTCAATATTGCACGAAAATTTGACTTTCACGACAATTGTCAATTTGTCAATTTGGTAGAGAGAAATATTTAAAAAATTCGAAAGCGGTGCCTGAAAACACGTCTATGACATCGTCACAGATGATGAAATGGATTTACGGATATGAGCACGAAAGCAAAGCAGTCGATTGTATGGCTATTTCCGGAATAGCCTAATCCAAAAAAAAAACCGGTCACGCACGAAGAATTCGCAAGAAAATGAAAAAGAAAAACTGCATGTGTCAGAGCCACACCAGTAGAAGAATACAGAACAGTAAATTCTAAGTGGTACACAACTATTTGGTTCCCAGTTGTCTTTCAAGAAATCAGGAAAACCAACCACCAAAGACGAATCACACTTTACCACGAAATGCGAATTTTCACATATTGCCTAAAACAACTGCAGTTTTGAGTACTCAATACATCGATTTGTCAGCCTCTGTAACGAATGAATTTTTTCTATTTCTGTAAGAAAAAGATAAACTAGGAAGCTAACACGCATGTCTTGGAGACATCTCAAACAGAGTGGCAAAAGTGCTACGACAATTGTTTCAAACGCATGCAAAAATGTACAGATCTTAATGGGGAATATTTTGAAAAGCTATGAAGCGATTTTCTAAGATTAATATTTGTTTTATAATCCTGAAATATAAAAAGCAACGTTCGTATGTCTTGGCTGGCATGATCGCCATATTCATAAACCCACATTTCGTCCTTAGATGAATATAGGGTGATGCGTTTGTTGAATGTAGAGACCTTTCAGTTAAGTTGTTAGGCATCTCTTTTGCAACTGCTATTTGACCTCACTTTTGCAAACGATTCAGATATTTTCATACGAGTCTGCCTTTGACACGCTTCATGCCCAAAACATTAACCAGAATGTGTTGAGTCGATAAATAAGTCATTTTGAAATTATTTGTTAACTATCTGCTGCCAACATGATGCTTTGCTTCTTCGGAAATGTTATCATTATTAAGAACAACGGCTGGACGACGCGCATTAGGT
>CM050327.1:17447571-17597571 GCA_027475135.1 Bactrocera correcta | reverse complement strand
AAACTACAGTTTATTAACTGCATTAACCAAAACCAACCACGAACAGAATAAATCAAGAAAGAGTACTTATTATGTTCTAAATTTTGTGAGCTAATCACATAAATATTCCAAAAACTGAAACATTTTTAGTTAGAAGCTAATAGAAATCTCCATGACGTCAGTGGGTAGGAATAATCGTTTACAATCGTCTTCTAACTAGTGAGGATGTATACGGTTTTCCAGAAAGAACGCTAAAACGAAATCGAGTTGACATAATGCCATCGAACGTACTTTCAGAGAAATAAAGAATTAATTTTATATTTTATTAAAAAAAAAAAAAAAATTTGAAAAACCCCCTCTTTAAGTTGAGACCACTGAGTCCGAATTTCGATAGTAAATTTTAAAAACTTCGACTCGTTGTTGGATCGCTTATCTTTCCATGATGAAATGGCAAACATTACTGAAGAGAAATGTCAAAATAACGGCAAAATATGCCGTCGTTTGCAGTCCACATCGGTCTACTTATGTAGTGCCCTATTTAAAACACCTTTATTATTAATTATAAAATGGCCAACCGAAAGCTAAATAATCAGTAACTTATTATTTTTATTAAATATCATTTTTTGGTTAAAAAAAATATATGTATATATATTGCCGCATCTTGTTCAATTTTATTATATTTCTACCGAATTTAAATGCTTCTTGGACCCACAATCAATATTACTTAGTTTTTCGCAGACTTCTGCCTTTAATATTCTAGTGATTAATTTTAATTTTTAATAATCGTTCATCGGAAAAAAGAAATAATCAAAACATTAGCTTATATATGGAGTTTTTGCTATCAGAGAGTTTTTTTTTTATTTTTCCCATCTGTAGTTTCTATTAAAGGAAAATAGATTCAAGACTTCCTAAATTTGGAGTCTAAAGATGAATTGTGGATTACTATAAGGAAATATATGAAAATGGACTCTCTCCTACTAGTCCAAATTTTAAAAAATCCTATTAGTCAAATATTATTGAACTAAATACTTAGAGAAAAAATTGAGATGGATTCGTTAACCTTTATAAACGCCTCTCCATGGAAGGTAACATGGTTTATTTGCAAATAACTTTATATAAAGATTTGAAAAGTGATAAATGCTGTGAATATAGATAATTTAAGGAATAGACAAGCCAAACTAAAAGATTATTTATGAAAAAAATTAATATATTTCCGGAGAGTAAAAAATATACACAATTTGTTGCCTTAGAAAGGCCAAAACAGTTTTCTCCATGATTAAATCGTTTTATTAGATTTTGTTTTTAACGGCTGATCAAGTGATAGTTTTGATACAAACAGCCAGGTATCCCTCGAATAGCACGGTACTTGAGTTGCACGAAATCTCGAATAGCACAGTTAAAAATTGCGACAACCCTCGAATAACACGGAGTTCGAATTACACGAAGTCCCGAAAATTCCTGTTAAAAATTGAGTATAATTTTCCTTCGACCGACTGTTTCTATATTACGCATATATTTAGTCAGTTCTCCTATGCAGTCGTCTCGAATGGGTTAAAACGAGCAAATCGACGAGCTTAAGAAAAAAATGGAAATTTTAAACAAGTTAAAAGAAGGAGTTAAAATATCGACTTTAGCAAAATCATTGAATTTACGCGAAGCAACTATTCGGACGATTAAAAGAAATGAGGACAAAATAAGGATGAATGTCTTAGCAGGTTGCTCTACAACATCAAAGCAAACGGATTGCGCACGGGATGTTAACGTTGTCAAAATGGAAGAAGCTCTTTCAATTTGGATACAAGATTGCAATGATAAGCGGATTCCTTTAGATGGACTTACTATGTATCAGGCAGAAAGATCTGAACATCTATAAATATTTGAAGGAAATGGCAAGCTCATCTGCACAAGAACAACAACAAAAGTCATTTTGTGCAAGTAAGAGCTGACTCGAGAAATTCAAAACAAGATTCTCGTTGCGCAGTCTCAAACTTCAGCGGATGCAGAAGCTGCTGGTGTTTTTATTTTAGAACTACAAAAAATTGTGGAAGATGGAGACTATTCAGCGGATCAGATTTTCAACGTAGATGAAGCAGCCTTCTATTGGAAAAGGATGCCATCTCGAACCTATATTTCAAAAAGCCAAAAATCTGTTCCTGGATTCAAAGTAGATAAACAGAGACTTACTCTTTTAATGTGCACTAACGCATCAGGGAATTTTATGTTAAAGCCTATGGTTATTAGCCGATCCTTAAATCCCCCACTATTAAAAAACATCGATAAGTCTAAGATGTCTGTTCATTGGCGAGCAAATAAAAAAGCTTGGATGACAGAAATATGTTTAAGGAGTGGTTTGAAAACTGCTTCATTCTGGAAGTAGAAAACTATATGATGGAAAAAAATTTAAGTTTAAAAATTTTATTGCTATTAGATAATGCCACAAGTCATCCCAAGGACTTACATCATCCAAATTTCAAGGTTGTATTCCTTCCCCCCAATACAACATCACTCCTCCAGCCCTTGGACGAAGGCATTATCACAACCTTTAAAGCCTATTTTGTTCGAAAATCATTTGAAACAATTCTGCAAAAAATAGATTTAGACGAAAATAAAACGCTTCTCCAGGCATGGAAAGAATTCTCTATTTTGGACTGCATAACAAAGATATCCTCTGCTATAAGCGAAATAAAACCTTCAACAATTAACGGTTCTTGGAAGCCAGTACTCCCTCATATTGTCCAAAAAGAAAATTCTGATTCATCCGAAGAAACGCTACACAATGAAATTCTTAATATTGCTCATAAGATAGGTGGAGAGGGATTTGAGAATCTGAATAGCCAAGATCTGGACGAACTGTTTCAAGTACATACTTTGACTACAGCTGAACTAATAGAAATAATTAATGAGCCTGATGAAGACAGCATTGTAGATGAAGAAGCAGAAAAGTATCTTGAAGATTATTCACCCAATATTTGCGTCACTGATGTGCAACAACGTTTGGATTTAGCAAAAAAATTAGAGCTTCATTTGATTGATCCGTCACTATCACGCAAAAGAACCTTCCAAAAAAATTTAAAAACTTGTTTAGGTCCATACTTGAAAATTTTAAACACTACGGAAAATAAAAGAGTGCTACGCTCCAATATCAGCTATGAAAATGTTTCCAGTGATGAGGAGATTCTACTACCTCGAAGAAAGAGAATTCGTATTTTGGATGACGACAGTGATCAAGAAATTTCCATTGACAAGGATCCTCTACCTATTCAAGGAAAAACAAATCAATCTTTGGAGAGTGACAGTGGTTGAACATATGTAATTTAAATTTTGCGTTTATAAAAATTTGCCTTTTAAATTTTTAAGTTTCACTTTTCTAAATTGAATGAATTTTGTTATTTTTGCATAACTGAAATTTTATAACTAAAAATAAAAAAAAAATAAGTTCTTATTTTTAATGTTTTCTTAATTAATCTTTGGAACCAAATGTACAAATTTGTATGGATTTCGAGTTTCGAGTTGCACGGTTTTAAATAGCACGGAACGGTATCTCCAAAACTGTATGATAGTTTTTACATATTTCGATAGTCCACACATTTAAGAATACTCTTTATAGGCTCTACACAATTGCCTTCCGGTTTTTCTATATGAACGAAAATCGCATTTTGGCAGACCAAAAGCGAAAAAAATTCAATGTTTTTTTTTTTAACGCCGCCATTTTGATAACGGACAATCACGCAGAAATGCACAACGTTACTTTTTCATACGAAAACGCAGATAAAAATGAGTTGGCGTTAATTTACCGACTAAAACAACTATGAGCGCGGGGCTCGTTTTCAATGTTAATTGTACATTTCAGAATGTTGAATTTCTTCAGAGGAAAGTGCTGTTCTACCAAATTGCTGATTCCTATGCCGATAACATTTCGATATCACCTGAAGAGCAAATGTACGCAGCAGAAGACATATTAATTTCTTAGTTGCAAGGATTTCAAAATGGAGCATCAGTTCGAGACTTCAACGGTATTTCATTCAAATAATGCATTTTTATTTTATACTAATTATTTTGGCATCCGTTCGCAGGTGCGTACGTGGCCACATATGACGACAAATTCAAATTGAATGATTTTTTTCGATTGTTAGTTCAAGGAGGAATTAAGCAAAATCAGAAACAGAGCAAATGATTTTGCAGAGATTGAATTATAAATTTTAATTTTTTTTGATTTATTTTTGTAAATTGTTTTCAATGCCGACCATAGTATATTTAAATATGCATACTAAGCCCACAAAACAAATTTCTGTTTTCTAGTATTTAAAATCTCTGCTAACTCTGCATTTAATTTTTAGTAACTAACGCTTTTTCTGGATAAATTAAATATTTATTATTTACTTTCACGCCTCACTTCATTTTGAAAAAGTGGCGTCCGATAACAACAAACACAAACATTTTTTTTTTTTAGTTTACACACACACATAAAAATTCATTTTCATTGCAGATTCAGATTAAATATTTGCACGTACGAGTTTATTAAGCACAAACAAACAAGATTGACGCAGTAACAATCGTTCAACGCGGCGTTAAAGGATCTGAAGGAACGTGAGCACATGTTTGCATAAGTCTTCGAGCGAGTGCATGCACTCATACATATATACGAGTATGTATGTACATATGTATGTAAGTGTTAGCGATGTGTGTTCAAATTAAACTTGCGTCTGAAAGCAAGTTCAACATTTATGTTTTATTTTTGGTTCACTTCGCACTTTATTGCTTTATTTGAGCGTTTCCTTCCAGCACTCGTACGGGCGCCTCCACACTCGCTTGTCGGCTGCCAATCGAACCGCGTGAGCGTTTCGCAATTCGCACAAGCCCCTCACCGCGCCATTTAATTTCTCTGCCACGCACACATTTACACCCACATTTCACTTACTTTTCCTACATCAAATTTATGCTTGTACTGTTACTTTGTTTGTTTTTGTTTTTGTTTTTGTTGCTTGTACAAATATACAAACAAAAGCACGTGTTCCTGTTGTTGCCACATTTTAATGGGCCAAACTGCCTAAATGCCAAAAGTTCATGTTTATTTGCAATTATAAAAGTCGCTGAATTGGCGGCTAATGTTTGCACTTACACTCACACAAACACTAACACACATACACATGAAAAAACTTGTTTTTTGCACACATACATATGTACATGAGTAATGAAGTAGAGTGCGATGAAGCGTCTCCTGCCAGTGGGAAAAAGAAATGTTGTAACAACATACATTTATTCAATACCTGGCATGTATTTTACGCATGTGTGTTTGTACTTTTTCACATGACTGTGTGTGTAGATGTTGAAGTTCTTGTGTGCGATAGCAGTGATTGTGGTCGTGCTTTGTTTTCTTTTCTGATTTAATTTAATTGTATATTTGCATTGTGCTCAACATCGAATTCGATGCAAAATTGTGTGGGAGAACAGTACTGCGCAAAATATTAGCATATGAATGCATATATCTGGATTTACTACTACTTTAAGGAAAAAATTAAATTGAATTTAAAGAAAACTCAAAGTTATAGAAGTTGTAAAAATCGTGTTACCACCTGTTTACAAAATTTTTACTAATCAACTTTTTTAAAATAGGCAAATATCTGAAATGACCATATCACACTAAAAGTATTAATCAAAGCTTACACCTGAAGAAATGTTAATAGTGGTTGCCACCTAATAAAAAATTGTCATGCCATAACATTTTTTTTTAAATAAAACAAATAAAAAAATTTAAACGCAGTAAATAAAAAAAATATAATCAATAAAAACTATAAAAAATATAAGAGGGTTGCCACCTATTTAATATTTTATGCTATTAAATTGATTAAGTAATCAAATAAATAAAATAATAAAACAAATAAAAAAATTTAAACGCAGTAAATAAAAAAAAAATGTAATCAATAAAAACTATAAAAAATATAAGAGGGTTGCCACCTATTTCATTTTTTATACTATTAAATTGATTAAGTAATCACTAGCTTCGAATGAAATACAGATAAAAAGAGTTTTTATAAGAGAATTAGAAGCGTTGCCACCTAATTAAAAGGAATGTTGCCACCTGTTTACAAAATTTTAAGCAATAAAATTGGTAGAAATAAGCAAATAGCTTAAATTAAAATATCACTTTTAAAGTATTAATCAAGACTTGTAGCAGCAAATATTTTTAACAGTGGTTGCCACCTATTTGAAAAATGTCATGCTATATAATTTATTGAAATAAAACAAATAAAATAATTTAGGCGCATTAAATTTGAAAAAAAATATTAGTATGAAAAAAATTTAAAAAACGTTGCCACCTGTACACAAAATTTTGAAGCAGTAAAGTTGATAAAAATAAGCAAATAGCTGAAAAAAGAATATCACATTAAAAGTATTAATCATAACCTACAGCTGAAAATATTTTTAACAGCGGTTGCCACCTATTTAAAAAAAAATTAAATTAAATTAAACAATTTAAAAAAGAGTTATTTTAGAAGAAATTTTAAAAGGTTTACATTTTTTATTTAAAATTGTTTAAGTAATCATTCGCTTTGAACGAAGTAAATATAAAAAAAAATTTATAAAAAAATTTAAAAGGGTTGCCACCTGTTTGAAAATATTATTCAATGTACTTAATTAAACAAACGAAATAATAAAATATGCGCTCAAACTAAGCATTTTTTTACATGATTTTTATGAAAGATATTCTTTATATGATTGCCACTTGCTGGAATTTTTAATTCGAATACCCAGTTTACATCGTAACCTTTATTTGTCAAAAATAACAAACGACTGCTGTGTTGTTAGCATTTATTACTTATAAATATATCTCAATTACCATTTTGTAAACATTTGAATTACTTTACAGGTATTTTGTTCGATCTAAAATTATGTCGGAGTAATTTACACACATAAACATTGAATTTCAATTATCACACGCTTAATGTAAAATATGCGTAGTAAAATTCGGAAATAATTATCATCGAGTTGTGGTAATATTGCCTTAATTTAGCTTAATAGCAGTCGAAGTATTTTAATTGCCATAATTAATATAAATTATAGCAGAATTTTTATTTTACAAATACAATGATTTTCTCTACACGTACAGATAGACAGACACAACAATATAAATGATAATATTTTAAGTAATTTGAAATAGTGTCATTGGAATTTTAAGTGATTTTAGGTACCGTAACTTTATTTTTAACACTCACTGTTTATTGTTCAAAATCCTTTTAAGCCTTGATTAAAAAATAAGAATTAAGAATTGTTATTCCTAATCAATTTGAAATACAAATACTTGAGCTTATTCTTCTTATTTCTTGCCAAATTTGTTCCGAAATGACATACCACTGTTTCTGAAATAGTATGGAAGATAAGTGTAAAGCTTTTTTCAAAAAAACCCCGCAATGATTCCATATTAACGAAATAAGTATTATATAGGGTGATTCATTTCTTGACTTTCTAATTTTTTAAAGAAAAACCATAGAAACTTCAAATTCAATGGGAAGTATTTATTATAATTCGAAAGAACATTCTTTGCCATTTATTTTTTGAAGATTAGTTTTTTCAAATGCTAACTGCGGCCACGTCTCAGATGATACATCTATTGAGCTAAATATTCGATGACTTGTTCAAGCATTTAGGCTGGTAACTGACGAATGACACTCGTGATGTTTTGCTTCAACACTTGAATCGAAGCGGAATTGTCTGCATAGACTTTAGATTTTACATATCCTCACAGAAAAGAATCTAACGGTGTGATATCACACGATCTTGGTAGCCAATCGACCGGCCCAAAACGTGAAATTATCTGCTCACCGAAGTGTTCTCTCAATAAATTCTTTGATTGATGTGATATATGAGAAGGGAGATGTGGCATCGTCATGTCGAAACCGTAGGTCGCCGAAATCACGAGCTTCAATTTCAGGCATCAAATAGTCGATTATCATCGCGCCATAACGAACGCCATTGAGGGTTACGTTCTAACCGACATCATTTTTGAAGAAATATATACCGATGATTCCACCGACCCTCAAATCACACCAAGCCATTGTTTTTCTGGATGAAATGGTAGATCTTGAATCTCTTCTGGTCGCTCATCGTTCCAAATGCGGCAATTTCGCCTAGAACTTTCGCTGGACAAAATTTGACTTTAAAAGGTCGAACAAGCTGTATTTTATTGCGTAATTTTCAAATTGGAAATACCCTCGTATATATAAATAAATTACAAAATTCTGGTATGTTGCCCGATGAAAATTCATTTTCGTTCCGATTTATATTACATATAGCAAAACCAATTATGGTGAGAATAGTCATATGACGAAAACGCTGGTGATCAAAAGCTAGATTTGATATGCAGGAGGATTTCCTTATGTGTTTGCTAAGATTTACAAGAAATTCCCTCTGCTACCTTGGCCAAACTGTTAATTTGAATCTCAGTTCTAAAGGAAACAATAGCCCAGAGGCGGCCAGCTTTAGCCAATATGAGAGAGATATTGAGCTCCATCAGGACATAGTCAACTCACACATCGACAGTGCTAAAAGCCCCGTTGCTTAATTTGAGAGGTTCTTAGGCATAAGCCTTATATTCTGGACCTGACTCTAAGTAACTACTTTCTCTTCCTGTCTATCTGCGAATGGTTTTGCAGATGAAAATTCGCCTCAAGGCAAGCTTTTACTAATTGATTATTAGAGTTTTTTTTTTTTTTTTTTTGTAATGGCGATGAGAATTTCTATGAAAGTGGTAGTATGAGTTGACTTTAAAATGTCAAGAAGTTATAGAAAATATGCACCATTATTTTTCATTTTATAACAAAAGTAAAACTAGTGTTCTACGCCGTTCAAAACGAACCTTTTCTAAATTATTATTCGGCAATTGATTTTCCTCAAAAGTTTCAATTAAATTTCACTCAGAAAAAATCTAAGTAATTATAATTTACAACAAACTGTGTGATTACAATAACTTCAATAAACTTTCATTTAACTCAATTTCATTTAAATGAAATGTTTTAAACGGAATTCAATTTCCGGAACCAAAAAAGTGCGAATTAGACACAAATCACATTCAAATCAATCAACAAAGCTCAAATATACATTAAACGAATGCGTTATTATGTAATGCATACCTATGTACAAACGTAAGTGATTGAATGAAGTTTTCCGCACTGTGAACTAAAAGCTTCGCAACTTTGCGGCAACAACAACAATTGCGCTGCTGTGACATTGCTAATTGCATTCCACTTGTGACATGCTGTCCTTGTGGGCAGCGAACAAATCGATTTCATTAAAGAGAAAATTTCAAACGAGCATACTTACAGACACAAAAGCATAATGACAAACATATATATATGTATGTGTGTGTGTGTGTCCGTATATGAGGTATATATAAGCTCATCTGTTGTCAGCACTATCGCATCTTCGCACACGAAAATCGGCGTAAATAGTACTTGTGAACAAGTTCAAAGTTCGAAATGCCTCGAAGTATTCTTAGGCAGCGAGTATTCAATTAAATCGAATTGACTTGTAGACAAAAGGAATTTCGGCTAATTAAATGATTTTTCAAATGACAAATGAATACATTTTTTATTTTCTTTGTTTTTTTGCTAATTTTTTTTCAAAGCCATTTTTTATTTGAAAAAAAATTGGCAACACCAAGGATTACGACATTTTTATATAGTACCGTTGTTTTACGAGCTTCCCTAAACCTTTTTTGGTTGCTGTTGTTCAGTTCAGCCGCCCAGTGCTGAATATTTTATAGACTTTTAAGAGGATAGCAAATTTCGAGTGCTCTTTATGGCCTTTTTTGGTGCCGCCCAGGCCTTTGGAAAAACAAAAGCAAATACAGGCCACGTAACCTAACAGAAAGTATAGCTCACACAAACAAACGCTAGCAAACGAGCTGTAAGCAGAAAAGGTCAAGTGACAGTAAGAACTCGTGGAACTCGCATGGAAGCTGCTTGTGGGCGAAAATTAAGTTGGAAAAGTTACAAATGCGATTAAATTGCTGAGTTCGCCAGAGAATGGATTAAACTTTTGTCAAATGTAGAACTTGGTCTTTAAATAGCACATAGTATATGTGCAATGGACATACAGAAGGTGCATCAGATTTCATAAAATTTTAATCGGCTTAGATTTCTTTATTCAAAGAGTTTTGAAGATAAAAAATTCAAGGTCATAACCTAAAATATCTGTAAATATGAAAGTGAGTATTCCTGCGCTTGTACATCATTAATAGACCTTGAAATCACTACTCCGCTTACTCTCACATACTTTTCTTAAAGAACTATGCTTATAATTGAAATTCATTTTGAAATCCCAATTGGCTTTAGCGATATACATATGTACATAGAAGAACATGAACACTTACGAAAAATGCAAGGAAAAATTAGCACAAGGTGTTTATCAAAAGGAAATTATACTAGAAAGATTAAACTTGTTTATGTATAGCAACAGAGTTGCCATAAGTCGGAATATACAAATTCTTTCGGTTGAATAATACGTAGTTAAGGATAAAGCCTTGCACAAAATATTTCTTAATTTCGAAAAAAAAAAATTGTCAAACAGAGTTGCCACCTATCAAAAATCTAAAAATAAAGTAAGCTGAAAAATAATATATTTAAGAAAAATATATTAAAAGAAAATACTAATTATTAATCAAAAGTAAACTATGATGGAAGAGATAAAGTTGTTTATGTTGAGGAGTAGAGTTGCCGCATCTCGGTAAATACAAATTTGTTCAGCTGAAAATTGTATAATTAAAGATAAGGCCTTCCATAAAAAAATATTTTTTTAATTTCGAAAAACATATTTTGGAACAGAGTTGCCACCCACCAAAAGTCTAAAAACAGAGTTGCCACCTACCAAAAACTCAAAAACTAAAACAGGCTAAAAAATAATATTTATATTTGAAAAAAGAAAATTTATAAAATATTGTTACTAAATTTCTTTAAAATATATGTACCTCTCTCAATCACCGATGTAGTATACTGACATGAAGGCAACCGGAGTACAAAGATTCTCATATTTAAGATATGGGTCCAAAAAAAAACTTAAGGAAATGGTGCTTGAAAATCACCCTCTTGACATCAGCGAGAAAGCAGCGGTTCTTAATATCTCTTATGGATCGGCTCTATACATTTCAGTTAATGTTTTGGGTATAAAGCGAGTCAAAGCTAAAGGTGCACGAAAAGAGCTCAATCTTTTGCAAAAACGAAGTCGAGTAGAGGACACTACATTCATCAAATGAATCATAACTAGCAACCGAACATAGATTTAGAAATATAACGCCGAAATTGTACAACAATCTAAGGAATGGTGTTCCAAAAATTATGGAAATTAATGGCACTTCAAAAACCTAAACCGAAAAATACAAAATTTGCTGAAGATGCTAAAGGTATTCGCAGCCGAGACATAGAACAAGTGATTGACTCAGAAGGCTATTCTGAAGGCGACAAAAAATACTTGTGCTAAATGATGTTCTTTCTTAATCCGGGTCAAATTTGATCAGATGGTATTATACTATCGTTTTTATGCCAAATCTTCCTTCTGAATTCACTTAAAAAAGTATTCATTTGAATAAAAAATACTAGCATTTATCAAAATAATGTAAAACTTAACATCCTTTTTGCGATATATATGTTTTATTCCGTGTGAATCTACATATATAATACTATCAATAAACCTCGCAACTTGTTGTGCCATTGTAATTCTGCCTTCGACATCATTAGTTGTTAACAACAATAAATGCGTCAACGACAAGAAGGCTACATTTACATACATTAAACAGCATAATAAACAGTTATGTATGAGCATATACGACACGACTGCAATAATATTCATGATAAGGCAAAATTTATGACCAACATTTACATTAACTCGTAAGCACACAACAACCTGCGTGTGCGCGAATGTGTTAGTGGGACTTAAGAAAGTTTTACTACAGTCGCGTATAAAAGTCTGTATCTAATAGTAAAAAGTGATTTTAGCACAGAGACTTAAGAAAAGCACTAAAATTTAATAATATTTATATAAATAAGCTGCTTAGGGATTTTAGGAAATTATACATGATACTTTTATAGCACTTATGTCGATAAAGAAGAAATGTATTAATTTCACTTTCAGGAAAAGATATGTATTTAATTAGAAAACATTTCGAAAATATTTGTGGATGTACTGTATTTCTCAGTTCTTCTTGAGTAAATATTTATTTTAATTCACCTTGTGGCATTGGTTACTTCTCAACCAAGTTATCTCATAACCTTATATTGAAGGAGTTTTCTAGTTTAGAGACACTTTTTGACAATCGATAAAAAATATTTGATATTTATTCTTTGAAAGATCAAAATCACGAGTAAAACACGTTCTCTCATTTTCATTGAGATAACCCACATATTGCCCGAAATATGTGGTATAAAGTGACCCGGAAGCTCGAAAATCTTTATATTAGGTATATCCGCGCTCAGGAAAGTATTGACCCGATTCAACACATTTTTGTCAGGAAAGAATTCTTTCTGAATTTTAATTTTATATCCCATGAATTAACCGGTACCTAGGGGCTTGAACAGTTTTGGTTGGAATTGGGAAATTTTTGTTATAAGGTGGCATACTTTAAAGGAATTATTAGTAAAATAATCAAATGGAATACAAAATTGTACAATGTGGGAAGTAAAGGATGGAGTCATGTGTAGAAGTTCACGCAAGTAAGAAAGGTCCTCTGATCGGCATTCTCTTGGGAGTGTCCAAAAGCGATTCTTTTACATATGACTTAAGCAGCTCACGACTTCCTGTCCTAGACCAAATATATTCTGGGTAGTCTAAAAACATCCGTTTGAAGGCGAGCTAAGACGAGAAGGCGAACCATCCCCTCTACAAGATTGTGCGCTGGGTTTGGGACCCGCCAAGTAAAAACACTTTCAATGAAAAAGTTGAAAAGGCCTCGAATGAGAGACCCCCCTTTTGATGACGACTATGACAAACGAATTAGGGATTATGGTTTGAGGACATGCACCTGGAATTTCCGGTCCCTTAATTTGGAAGGGGTTGATGTACTGTAATTGACCTCAGTGGATGAACATCTAGACATAATCCGCATGAAAGCGAAATTCTTCAAGATATCGCTGATTTGCGTCAACCCCCCGACGGAAGAGAAGGACAATGTGACGAAAGATGCCTTCTACGAGCGCTTGGAGCGCACCTGTGAGAGTTGCCTCCGCCATGATGTCAAAATCGTGCTTAGCGACCTTGACGCCAGTGTTGGTAAGGAAGGTATCTTTGGAACAACAGTCGGTAAATTCAGCCTCTACTAAGAAACATCGCCAAATGGGTTAAGGCGGCTGCCATAAAGACCTCTCATACCATCTGTTACATCCGTTTACGCCTATCTACGAACCGTCCTTGCTTTATGCTAAGAAACCATATACCAAGTTTCATCAAGATATCTCAATTTTTTATACAAGTTACTCAAGTTACAGCTTACGCGGATGGACGGACAAACAGACAGTAATAGCCACTTAGGCTGTAGAATATTCATTTTAGGATGGTCCAGTTTGATAAACTGGAACTTCTACCTTCTATCTGTCTTTTCACTCTGAATCTACAGCTCCGACAGTCACATTTTTCGAAACGACTACAACATACAAATGAAAGCAAGAAGTATGATTGCCCATATTTACATACTCGTAATCACGCAGATGTACATCAGAAACAGTGAGAAAAGACATGATCCCGACAAAAACTTATTTCGAAGATAACCTGCTGTTTTTTATTATTATTTATTTAGGCAAACTCCCTATAGGTCAGCATTTTTTCATCAAAAAAAGCTCTTGAAAAGTTATGTATTCTCAAAGGGCACAGGCTTGAATACGAAGAATTTATTAGAAGTTCATATAAATGCTACCGAAGTCATAGGCGAATTTTAGTTTATGTATTGACCACTCATAAGCTGACTTAATCTTCTTGAAATAGGTGGAAAATCTTCAAGGAGGATACAGACTTTAAATTTAAAAAGTTCTTCAAACACATTCTTAATGTGACTAAAGAAAAAGAAAGCATCTTAACCATTGTTATATCTAGGTATTTACACAGCACTTTAAAGAGTATAATACTTGGATTTGTGTACCAACATACTATTTATACATAAAACATTACATCTATACATCTCATTACCAACGCAAATATCAAAGACACCGCAAATGCAAAGATTATTTGCCTAATGTAGTGGAAGAATTGAGAAATACTGAAACATAGCTTTTATGTGAGTTCGTGTAAATATTTATATTAAAGCAAAGGCAGATCTAGAAGGGCACTTAGCGAGTGTGAAACCACTGAATTAATTTAATATTTTCAAGTCAAAGCGAAAGCAACAATAAATACATGAAACGTTATAAAGTCAAGCGAAATGAATATTAAAAGCGACAGCCGATAAAGTTGAGTGCCTGGCGCTGGTTTCGCAAGCCAGTTAATTAATGAATTTAAATGTGTCGACATTTTTTTAGTCTGGCATTGACTTTGCGCATGCCATGAAAATGAAGTGAGCTAAATGAGGTGGCTAATAAAGCGACGCGCAGCAAATTTACCAAAGCATTTCTGTGATGCCATCGAAAGCGCGTTTAATATCCACAGCAAACTAGCGGCTACAAAATGTGAGATAGCGCAGTATACGAGCTTTGATGAGTGCTATTTTGCAATAAATGTGGCCATGTGTGTGTTTGTGTGAGCATAAATTGTAGATTAAACTATTAATCGAACAGTTTAATGATTAAACAATGGTTAATCCTTTGCATTCATTGAGGCCATAATATTTTTCGTATATACAAGTATGTATAATAGAGCGAGTTGGTTTTTTTCAATAAAGTCGCTAATGTGAAAAATTTTCAAGGGATCATTCTATTCCTATGGGACCATGGCACTAAGGCCAGTTTTTAAGACGAAATTTATGACTCCGACTTCGTCTCAGAAATCGCTGACTCGAACCAGGTTTTAGCCGAAACAATGTACATAAAGATTTGAGAACTTTTGGGATCGTCATATTCACAATAGATAATGATAGTTACGCCTTAATTGGATCGAAATGAAATGAGTTAATTATATTATAGGAATGAGGAAGACTAAAACATTGTACTATACAGTCTGTCTAAGAAAGTTGCATGCTAATTTTTAGCATGACATAACATAATGGAACATAATGTAAATATCATAAGGTAAAATAATATAACGTTACGTAACATAACGTAACTTAACATAACATAGCATGACAAAATATAACATAAAGTAACATAGCACAATGCGATATAAAATAACATACATACATACATACATATGTATATTACATAATTTGACATATCATAGAAAGCATAACATAACATAACATGGCATATCATAAAATAATACAACTTAATACAACATAACATAACCGAACTTAACATAACATAACTTAACATAACACAGCTTAACAAAACATAGCATGACAAATCAAAAAACCCCACAACATAATATAACATAACATAATCGAACTTAACTTGTCATAACATAACGTTGCACATCATAACGGAACATATCCTAGCATGACGTGACGAAACTTAACATAAGTTAGCATAACATAGCGTTTCATAACATAGCATGACATAACATAACCTTGCATAACATGGGTTTACATAATTAACAGTACGCTGTCGGTTAATGCCAAATAAGCATATACGGCAAGGAGCAGTATGCAAAACGGACAGAAACAAGTTTCCAAGCGAACACAAGTTTTTAAGCGAAACTTGTTAAAACGTATGAAAAATAATGAAATCCAAAAAAGTTCTGTTTAGTGAGGCACACTGTACTTGGCATACAAATTATTCGCAGACATTGCAAAATAATACAGCACAGCAAACTCATTTGAATTAATGTCGCTATCAATTAAATGTTACTTATACGCCCTCGCGCACAGTACCCTTACAGTATGTACAAACATTTATATATATTTGTTTACATCTATATACCTCTACATATATTTGTTTACATCTATATACATTTATATATATTTATATACATTTACATACATTTGTATACGATTCATTACATACAGAGCACACAATTACCACTGTAAGTTGACGCACAAGGTTGGTTAGCTTTTCATTAGGCGATTATGCTAATCTCACCACTAATTATGGGTCTGAAAAAGTTACTGCAACAGCAGCAAATTAATTTAAATGCCACAAACGGACCTCAGCAACAACAAGAAGAGAAAAACAAAAACACATTCATAAATGTTGGTGGGAGCTGTAAAAACGTAGGGAAAATGACAGGTTGTACTGCCAAATTGACCAGCAACGAATGATACAAATGGTGATAATAATGTTGAAAGGTAGTGCGAAAAGTAGTTCAACAAAACACACATTCATACTTAGATACAAATAAATGTTAGCACGTTGAAAGGCAGCACTGTAAATGAAATGAAATTTGCGGAGCAAAAAAACACGCAGAAACATTTCCTCCACAGCCACAACTTGCTCACCCGCTCGAGCAGGTGAGCTGGTATGCGAACACTACGTGGTTTGTAACAACAAATATTTAATTTAATTTCGAATGAAAGAGGGTGAAAAATATGCGGCAATAAATAAGAAGGAATCTACTTGTGTGTAAGCAGCAAATCCTGTGGTCAGCTACATTAATAACTGTAAGAGAACACAACTGAGTCGTCGACTAGCCTGGAGCCTGAAGCGAACTAAATGCAACAACAATTATAGCAACACAAGCAAATAGCAAGCTATCTAACTGTGTTAACGTAGTTGCAAAAGCCCGGCAGATGGATAGTGAACTCGATGGTTAAAGTAAGCCATAATGAAAAAGGTCAAGAAAGGAAAGAGAATACTCGTAAGTGATAGCAGGTAACATAAAGCAAGAAATGAACAAATAAGAAAAAACAGTTAACTTCGTTTATGTCGAAAGCTATAATACCCTACACAATTAAAAACTTATCCATACAAATTATTATTTTTGATCTGTCAGTTAGTACGGCAGCTATATGCTAGTTAGAATGCTCGGATCTTAACAATTTATACGGAGATCTATAGCCAATATTTTTTACCGTAGTTCATGAAGATATGTTGTGAAATAAAAAGATTTTTCACATAAGAACTTCATTTTATAGGTTAGTTTATATGGCAGCTATGTGCTCTAGTAGTCCGATCTGAGCCATTTATTTGGAGATTGCAGCATTGTCTTGGGCATTAATCCGTGCCAAATTTTGTGCAGATATCTTGTCAAATAAAATAGTTTTCCATATAAAGACTTAATTTTGGTCGATCAATTTGCATGGCAGCTATATGCTATAGTGGTCTGATAGCGGTGGTTCCAACAAACGAGCAACATTTTGAAGAGAAAAACACGTTTGCATAATTTCGAAGTGATATCTCAAAAACTGAGGAACTAAACCGTCATACTTTATAGGTTTCCAACTTTTCTTTTCGGACGATACGAACCTCTCAGCATACTGTTCAGGGCATAAAAATCACAATAACAAATACAGCACCGTAAAAGCCTCTATGGCAATAAAAGTAAGCTGGCTGTAGTAGTTCTCACCAGGATGCTCATATCCAAATATACAACAGCACATACGTACTTTGTGTTGTAACGGGTGATTTTTTAAGAGCTTGATAACTTTTTTAAAAAAAAAAAACGCATAAAATTTGCAAAATCTCATCGGTTCTTTATTTGAAACGTTAGATTGGTTCATGACATTTACTTTTTGAAGATAATTTCATTTAAATGTTGACCGCGGCTGCGTCTTAGGTGGTCCATTCGGAAAGTCCAATTTTGGGCAACTTTTTCGAGCATTTCGGCCGGAATAGCCCGAATTTCTTCGGAAATGTTGTCTTCCAAAGCTGGAATAGTTGCTGGCTTATTTCTGTAGACTTTAGACTTGACGTAGCCCCACAAAAAATAGTCTAAAGGCGTTAAATCGCATGATCTTGGTGGCCAACTTACGGGTCCATTTCTTGAGATGAATTGTTGTCCGAAGTTTTCCCTCAAAATGGCCATAGAATCGCGAGCTGTGTGGCATGTAGCGCCATCTTGTTGAAACCACATGTCAACCAAGTTCAGTTCTTCCATTTTTGGCAACAAAAAGTTTGTTAGCATCGAACGATAGCGATCGCCATTCACCGTAACGTTGCGTCCAACAGCATCTTTGAAAAAATACGGTCCAATGATTCCACCAGCGTACAAACCACACCAAACAGTGCATTTTTCGGGATGCATGGGCAGTTCTTGAACGGCTTCTGGTTGCTCTTCACCCCAAATGCGGCAATTTTGCTTATTTACGTAGCCATTCAACCAGAAATGAGCCTCATCGCTCATCGGACACGGACGCGAAACACATTTCGAACCGAACACTGATTTTGGTAATAAAATTCAATGATTTGCAAGCGTTGCTCGTTAGTAAGTCTATTCATGATGAAATGTCAAAGCATACTGAGCATCTTTCTCTTTGACACCATGTCTGACATCCCACGTGATCTGTCAAATACTACTGCATGAAAATCCTAACCTCAAAAAAATCACCCGTTATATTTACTCACCAGCCGCATCCTGAATTGGGTTAAAGACGAAGCTTGAAGAGCTGCTGAACTCTTTTCGTGCAAACTGCCAGCAGAAGGAAGTCAATGATTTCTGTTGCCTTACGACAAATTGCGAATGTAGACATAACCACATGCACATACAGCGACATGTATGTACACATGTGTGTAAACATATGCGTATCCGCCCAGGTGTGCGCATTATTTACCCTGTGCACACAGCATTACCGTGGATTACAGTTTATTTCGTGCGAGTATTTATTCGTTATTGGTTTTCTTCATTTGTTTTTGCGCTTTTATTGCGTCTCATTGCGGTACCGGGATTTCTGGGAACGTAAAAACTGGATTTAAGCCTAAAGGGCAAATTGGCAGATGAAGCAAGTTGATCTTTAAAGATGGCTTCGCTTGCAGGAAGAACAAAGCAATATTTAAGAAAGAATACCAAAACAAGCTAATAAGCAAATCAACTTAAAAGCAAAATTATAATAAAAAACATAACCAGCTTTTTGAGGAATGGATTTTGCTCATGATGTTTAACTATTGCCAAATTTTTAAGATATGTTTTAGATAGAGAATAGCAGCTAATTAAGCTTGAGGTCGATACCAAAGTTTTCGGTACTTCATTTTCTGAAATGTACAGATCGACTTGGTATTTATACGGTAGCGTAATATTTTTCCATAGTTGGCTATACTTATCATTACGGCTTATTCTTTGCTTTATAGTAAACGTTTTTTAGAATGCTTGTGGAACGTTATTTATATATAAAAAATTTGATAAAAAGATCATAAAATGGTAAATAACATAACATAAGATAACGTAACTTAATATTGTAATTTAGCTTAACGTAACATAGCATGACACAACATAAGGAATTTGTTAAAAAGATCAAAAATGGTAAATAACATAACATAACGTAACTTAATGTAACATAACGTAGCATAACATAACGTATCTTTGCATATTGTAATTTAACTTAACGTAACATAGCATGATATAACATATGGAATTTGTTAAAAAGATCATAAAATGGTAAATAACATAACATAAGATAACGTAACTTAATGTAACATAACGTAACATAACATAACGTACCTTTGCATATTGTAATTTAACTTAACGTAATATTGCATAACATAACATAACTTAGCATGACATAGCGTATCTTAACGTAACATGGAATGACATAACATAACTTAACGTGACATAATGCAGTGCAACATGACATAACGTAACATCACAAAGCATAAAATAACACAACATAACATAACCTAGCCTAGCAACAGAACATAAACAAAATGCATAACATAACATGATATTTCAGAATTTCATCAAACAACAGAACGAAATCCATAATACGTAACAGACATGCAGACATATCTGTGTTTCATACAGGCAACAAACCAGATAAATAAAATAACGACGACAACAGCCAGGGCTGTCGAGGATATCTTGTCTAAATATCAAAGGTAAACAATTGGAGATAAGCTTACTCACTAACTAACGTCTTAAACATAATATCGACCCCCGGTCTTAGGAACTCATTTGGCAACGAAAAAGCAGACGAGTCGGCAAAGTGCCTCTTTAGATCAGGGACGCCCGCTGGCATTGATCAAAAGAGAGCTTTATATTCATTTTGTACAAATAGCTCAGAGCAGATGGAAATCAATAACAAGCAAGATAAGCAAACATATATGGCACAAGTATGACAAAAAATAACCAAGAAAAGCTAAAGAACCTTATTACATAGGTCCAGAAATAATATATACGGATTTACCGTCACTATAACTTGACGCTAGTCCTTTGGAGAGCGTGCCATATAACAATATTTGCCGCAGCTGCTGGCTAGAAGGTAATAAAGAAACGGTTTTACAGTGTCTCTGAATACCCAGCTCTATCACGAACCCGATAAAAAATGCTAGAAGCCCAACAGGCAGTAAATCTTGAAGGTTGTCCGCAGAAAGTATTACAGATATAAGTGGTTTCATCGAGAGTACCAAATGGTTTAAGCGTAACGCTGAAACGAGAAAGGTATAAGGAGCTGCGACAGTGCATCACAAGCCCATCTGGGCAACACTTCTATCCACCTACCATAGATCGGGACTTGGGAAGATAATTGGGTCTTAATTTAACGTACGTTCCTCGTTTTGCTTTTAAGGGTTTACATGGGTTTACGGGTTTCATTTTTCTTTTTTCGAAACTGCGTTTTTGAAGTCAGTTGGCAAAATTTCTCAAAAACTTCTCAACCGATCTTCATGAAATGTTACACGGTCGTTTGATTTTTTGAGGATTTTTTTTTGTTGAAAAAAGGATGTTCTATACCCGAAGAAACCTATGTTACCCCTTAAGGAAATACGTGTTCTCTACAAGTTGTCATCTCGTCAATTTACTTTAAATTATGAATTTTCTTAACACTACATGTGGACTTATCGATCTCGTTGCCCAGAAAAGTTACGGCATCTATCAACATAGAGATAAACTAGCAGGCCTATTAGGATGAGTTTATCACAACTTTATTGATTTTTCCACCAAAATTTATGATCGAAAAAGTCAAATTTTTCGAAAATTTATTACATTTTTATTGCGAAAACATACTGAAAATTTAAATCAAATTTTCAAATAGGTTTTATGTAACAGCTTTCTATATGCTGTTTTTTCTCAGAACACTTTTTTTTGGCTTAAGTGATTATTCGGAGAAAGTTGATCAGATCACTATTAAATTTTGAGCATGTTCTATATATAATTATCTATACAATGAGCTACCAATTTTTGTCTTGATTCAGAATCGAACACTGGCAGATTAAATATGAAAAAAATGTTTGATAAAATAAAAAAATATATATTTTTTTTAATAAAATGTAAAATAAAAGAAATATATATTTTTTAATTCCTTTTATTTTATTTTACCCAAACGACCGTATTTTTGTCTGTCAAAATTCAATTCTGAATCAGATCAAAAAATTTTTTTGATCATATGCCATTTTACAGAAAATATATTTAAGCGGAAAAGACATTTTTTTTTTGAAATTTTACGAAAAGATAGATGTCATAAATTATCTCGATGTATTTGTTATAAAAAGCTTCTCTTCGTCATATAATTACAGCTCCATCTTAGGAGTATAATTAACATTTTAATGTCAGTATCTGTTTTTTGTTTTGTGACAATTTACTGAAGAACACTTAAGAGCTCTTAAGTTGCAGCTGCCATCATTTTCACTTCAACACCTTCCAGGCACATATATTTTTCTTTTTTGATCCTGAATATAAAAAGTTATATGAATACAAAGATTTGCGGATGTATAGTGTATATGTCTATATATATATGTATACATTAAGGTGTCTGTTTGTTATCAATTGAATTTTTTGCATATAACCGTTGATGCTTTAGTTTTTGCGCTAAAAAATAATTTCTAACGTAAAAATCTTGTTGATTTGCCAATTAAATTTTTTCCATGTTTTCAATTGCGTAAGCGGTGTCTACGCCAACAAAGAAGGAGAAGAACATTTATTTCGAGAATTTTTGATATTTTGACTTAATTTTTTTTTTTTTCAAAAGTAAATAAACCTACAAACTTTATTGTAAAAGTTATAGGCAATTAAAATTATGCCTCAAATGTACTGAGCAGTCATTCAAGTGCCTTATAAATTCATTGTTGCTTATACGTCATGGTGTACTGTATGCAACCATAGACACTTGATAGATAACTTTAAATGCTTATAACTTTTGAAGGAGTTGTTTAAAGGAAAATATCATTGAAAAAAATTTTTTAAAGCGAAAATTTGTGTATTAGAATATTACTTTTTTAAGATTTTAGATTTATTTCTTTAAAGATAAATAACGAAAAAATCGATTCAAATTGAAAACGAAGCGATTGTCTTCGGTTATATTCTTTATCAAAGGCGAAACCGGTAACTTCAGAGGGCGTTTGAAAAAAACCCAACTGAAGCAACACCCTAACTTGCATATATGTATGTGTACATATGTATTCACTGATAAATGACTAACGTTTTGTTCCATAGCCCGCATTCATAGCTATCACGCTGTCGTGTACAAACATTTAGCAAACAAAGGTCTTTTCACTCTGCCGCCATTTTTATTGTTCCTTTATATTTTATTGTTGCTGTTTAACAAACAAAATCCATCAGAATTTGACAAGTGGACAATTAAAGGGGAGAAAACACACATTAAGTGAACGCACACACAAACACTCGCAATCAAAGTGATGAAAGTATATATGCAACATAATAAATGATGAAAAATATACAAGTGTGGCATGAATATTCATTGTGTGGTGGGTATTGTATATACAGTTATGTATTTAACCATGTATATGTTTACAGCCAAATATAGCATATTCGAACAGCAGATTGTTGCTTCACTTTCACTTGACTCTGCTGGCCGTGTGTCTTCGAGCCAGCCAAGCGCTGCAGCTTGCCATCCATTATCTCTCCTTCCAGCAGGAGGCGTCTCAACGCAGATTAACAGCATTCTGCACCCTTCAGCGTACATTTGTTGCCTTGCGGCAGTGTCTTGTGCGATTGTGTACTTGAGTGTTTGTGCGCTTGTGTGTGTGTGTGTGGTTGGCTTGAGGGTTGCCAGCAAGCATATTGCCGCTTGTTGCTTTCGCTTCTCATTTGTGCTTGCCAACTTTGACAATTACACACGCAGTGCCCACTCAGTTAAATGACTTTTGCGGTATTAATGTTATTTGTGTTGTTGTTGTTGCTGGTTTGCTTTTCTCACAGTTATTCTCAGCGTTTCATTGCGTTGCCTTATCTTCACTGCTGCATTTTATCCACTTTCCTTGGCTCTTATTCATTACACTCTGCTTTTGAACTTATCTCGGATAATACAGTACATTACAAAAGTCGTTGCTGTTGTTGTTTTTTATTGCTTTCACTGTTCGTTGCGCTTAATTCGCTCGCCGACACCGCCCTTTGGCTGCACGCCCCATCATAAACCTTTTCGGTTTTCGCAAGCGTCTTCAGTGCTCTGGCACTTTGTCTTAAACGCACACATACAGCTACACTTGTGCATATGTATTTGTGTGTGTGTTTATTGCTTACAGCTTAACGCTTCGCCACGGCTAGCTAACCAAAGTATGAGATAAAAGTAAATTCATTTCATAGAAAATTATTCGCTACGAGTATCATTCACTCGGCCGCCGCCATTGCCGCTCTGCGCCGCTGCTCTCCACCTATGCAACCTTGCAGCTGCAAGTTTGCCTCTCATTTGTTGCCGACATTTTGTTCAACTTTTTTGTATTTGTTTTTGTTTTTTCGTTTATCTTTGTCCGGGTCCATGTGTGCGTTTCCGCCACAAGGTCGTTTTATTTCCGCTTGGTTGCTGAGTTTTTGCGGCGTTTCGGGCTTCGGGCGTACAGTTAGTTAGTGTCTGTTTTTAATTTTCCTAGCTCAACAGGAGCAAAAATAGCGCGCGCATACACACACACACATACTCCTTTGCACATGCAACGGTACTTGGTACGCGTGGAAGCAATGAATGTGAAATATGTGCCTCTGTAGGCATGCAGCAACTGTTGCCAATCTAAATATGTTTTGTGCGAAGCCATTTTAGGGGCGATTTTTTTCTATTTTACTTTAGCTTTCGTTCTGTTTTGTATTTTTAGAGCTTTTGTAGCAAATAACGGGTGATTTTTTTGAGGTTAGGATTTTCATGCATTAGTATTTGACAGATTACGTGGGATTTCAGACATGGTGTCAAAGAGAAAGATGCTCAGTATGCTTTGACATTTCATCATGAATAGACTTACTAACGAGCAACGCTTGCAAATCATTGAATTTTATTACCAAAATCAGTGTTCGGTTCGAAATGTGTTTCGCGCTTTACGTCCGATTTATGGTGAGGCTCATTTCTGGTTGAATGGCTACGTAAATAAGCAAAATTGCCGCATTTGGGGTGAAGAGCAACCAGAAGCCGTTCAAGAACTGCCCATGCATCCCGAAAAATGCACTGTTTGGTGTGGTTTGTACGCTGGTGGAATCATTGGACCGTATTTTTTCAAAGATGCTGTTGGACGCAACGTTACGGTGAATGGCGATCGCTATCGTTCGATGCTAACAAACTTTTTGTTGCCAAAAATGGAAGAACTGAACTTGGTTGACATGTGGTTTCAACAAGATGGCGCTACATGCCACACAGCTCGTGATTCTATTGCCATTTTGAGGGAAAACTTCGGACAACAATTCATCTCAAGAAATGGACCCGTAAGTTGGCCACCAAGATCATGCGATTTAACGCCTTTAGACTATTTTTTGTGGGGCTACGTCAAGTCTAAAGTCTACAGAAATAAGCCAGCAACTATTCCAGCTTTGGAAGACAACATTTCCGAAGAAATTCGGGCTATTCCGGCCGAAATGCTCGAAAAAGTTGCCCAAAATTGGACTTTCCGAATGGACCACCTAAGACGCAGCCGCGGTCAACATTTAAATGAAATTATCTTCAAAAAGTAAATGTCATGAACCAATCTAACGTTTCAAATAAAGAACCGATGAGATTTTGCAAATTTTATGCGTTTTTTTTTTAAAAAAAGTTATCAAGCTCTTAAAAAATCACCCTATAGAAAATTCCTTGTGATGCATATAAATTTTTGTGTATATATGTATAGGGTATGTGATATTTTATTATATATCATTTAAAGTAAATAATTTGGTGTAATATTGGGGAAAGGTTGTAGATAAACTGTAGCTGTCGCTTTTGTCAAAATATTTCACAAAGTCGTGAAGCCTTCTCAATTAATTCAAAGTTGAATTATACTTTTCTAAAACCCACACAAGAGATTTAATGACTGATGCATAGTGAAATTATGGAGGGAACAGTGAAAATATAACGCCAGTAGAAAGCGAACCCATATCCACAATCAATGACGTTGGAGCAGATGTTCCATTGCCCGACAATGAAGAAGTTCGAAAAGCAATTACGTCTGAAGAGCAAAAAAACGACTGAGGTCGATGGATTGCTGGCCGAGGTATTCAAATACACCAACGAAGAACTGATAAAGAGCTTACAACAGCTTCTTTATAGAATATGGTCGGATGAAAGCATATTCGACGATTGAAATTTAAGTGTGCTGCCAAATCCACAAACAGAGAGACCCCACCATCTGCGCCAACTACCGTGATATAAGTCTCCTCAGCGTCGCATGACTGAAGCTTACCGTCAACAAACAAATTGGACCTTGTAGCTTCAAGCCTGGAAAATCGACACCATTTTCACCATTGACCAAATCTAAGAAAAAACCGTGAAAAGACACACACCTCCTCTACGTCGATTTCAAAGCTATTTTTGACGGCTCGAAAAATATTTGCCTTTATGCCGCGATGTCTGAATTTGGTATCCCCGCAAAACTAACACGGTTGTGTAAGCTGACCTTGAGCAATAATGAAAGCTCCGTCAGGAACAGGAAAGACCTCTCCGAGCCGTTCGATACCAAACGAGGTTTCAGACAAGGCGACTCCCTATCGTGCGACTTCTTCACTCTACAGCTGGAGGAAATAATTCGAGCTACAGATCTGTGTAGAGAAGGCACAATATTCTAAAAGAGTATACAACTGTTGGCGTACGCCGATGACATCGATATCATTGGCCATAACAACCACGCCATTAGTTGAAGATATGAATGTGGAGCTATTGAGTTTATAACTATATTCATGCGGTTTGTCAAGAGATGCCTTAAAATTGATTATTAGTCAATTGTTTTTATACTCTGAACATGCATTGGGAAACAACTGTCTTTCAGCGCTTATTTTTCGATGTACTTATATATAAAGACCTTTTTTTTACTATAATATGTTGAACTTTGTGCTTAAAAAGTGTTTTGTCGAAAAATTCTACTTCTTTATTTTAATATGGAGAAAAACTCAGCAAATGGTTTTTGGTAGAAATTTATGGTGAACTTCTTTACCAGAGGGTAAAATCATTAAAAGCGCAGATTTTGGTTTAAACGAAGGACGTCCATGTTGGGCAAAAAAGAATAAAAAATGGGAAGCTGGCGGCATTATCCTAAGAAGATTACTGCCAAACACAAAAAGAACTCACAGAACCTTTGCGAAGCCAAGAGACGTAGCCAAGACGATTTTTCATTTCAGAAATCCCCGTAACGTAATCCTATGTATTTGGTGCAATCAGAAGGGCGTGCTGTACTATAAATTTCTAAAGTAAGGTGAAACCTTTAATGTGAAACTCTACCCCTAACTCATCAAATCGAAGTTATCTTTGGCCGAAAAATGCACGGAGTATGAGACTAAACATGAAGCAATAATTTTCTAACACGAAAATGCTCGGCCTCATGGCAAGGCCTAGTAAAATTTATTTTAAAAACAGCGGCTTGAAAATTTCCTTCACTCGCCATATAGTCCAGACCTTACCCTTTCGGACCACCAGTTGTTCTAGTGAATGGAGAACGTTCGCACTGGAACACGGTTCACATCATAATAGGGTATCAAAAATTGGCATATTTCATTCTTAGCCACCGAACCGGCGTAGTATTTTTGAGATCGAAACCAAAAATTACTAGAAAGATGGAAAAATGCTATATCTTCACGGGGATTATATGTAGAAATACACACGAATAAACTTCAGATGGGATGGCCTTTGGTGGTTCCAGCGTTAGTTGGTTTTATCGTAATTTCAGGAATTTACCTATTTGCTACCTCTGATCATCATTGTTTTCAGCTCTTTAACAGAGATGGAAGAGCGACGCGGATAAGGCGAGTTCTCGATGACTTCACTAAAATAATTTTGTTCGTGAAAAACACTTCTGTAACATTTTTAACGATTAAGCGATAGGAAAAAACACGTTTTAGATGAATCCTGGTCAAATTTGACTGGACGCTATGCTTTTCTCATACGAAAATTGAGAATAACGTTTGGATGAGAATCTCAAACTGTTTTTAATTGGTTGGCGCGTAGGCAGAATAGAAGAGTCGTACCTAAGTTTTTTATTTATTGGTTCGGTATTTCAAATAATCAATACAGCCACTGCCTTCTCAAGTTTTAAAGTCTAGGACAGCTGCTTTAGCTCTTTGGAATTTATGGAACACAAATAACAGAGTCGAATTTTTGAAGCTCTTTAAAAATTAGGAAAAGTATATTTCAGCCAATAATAAAGATACTCGGCTCTTTAAAAAAAAATAATATGCAAACTTTTAACTCGTACTTTTTCGATAAACTCTGCTTTTCAAGCCTTGATTAGAAAAATGGTGGTGAGTTTCCATATACATTTTGTTGCCTATGGACTTACGAGTAATTTGATATCATTAACTTAACGTCAGTGCTTCGGAAATGATATCTGATGTTGCGGAATAACGTAAAGAGAACGTAAGAGGCCTAAAAATGTTTAATCGCATGTCTGCTGCATCTCAAAACCGATCAAACGCTCTACCGTTAATCGTCTCATATGTATTCTTAAACAACATCACAACGACGGATACATCTGACTTTAGAATCATTATTGCTTGATATGTTCTTTATGAGGAAGAGAAGAAACATTACATATTTGGTTAAGAAACTTCAGCAAAGGCTCGTCTCCGAATAGTGTTATTCTTACGATTATGTGCGTTACTCAAACTTAATAAATTTTAGAGCAAAATTATTCCTAAATTAAGTAAACCATTAATCAAAAACATCGCTACTTTGGTCAATAATTGACATAGAGAAGTGCCACAGCACTTCATAGGAGTCTTGGAGGGTTCATGTCGCTCGTTTGTGGTTATAGTGGTTTCTGCGGTCTTCATCAAAATATTTCTCGGTATTTTCATTGCAATCGCAAATTTCTGCTAATTTTCCGTAACAATTAATTTGAACTCACGCTTCTAGGAATTAGTTTCATTTTATTTACGCACCCGTATTTCCATTTTTTGGCGATTTTATTTTATGATCCCCCAATATCTGCCTTATTGCCTTCGCAAAAATTTAATTTATCCCATAATAATTTCTCAAATAGAAATTTACTTTTAATAGAAGTTATTGTTTGTGTATGCCAGGGCAGAGATTCACAAGAAATATGATAATTTACTGTTACAAACCGCAAAGACCAACAGAGAAAATAATAAAACCAACCAAAGACGAAACCAAACCAAACAAAACAAAAATAGCACAAAGACGCAGCAGCAAATGAATTTTGTTTTTGTAAAATGAGGTTTTATGATGCAAAAACGAAAACTGAAATCGAGCCTGGACGGAAATGAGAGGAAGGACACAGCCGCTTGGCAGAGTGGCCAGAGGCAGCTGGTTGTCTTTGAAAATTTGCTGATGGCCAAGCGTGTCTGTTTTGTTTATATAAAGGTATTGCATGTATGTGTGCATGTACAGGCATACAACTTGTATATTTATGTGTTTTGCTTTACTCGCTATGTATTTATGAATGTAATAAAATGCTGCGCGCAGCTTTTTGCCCTCTACTCCCGGACTGTCATCAGCCATTCTGTAAATTTGAAACGCCAAGAAAAAACAACAAAAAAACATGGATGCTGAGTGTTGCACGCTATGTGGGGCATGAAATACTTGTTAAGGGGTATTTCGTAGTGTGAAGGTAAGGAGACTGCCTTAATGCGCAATACCAATGGTTTTTAGGGTTACAATCCACAGTTACCATGACAAATGGAAATATTTCATTCAACTGCAAACGCAATCCATGAAACATACTTGTAGGCGTGCAGAAGGCAAATAATTATTATCGGCATTCATTACTGGCTAATGTTCGACCGATTAGACCACGTCCAGTACGCAGAGAAGAAAATATAGCAGCCGTAGCTGAGAGTGTACAGGAAGACCGTGGAGAGTCGAATCGGCGTAGTTCGCAGCAACTCGGACTCACGTATGGAACGACTTGGCGTATTTTACGTCAAGATCTTAAATTACAAGCGTACAAAATACAACCACTCGACCTTACCAAGCGAAATCACTTCGCTTTATGAGCTATTGAAAATTTCCAAGAAGACCCGACGTTTTCGAGCCAAATTTTGTTCAGCGATGAAGTCCATTTCTGGCTCAATGGGTATGTAAACAGGCGAAATTGCCGCATTTGGAGTGAAGTACAACCTGAAAAGATTCAAGCGCTGCCATTTCATGCGGAAAAAACAAAGGTTTGGTGTTGCTTGTGGTACAGTGGAATCTATTTGATGCGTGACGACGCCACTTCTTTGAATTTCATGGAGAAAACACTTCGACGAGCAGATAATTTCACGTTTTGGGCCAATCGATTGCCCAACAAGTTCATGTGATATCACACCGTTGGAATTTTTTCCTGTGGGAATATGTACAGACTAAAGTGTACGTGGACCATCCCGCGTGTCCTTGCGTGTCATTCGCCAGTTACCAGTCCGAATGCTCGAAGGAGTCATTGAAAATTGAACTCAAAAGATGGACCAACTGAGACATAGCCCGCGACCAAAATTTGAAAGAGATAATTTTCACAAAATAAATTCCAAAGAATATTCTTTGGAATGATAATAAACACTAAATTAGAGATTTCTGTGTTTTTTCTTTATAAAGGTAAGGAACCTTGAAATGGATCACCCTTTCTATTTACGTATAAGTAATTTTAGGAGGTTATATAGGTTTACGGGTAAAAAAAAAATCATTTTTTATTGTCTTATTAAATTTTACAATACCTCTAGAATATTGTCTTAAATTGGAACTTGTAATTGGTTTCGAAAATACCCCGCCTTGAGGGAAACCCCCGCTTTTTTTTAAGTCGGTAGGCAAGATTTCTCGAGAACTATTCAACCGATCTTCATGAAACTTTACACAGGTCTTTCAGATACTATTCTTTTATATGAGAAAAAAAGTTGAAAAAATACTGTGTTTTACCCAAGAATCCCTCGTAACCCTGGATAACCTTTTATATTTATTTGTGCATAATTTCCAGTTTCATTTTAAACTATTATCAATTAAAATAGAATTCTTTGACTTACCTTAAACCGCAAAATATAACTATATATGTATGTATGTATTTGTAAGCTATTGCTGCTAATCCGTTGCTACACTAAAACGCACTTGAAATGAATTGGAATTAAACTATGAATTATTAATTTAAAAACCGCACAAATTTTAAATTTTTTTTTTATTTTTTATTAAAATTTTTTTTTATTATGAATATTATTTTTATAGATTTGAATAAATTATTTTTTTTATTAATTTCGATTTATTTATATTTAATGATATTGGCTTTTTAATATGCACAGATTTTTGTGGTTAACCTTTTTTATGAGAATTTTTTTATGTTTTCTTGCTATTAATTTGATTAACAGTAATGCCATATATGGATGTTTTAAACTTTAATTCTTTATTGCGTTATTTTTTTGTTTGGCCTTTAGAGTTGCTACTCGTTGCAATTTTTTATCAAATTTTTAATCATTCCATAGTGAATTTCACGTGCCACACAATTATTTATTTATTATTTTTTTTACGGTCTGGCATTCACTCACTTCGTTTTTTTTTTTTTTTTTTTGGTTTTATGTTTCGTTATTTGCTCTGAGCGGGCGGGCTTTTTATTGATATGCCTTGTTGCAGTTAATGATATATGCTACATTTATTATAATTAAGCAGAATTGTTTTTTATTTATTTGCTTTTCTCATTTATTTTATATTTATAGCGATTTTTATTATTTTTTTGTGTTTTTAATAAAAATACTGATTTTCCGCCTTAACGCCTGTAATTCTTCAGGTTTTAGCCAGTTTATTGCACTTGTTTGTCACATTTTATTTCACTTGGAGCGACGTAAATATTTTTCGCTTCAATTCAGTCAAATTTCTACGAACAATTAACGCGCCGAGCAAGGACATAGTCGAGCTGAAAGTAAACGAGAAACGGAAAAACTAATTAAAACTCATAATAAAAGCGGCAAAGTATCATTGAATATTATAAGAGCGCTCCTAAAAGCAATAAATGTCATAGCTGCGTGTGTATTGGTGCACTTATATTGTGATGTATAAATCACGCTTTTTATATACACGCTTTTATATAACATAAACTTCTTTCACAGTAATAATAATTTTTGCAGTTCTCCACTTTCACTCACGCTCCTCTCACACTATTTTTTGTATTTTAATACCTTACTTTTCTAATTTCCTCTAGCCCTCTTATTCACCATCAATGCCCAACCCACAGCTTTAAATGCATTTGTGCACAAAAATAGCGGGAACGAAAAAATCTCGCAAGCACTTGGCTTTGCCGTCAGATAATAAAATTCTCTCAAAATTGCAAAAGTTCGCAAATAATGCGTCGCCCCGCCCACTTGACCGGGAAGCTCTACAGTTACCGCAATTTGCAGATACTTCACACTTCCGCTTTTCAAGTGCTTCTTATTCTTACTTGATATTACAACAAAAAAGGCAAGTGGAGCATATGCTCAACTCACACTCACATACATTATATACACATATATGTATTACATATACTTACATACATATATTTTTATGTTTTGCACTCACACATCTGCCCACAAGACAACCAAAAAGTTCGGCTTTCCTGCATTTGGAAATTGCAGTGTTTAACCTCGATTTTATTTGTGTTTTATTGATCGTTAGCTAGCATTACTTTTTAATTTGAAGGAAAAATATTCAACAACAAATACAACTACAAACTCTTTAGTTGAAAAGTTTATTAGAGTAGCTTTAACAGACTTTTTAAAGAATCTCCAATTACTAATACCTTGTGCAAATTTCGGTAATCGTTCCTTTTTAAATTGATAAGTATAAACAATTTTTGATTAAAGAAGTGGGGAAGATTGATATTAATATCCGAAATAACTGTTTACTTTGAAACCAACGAAAAAGACGATATCATAAGTGTCCGTTCCCACGACAGTCGGATCTAAGTAGCCTGAACGGACCCGAATTTTTATCCGGCCAAGGACTGTTAACTCGGCACTATTCCTCGTAATTGCTTTAAGAATGTTTTATGCCGCGACAAAAACAACAACATCTATATAATGGTCCATATATAATACCATGGCTAGGAGTTCTGGGCATCACAAGCGGACAAGCGTCTCTAGCCTATGCCAGAATTATGCATAGCAGATGTAATACACTTATGCCTACGAATTTCCAGTCCTCGAAACACTTTTCACAAGCACTTTTTGGAAAGGCCTTCAGGTCTTTCAGTGAGTTTTGTTCCATCTCTTTCATCCTCTTGAAACGGATTCCACGAAGCGGCCGTTTGAGTTTGATGAACAAGAAAAAATCACACGCAGCCAAATCTGGTGAATACGGAGGTTGATCGAAGTTATTCATTGCGTTTTTGGCTTTTAATTTGGTCACAAGCGTGGTTCAATGCGATGGTACATTATGAACGCGTGAAATCCATGAATTTTTCTTCCACAATTCCGACCGTTTTTGCCGAATATTCTCACGCAAACGCTTCAACACAACTAAATGGAACTCCTTATTGACCGTTTGTCTCTTCGAAACAAATTCCTAAAACCATGAATATCGAAAAATTAATGAGCGTTTTGAACAGCTTTGGCATGTTTTTTTTTTTTTGATTATGCTCGTTTTTTTTCCTTAATTCCGATGATTGCTAACTTGCTTGCATGTCAAACTCATAAACCCATGTCTTATCGGCAGTTATAATGCTCTCCACAAATGTGGAATCGGAATTCGCACAATCAATCATATCCAAAGAGACCTCTTAACGGTACTCTTTTTGAAAGAAATTCAGATTTATCGGGACGAGTCGAGCAAGAACGCATTGAAAACTTAAAATATTCACCAAAGTAATTCCATCGGGCTCGAGGGAGATGTCGAGCTCTCTTGTCATCGTTTTAATACTTGCCTGATGAGCCTGATGATTTTCAAGCATTACATCCTTCACTTTTATAATATTTTCATCAGTTGAAGAGGTCGAAGGTCGTCCAAGCATGTCTTCAACGATCTTTCGACCGTCTTTGAAAGCTTTGTATCACTTGTAGGGAAATTTAATTACAATTTCCGAGTGATTTTTTGTCGCAATGTATACCGACATGATTGATTAAATCCTAAGCACATCTAATACTAACAGAGCTTCGAGTTTCTTGAAACGGTTATCAAACCATAACTATTATCCAAACATTTATATTAAATGGTCTGACCGTTAAACAAAAATAAAAATGAAAGGTTAAGATTTTTAACACCAATCTCAATCCACATTCAGAAAAAGGTTTGTATATAAACTAACCTTCAACATCTATAACCTAGAAAACGTATCACTTTCTTTCAATTTATATTTTGCCTTTTTTTTTTTGAAGTTAAACTTTTGTCTTCATCTCTTCAAAATAGGTACACCGACGATTTTGGCAGTGCTTTTTCTTGTTTAAGAACTCATTTTGTTTTAAAATGGGCCATGAGCCACTGCAAAAATCCCAATTCTCCCAAAAAACTATTTTTTAATTGTAATCCATTGCGGGTCAGAACCCTACAACCAGAAGTTGTCAGGCTGCGAGACCTTTGTGGTATTGTGACATGGTTCATGTCACCTTTGATAGGAGTTCGGACTGAATACTGACTAGGACAAGGTATGCGAAACTTATCGCACACTGATTGCCAAAATTATATGATGAAAGGCCCTTCTTTTACCAGACTGAAGTTGATGTATATTGATGGTTATCTTAGGAATATTTTGGGGTTGATATTAGCCACTATTAATTTTCAACGTATTCAGCGACCGAAATCGAAGCAAACAAAACAATAAAACTTTTGATATGGTGACACATATTCTGACACAGATTTCTTTCCCAGAAATGATCATTTTGGATGACTTGAGATAGTTCGATAAAGTCTACACTTTTGGGTTTACGGGTTTCAAAATGTCCATTTTTTATTAAATTCTGCAACACTTCTTATAATATTGCCAATTTTCAAGTTGATCCAAGTAATATTTTCGGAGATACAGCCTTAAGAACTTGTGCCCTCGAGGCTAGTGCGCCGTCTTTAAAGGTGTTTTTCTCGAAACTGTGTTTTTGAGCAAGATTTCTCGAGAACTACTAACCGATCTTCATGAAATTTTCACAGGTATTTCAGATACTATTTTTAAAGACTTAAATGAAGGTTTTTTTCGATTACAATAATTAAAACAAAAAAATTTCGCGAAATTTTCACTGTAATTTTCATTTTTTTTGTAAAAATGTTTGAAAAAACTCCAATTTTCAACTATTTTTCCTTCGTCCTCTTCAGTTCTATGTTAATATTTTAACTAAAACACATATTTTTTCACTTTAGAAGATCCTGTAAGGAGCTATCCTGCCAAGACGGGTGCATCTTTTTTCCGTGGGGTCACCGGAAATGGCGTCGCAATGGCCGAGTTTAATTTTTTATCCAAAAATTTCAGAATTTTTTTGTTTATACTGTATGCTTGTAACAATAAATTATTATAATATATAGTTTTTGTTAAACACCGTTTTTTTATAAAATATTTATCCTTCCTAAACCTGTTTTTATGGTATGCCATCACATTAATTTTTATTACGGCACGATGAACTATTTACTTTTTTATGGCCTATTTTTCATATTTTTTTATATTTACGCATGAAATTGTATCCTCATTTTAATACACAATAAGAAAAAATACCACATACACACACCCACAAACACTTTGCCGCAGGACATCCTAAAATTTCAAGGACACTTGCAAAGACAGAGCAAATTGCCCTGTTAGCATGAAAATCTCATACACATGCACATAAACACAGTCACAATCATTAGTATAAAGCCATTTGGCTTTTTTTTATCTTTTTTTTTTGTTTTTGTATCTTTTTTTTTATGGAGTAGAAAGTCTCAATATTCTTTTGGCAGGAGCACACGAAGCTAAGAATTATTTTAGACGCAGAAATTAATTAATGCTTTACTTGCTATTTTTATTTGAACACCAAAGCACTCGTTTTTTGGCGATTTGCTTAATTACCTCGAGCAATGAAATATGCTAAAAGCGAAGCACACAACGTAATCGTAGTAAATCAGCAAATTCACCGATGGGAAGCGTAAATGTAGAGGTCAATGGAGAAGATGGTGGAGCTGTTGTGTGGTATGAAGATTTTCATTTTACGTCACTTGCTTTGATTGCGAAGTATTTTGTTGCAATTTTTGTTTTTTGGTTGGTTTTTACTATAATTATATTTTATTACAATTTTCGGTTTCGATTATTTTATTAAAGTTAAAAAAATTATAACTTTTCACCTATTGCCATACACATTTCGATTTTCAAGCACTACCACAGCCAAGCAACTGAGCTGTGGTCAAGAAGAAGTGGGTTGAGAGGTTGGCTTTGCAATTGAAAGAGAGTAACAAGTAAATGGAAAATTTTGCACTTTTCATATTTTAATATTATGACAATATTTTTAGCACAATTTTTAGTGCTCAGCATTTTAATTTGGACACGCACAACCGTTTAAATTTGGCAAGACTTTCACTTCATAGGCTCAAGAACGCTACAGCCACTTGCTTTCGTATGTATGAGGGGGTGTTAAGCTGAAGAGCACACACGTATAACACAAAACGCGAACTTTCCTAAGTGCCTAGTAGTGTCACACATAAAACACCCCGCATAAAACTCATTGGAGGAAGCAGCGCGCTGCGACGCACTGCGTCAATGGTCCCGGCGACCATTAGCCGAACATTGGGCGATCTTACTAAGCACTGTTTGCTGCCAACCAAAACGATCCACGGATTAGATGCTAAAAGGACAGCACACACACATTTTTTTTTTTAGTTTGAAACTACTGTTACGCACTACCAAGCATACATATACTAGATCCGCGTCTTAATCACCACCGTCTAAGGCGACTAGTCCGCTTTTACGTGGCGAGCAGATATTCACCAGTTAACCACCCACTTTACACACACACCGCCACTTGTACTTCGCTCCCAATGCTTCACTGCGTTTTGCTCCTTCGAAATCAGGTATGGGTGCGGGTGTGTTGGCTGGCCCCCTTGCGCCTCGAGTGGTGCCTTCACTTTTCACTGTTTCCCTTTATTTCACATTTCCGTCGCACCACATTGGTTCAAAGTGATGGCGACACCGACGATAGTGGGCGCAATGCAACAACACTACAACGATACCGATAGTGACAACGACAACAACAACGACGACGACGGCGGCGGCGGCAGCAACAACAACGCATGAACGACAACAGCGACAACTTCGTTTGCGTACGCGGTTCTTAGCATCGCGGCGTATTCCCAGCGACTATCGGCCGCAAGCACACTGAGTTTTCTGGAGACCGACCAACCAACCAACCACACCGAAACGGCAGCGAAACAACCACCGCACGAGCGACGACGAACGTAAAAAATCGACAAACCGAAACGAAGCGTTGTGCAAAATTCGAAAAAACATCGCTTCGGTTGCTGCTTAAATGCAACAACAGTGGGAGTATTGCGCTCCGGCATGTGCCGCATAAAGAAAGCGCTGCGACTTAGCTGGTATACGAGTATATTGTGCAGCTAATTGGGAGATACACTTACCTTGAGCTTTTCTGGCCGACACAGCTTCTGTTCGTTGCCAGATTGTTGGAGAACCGGAGCGAAACTCAAAAGCGAAACAGAGAAAAGTTGGTGAACAATCAATTTGTGCTCCTTTTGGCTCTTACTCTCTATAGAGAGAGAGGGAGGCTCTCTAAGAGTGTGGTGTTCGGGAGAGCCGCATAGCGTTTGGTGAGATTTTTGTTTATTTTCCGATTAGCTTTGACAATAATACGACCAAAGCGACTCAGTGTTAACGAGGGCGGTGTGGCTAATTTTTGGGGGTCAAGTGATTAAGACGTCATCGTATAGCATGCGTAACACGTCACTAGTCGCAAAAACAACTTTCAGGTAGAGACAGTGGAGTAAAATTTGAAATATGGTGAAAATTAAAAAAATTTGTAAAGAACAAAGATTGGACAGAGCAAGACTTTGTTCAAAATTTTAAAATTGATAATTTATTCTTCAAAATATAAAAATATATGTCGTCTCACTCAATGTAATCCCTCGTGGCCCTATAATTCTGGCCTCTTTTTACGATTAGTTTCATGCAAACGACGCATAACACTCAAATAGTATTACTTCTGAACAGTTTCGCCTGTCGGAAGGAATTCGAAGTACACCACACCACGATAGTCGAAGAAAACTGTCAACATACCATTGATTTTGGACCATTTTGACGTGTTTTTTTCTTTTTCGGCTCAACTTTTCCACGATTTTCGGCTAATTGATCGTCTGTTTCAGGGTCGTAAATATTGATCATGGTCTCATCACCAGTAATAATGCGTTTCATGACATCCTGGTAATCGTAAATCTTAGAAAAGACCCGTGAAAAGAGTATCGGAACACAGCAATACTTCGTCGATTCCAAAGCTGCTTTTGACAGCCGCGATGTCTGAATTTGATATCCCTGCAAAACTAATACGGCTGTGTAAGCTGACGTTGAGCAATAAAACGAGCTCCATCAGCATTGGGAGGGACCTCTCCGAGTCGATCGTTACCAAACAAGGCTCCCTTTCGAGCGACTGCTTCAATCTTCTCTTGGAGAAAATAATTCGAGCTGCAAAACTAAACAGAGAAGGTACCATCTTCTGTAAGAGTGTACTGCTGCTGGCGTACGCCGATAATATAGATATTATTGACCTCAACAACCGCTCCATTTGTTCTGCTTTCTCCAGATTAGATAAGGAAGCGAAGCAAATGGGTCCGGTAGTGAACGATGGCAAGGCGAAATATCTTTTGTCATCAAACAAACAGTCGTCGCACTCGTGACTAGGCTCCCACGTCACTGTGGGCAGTCATAATTTCGAAGTCGTTGATAATTTCATCTATATTGGACGCAATATTAATAGCAACAACAATGTAAGTTTCGAAATCCAACGCAGAATAACTCTTGCCAACGATACTACTTCAGACTGAATAGGAAATTGAAAAGTGAGATTTTCTCTTTACGAACAAAGACCAAACTCTATAAGTCACTTATTTCCTGTTATATGGTACAGAGTCGTGGACGACGACAACATCTGATGATTCGACATTACGAGTTTTCGGAGGAAAAGTTCTGAGAAAGATTTATGGTCCTTTGCGCATTAGCCACGACGAATACCGCATGTACGATGAGTTGTATGAGATATACGACGACATTGACATAGTTCAGCGAATTAAAAGACAGGGCTACGCTGGCTAGGTCATGTCGTCCGAATGGACAAAAATGGTTTTCAGCTCTGAAAGTATTCGACGCAGTACCCGCAGGAGGAAGAAGAAGAAGGAGAGGACCTCCACTATGTTGGAAAGACCAGGTTGAGAAGGATCAAGCTTCTCTTGGAATCTGCAATTGGCCGCACGTAGCAAAAGGAAGAAACGACTGGCGCGCTGTTATTAACTCGGCTATAACTACGTAAGTGGTGTCTACGCCAGTAAAGAAGAACAAGACTAAACTCATTGCGAACGAACTGGTTTTTAGATAATAAGTTCGCATTGGCGTAACCCAAAGCTTAATTACCGAAAAAGCTCTCAAAGCTTACAATACAAAGCTATAAAAGTTGGAGAGCATAAACAGAGACAACTTTTTAAGCTTTCAAAAAACAGCATTAAAATTGATGAGAAATCGAGTGAACTTTATTAAGTGCAATTCAGAGAGAGAGAGAGAGCTATTGCTCTGCAGTATTCTCAACTCAGCCACACACTTAATCATTCGCTTTTCAATCGGCTAATATAGAGCGGGGACTGCTTCCTGCAGCTGAGTGCGACTGTTGCTTTGCTGCCTGCCACAGCGTGCGGCTGGTCACATTCAAAGGATCTCAACGAGCAGCTCGTCAACTTCGTTGCAGGCAATATAGGGCAGTGATGGCATACGAATGCAGGATAAGCCGTGTGGTCTAGTGCGCACTTGAAATCCCATTTTTCTACATATTCGTTTTAAATTTGTGCTTCCTGCTGCATTTTCGCTGCTTTTCCACTTCTCTTTTCAACCGGATTTTACTACGAAAATGTTGGTCATAGTAGATTTTGCGAATTTTCACACACCAGTTTTGCATGGTTCAGCTGCCGTGTGTTGAATTACGGTACTCGCTGGCGCTGTGGTGGCACATTAAAGGCTGGGAAGTGTATAAGCCAGCTCGTATGTGTGGTCGTTTGGCTTGTTATTTCAACGTGATGCTTCACCGAAGGTTTCCTCAATGGATGAACGCACAATCACACACCCACACACACACATAAAGCAACAAATCGGAAACTACGAGCGAAAAGGGTAGTGAAAAGTAAAAGCTGCCAGCAGCCACAACTGACGAAAGTGTCGAGAAACTGAAATAAGCGAGAATATCTGCAATCAATGCGAGTGAGGGAGCACCAATACACATGTATATATGTATGTGTGTTTGTTTGTGTGTATGTAAATGAATTGTATGTGAAAGCTGGCGTATTTCAACTTGATATGTGTTATATTTTATTTTCGTTGAAGTGTGTTTGCATAGAATTGAAATTCCGACTTAGCATTCACTGTTATATATGTATGTAAATATGTCTTAAGATGTATGTATTTTCGGCTGTCTAATGCATGAATTTCAGCACGTTTGTTGCATGTTCAAAGAAAAGCAAACTTTCAACAGTTTGCGTTTAGTTTTGATTGGCATAATGAGCAGCGTTTTCTTTTCAAATATGTACTTCTTCTAGTTTTATCATGCGGAATGTAATTAATTGTTTGGATAGGAGATGAAATAAAAGGCCAAAAAAAACTTTTTTTGTCAATTTATTCCTTATAATCCATATGGATTGAGTAATTTTATTCGGACTATTTGTACGTTATTATGCACACTTTTGACCCCTATATTGTCAATGCAGAAATATTGAGGCATAAGGCGGCAACAGAGCTTCCCCAGAAAATGTTCTGAGAAAAAAACAAGAAAAAACGTTAACTTCGGTTGCACCGAAGCTAAATACCCTTCACAGCTGCATTTTTGTTAGTAACTATGTGTCCAGTTTGTATGGCAGCTATATGTTATAGTTAACCGATCTGAACAATTTCTTCGGAGATTACATTGTTGCCTTAGAAAATAATATATACCAAATTTCGGTGAAGATACATTGGGTCAAATTTGCTGAAAGTTTTCCATACATGAAAAAATTTTTTTGATTCCGTTTCGTTTCAGTTTATATGGCAGCTATATGTTATAGTGGTCCGATATCGGCCATTCCGACAAATGAGCAGCTTCTTGAAGAGAAAATGACGTTTGCAAAATGGATATCTTAAAAACTGAGGGACTAGTTCGTATATATACAGACAGACGGACGGACAGGCAGACGGACATGGCTAAATCGAATCAGCTCAACATACTGATCATTTATATATATACTTTATAGGGTCCCCGACGCTTCCTTCTGGGTGTTACAAACATCGTACAAACTTAATATACCCTGTTCAGGGTATAAATATTTTACGGTGTTCACCATGTGTTAGGTTAGGTTCGGTTAGATGGCTGATCAGAGATCGCACGTGGACGATAACGATTCTAAGATGCCTTTTCTTGCTAGCTCATCAGCTTTGTAGTCACCTGCGATTCCGGTGTGGCCCGGCACCCACACAAGTCTTATAATAAATGCTCTCGCCGCCAGAGACAGTGATGCCAGACACTCTTCGACCAACCCTGAACGCACTGTGAATGAGTTTAAGGCTAGTCGCCGCTCTGCTATCTGAGTGAATGGTCACTTCTTTGAAGGTGGACACTCTCCGAAGCAGCAAATCGGATGGCTGCAGTCTCGGCTTGGAAGACACTGCAATGATCAGGAGTTGATAAGAACTCCTGACAGTAAACCCCTGCACCAGCCTTCCCCCCAAGCTTTGACCCATCCGTAAAGAAGCTTACTGTCCCTCTCCTCCAACGGCTTCTTCCCACCCATAACTCCTTCGTCGGTATATGGGCAGAGAAGGAGCCGTCGGAGTTCGTTATGGCGACTCCAGTATCTAGATGATCGGTATGCAGTCAAAGCTTGTGAGATATCTGAGTGTTCAGATGCACGCTCCTTTAGGAACCCAGATTCCCTGAGCCCAATATCCACTTTTGCGTCCATACACCTTCCGGCGATGTCCACCGGATTATATTAGAATTGCATTAAGTGCAATGGTTGGGGTGGACTTAATGCACGCACATGCTGATGAGCGCAGCCATCATGTTCACCATAACTCTGCTGAAAATTGTCCGAAATTAAAAAAAGAATAAAAACTAGAAATTATAATCAAATCTTCTCCTCATCATTTTTTGAATATATATATATTATATTTTTTTTTCATTTAAAATTTTTTGTAATTTTCACCTAAACTGCAGTCTGTTTGGTTGCATTGAAGAGCTGGAAGTTCACTATAATGGGTGGACCGGTATCGATCTATTATTTTAAATTTAAAAAAAAAAACAGGTTGACGGAATCGACAGAAATGTTGCAGAATTGGCATAAAACATGCAGTGAAGGTCGAAGTCATGACAACTTGCCGCATGGGAATCGTGCATCCACACCTCTGTTAATAACGATAACTTCGGAAAAGTTAAAGCAAGATGACTTGAAAATCGCCATGTTGACATCACAGATATAAAAGAGGATCTTCTACTGATCGAGAACAAAGCTAAAACTGAGAACACAGCTTGCTAAGTTTATTTTATACGAAGCGTGACAAGGCTACACTCGTACTAAAAGATTTGGATCTTGTGCAAAAAAGACGTCGAGCTGTGCGCTCAAAAATTAACTAAATCCGAAAAAACGCGTCTTAGTCAGTTAAAAATCAGAGTGATGCTCATCGTTTTCTTTGATTACCCCGCAATTCCTATGCTTCTGCTAGGTGCTATTAAGGCGATGTGATCCCTATTTGGAAACTTGGATCCAAGAGTCTTTATCCTGCGCATACAGACTGCTGTGCCATCAATTAGCAGGTGTTCTGGAGTTTCAGGCTACATGTCGCAGAACTGGCAATACGCACAAGAAGCTAGGCCCGTGTTTCTTGAGCTTATAATGACCACTGTAGAAGGCGAGAGCAACTTGGTATGGCCTGCAGTTATTGTCAATACCCTCCCTAACCTATTCCTTCATCCCTTACGGTATGAGGACAAACCGCAATGAAAGGTTCGTGTTCTACCATGTTCTTGGATGCTGCGGAGCGGGCGAACTCCTGAGCCAGTTCATTACCGGCTATGTCTTTGTGATCGGGCATCCAGATAAGGTACACTTGGTTACGATCTGATAAACTGTTCTAACCGATAGCTTTTAATGCCGCTGGACTGTCGGTGAGTATAAATATACGTTCATTGCGATAGTTGGATTGGAGATTTATCCTTACGCACCGACTTATAGTAAAGACCTCTGCTTGGAAAATGATCGAAAAACTTCCCAAAGATATGGAGAGTTTGGTACGTGGTCTTGCGACTCCTTCGACAATTCCCTCCAACATTTTCGAGCCGTGTGCATACCATTTGATTAAACTTTTTCTAAACAGTAGCTCAAGAGCGGAATCGTTTCATTCAGCTGTACTGTTGAGGGCTATCTTGATCTTCCTAATGAAGTTCACACTTTTAGATAACGCTGCCCCGGGAGAAGAGCAGTGGTATTTTGCCACTTAAGCCCTGCATGCGTGGGAAGAGATTACCTCACCTCTGTCACACCCTTCTGCCGTCATTTGGTGCAGTGTGTGTTTGGCTGCCTGGCCGTTTACTAGATGAAGCAGGTGTGAGATCCAACTTGACTTCAAGTGCCGCCGTCGGACATGTGCTCATGGCACCCGATACGCAGATGCAGACGAGTCGTTCCTGCTACGACAGTTGAAGTCCTAACGAAGTCTGCGATGCTTTCGAGTCCCAAGTTACCGATGCATATGTGATAATCGATCGCACGATCAAGGTGTACAACCACCAAACAATTCTTAGCTTGCTTTGACCCTGCTTGGTCAGATCAACATGCTGCTTCCACCCAAAAGTGGATGGAATCCAGGGTGAGACCAAGGTATTCGACAATATAAGTGAGAAGGGACCCGTGTTTCGTAAACGGTCGTCTTCGGGGGGTCTATGTTCAGCTCAAGTTTTCTCTAACTTATCTCTCAATATTTTTTTTTGAGGGTATAAGCTTTCAGTTTCTTAAATGAAACGCTATTGAAAGACCATCTCAAAATATTGCAACAACAACAAACTTTAACTCCCTGCTTTTCAGTATCTAATTTTCTATAACTAAATAACTGCTCCAAAGGAGTCTCCGTCACTTCACTTGTTGCTTATTCGTTTTCAATATGAGTGTTTAAAGCAAATAACTGTAAATAAAGCGCAATCAACTGGGGACAACAAAAAACTTTGTTAAAATGCACGCTAACACGACTAACAGTCACTTACATTTTTGTATGGTTGACTGTTCTTCTGCATGTACAGGAGTCACATTCCATTAGTAAGCGACCTGACAAACACGAGGAGGCAAAAAACGTAAAAATGTGAACGAAATAAATAAAAAAAAAACTATGATAGTGGTAAAATGCACGCGACCGCTAGGACACACACGATTTGCCGCTGTTGCACAAATAAGTTGCATGCACCACAAGTAAACAGGAAATAACACATACGAGCTGTGACATGTCAACCCCAAGTCGGATGGTTTCCCGTTGCACACAGCGTGTAAATGTGCTTATTTAATAAATAATTTTAATACAGTTGATAATGTGTATGTGTTTGGTCCTGAGGTGAGTATAATGTACAGATGTATACACACATATACATATATTTATAAATTTACATATGTAAAAAAAATTACAATTTTTTGGCATAATTGTCAGTCACCTTATAACACTTTTTATACCCGGAACATACACACTATTTGCTGCAAAGTTGATAATGCCCAAAAAGAAAATTCATGGACCACATATATCACCCAAAGTTTTTAAGATATCGAGCTGAAATTTCGCACACGGTCTTTCCTCCCCAAGAAACTCCTCGCTTATCCGTATCATCGATATCGGCCCACTATAGCATATGGCTGCCATACAAATTGTATGATCAAAATCATGTTTTTATATGAAAAACTTTTTTATTTGACGAGTTATCTTCGCGAAATGTGGCACGGCTTATTATCTAAGGCAATATTTTAATATGTAAGGAAATTGTTCAGATCGGACGACTATAGCATATAGCTGCCATACAAACTAGCGTTCGGAATAATGTGATTGTATAGAAAATTTCTTCATATAACGAGCCATCTTTACGAGGTTTGGCATAGTATATTACCCTAAGCTGCGCTACAATCTCCGAACATATTTTCTAGATCGGACGACTATAACATATAGCTCCCATACAAACTGACCTCTAAAAATTAAGTTAAAACCTCTTTTATATCCTTAAGTTTTCAAAAAATACACCTGTAAAGGGTATAATAGCTTCGGTGCAGCTAAAATTAATAGTTTTTCTTATTTCTTTGTTGCAACGCCGAATGTTGCATGTTGCACATGCTCGAACTCTTAACCCCTTTCAGTACAATTGAAGGGTATATAAAACGCCATAAATTCCAATTATTATTTGGCCACAAAATTTGCAGCAACAATAACAACGTGTTATGTTTTTTGCTACTTGCCACATTGGCAACTTTCGCCGAAACAAATAATCAGCGTTCAAGCGCATAATTCAAACTGCAATAACAATAATTTACAATAAAGTTTCATGCCTTACTTGTTTACACAACAACAACAGCAACAAAAATATGCACAAAAACAGTTATAATTGCAGACAACGGTTTTTCGCAGCATTGGTTATTTTGAAAATTTGCCAACAAATATTTTTTTTTACAATAAAAACACTTGGCAGAAGAAAGCATGCAGCCACGAACAATCAACAAGTTTATAAATAAATTGTAATGCGGTTAAAGTTCTGACGTTAAAGCGTGCCCGCGTCGCCTGTTTGCAACACATTTGCAACTTGTTAAAGTGGAGTACTCACAATTTGAGAATTGCGAAGAATAATAATAAGTCACTTTTGTAAGTATGCAATCACGAAATCTTAAAAATAGAGATATTAGAATAACATATAAGTAAAGAGTGAAAAAAGTACATTAACTTCGGCTACCCGATAGCCTTCACAGGTGCATCTTTTATAGCGTAAGAAGGTATAAAAGTAAAGATTTTGATATGTTGGTTTGTATAGCAGCCATATGCTATAGTGATCCGATCTGAAAAATTTCTTCAGTGATAGCAATATGACCTTAGGAAATAACATATACCAATTTTCATAAAAATATCTTGCCAAATAAAAAAGTTTTCCATACAAGGACTTGTTTGATCGATCTGTTGGTACGGCAGCTATATGCTATAGTGATCCGACCCTGAAAAATTTCTTCGGAAAACTTCATTATTGGCTTAGGCTTTTTAAATATTTACCACCATTTTGTAAGAAATCTTATCAAATAAAAAAGTTTTCCATACAAGCACTTGACTCCGATTTCTCAGTTTGTATGTCAGCTATATGCTATAGTGATCCGATTTCGGCAATTCTGACAAATGGGCAGCTTTTTGATAAGAAAATGACTTAAGCAAAATTTTAGCGGTGATCGGATTTTTTTAACATACTTTGTAGAGCCTCCGACGTTTCCTTTCAAGGTAAAAATTATAAAAAATAATTAATAATTTTTCCGATATTTTTCATTAATCATTGTGAAATATGAAGCTCTAAGTTTAATTATCAATATAAAACATATTCAAATTTAAAAATATTTCAATATAAAGATATTCATTTTTATTATTCTACATAGGTTTCGTTCACATCATTGAGGACAACACTGCGTATGATGAACATTTTAGCATACTCCTTAACAACACCGCCCCATCGCAAGGCGTTCGACGAAACATTTATGTGCTCGCGCATATTTATTACCCACATAAACTCCATGTTGTTTATGTAGACATTTTTACCCACATAAACACACGCACACGCACTTACGTACAACCATGATCAAAGTGTTTCCGTATGCTCTGCTTTCGCAACGTTTTACTCCATTTTGGCCTGCGTATGGTATTTATTGACCTACGACATCTGCTGCGTGAATTTATGGTTGGATTTGAGTGTTAAAAAATCAATTGATTTTCCTTTAATATTTTCCAATGAAAATGGTGGCTCCATAATCTTTGTTGTTTTTATTCTTATTCGCTTTATTTATGATTGTTGTGAAGCGCTTTTATGACCTTAGAGGAGTCAGTTTCATTCGTTATATAAATTTTCAATAACAAATGCCTTTAAAATCTACAAAAATGTGAAAAAGTAATATTTTTATGGTATTGTACTATTTACTTTTTTTTTAAATAATAATATAGTGGTATACCAACTGATCAAAATTGACCCCGACTGACAAAAAACTACATATTCGCGTATTTTGATACAAATCTTCATTAACACCTTCAAAATAGGCTCATAAGTTAATACAAGTTTGGCAAGGTTTAATCAATTTATCTATACCTTTGTTATAAACATGGTTTTTCTCGATTTTAGCACATTTTTGGAGTGCCATTCGCTGGATTTGTGGGCCATTGCGACGTCTTATTCAAAAGCTCATGCCTCGCCTTCAGCTACGTTCTCTAGCATCACTTTTACGACTTCTATTCATCAAGGAATAAGTGCTTGTATGGACTATTGTCTTAAGCAATGGTGTAATACTCGAAGAAATTGTTCAGGTCGGATCACTATAGCATATACATAGCTGTCAAACAAACTTTCTGGAAAATTATAAAAAAAATAAAGTTTTGAAAAAATAAAGTTCTAGGAATATTTTGTATATATGAAGGGTATTATCGCTTCGGGACAACCAAAGTTAATTTTTCTACCAGTCCGGTTCAAATTTGATCAGATGTTGTACCATAGTGCGGTCGTCTTTAGAAAAAATACCTAATAACTTTGAAATTAATGGCTGAAGTAGAGAAAAAGGAATAAAAATAAGACTATTTCTCTGCACGTCAACAGGGATAATATTAACAAACGGATTAACTCGATAAAAATATTCACTAGTTGTGTGAATAAATGTAACCTCAAAATTAAAAAAAAAAATACATGCTGTAGTTGGAGTTAAACAAATCAAAAACAAAAACTTTGAAACTCTTTAATTTTTTCGGGTGATTACACTAATCACTATTACAGTACTAATTGTTTCCTTAAGGGGTTACAAGGATTTACAGGTTTCAAAAAATCTATTTTTTTATAATCTTGTTAAATTCTATAACATCTCTAGCATATTGTGCTAAATTTTTTTTTCGCGGAGATAGAGTCTTGAGAACTTGTGCGCTTGCGTTCTTCTCAAATCTGTGTTTTTGAAGTCCGTTTCTCGAGAGCACAACCGAACTTCATGAAATTTTACACAAGTTCTTGAGATACAATTCTTAAAGACTTGCACGATGGATTTTAGTTTTTCCGCTTACAACTATTTGAAAAAAAAATCGCGAAATTTTCACTGTTAAGGTTTTTTTCGCTTTAGATGATCCTATAAGGAGTTATGGTGCCAACGGAAATGGCGACACAATGACCGAGTTTTAAATACATTTTTTCAAAAATTTCAGAATTTTTTGTATGAGAAAAAATATTGCTGAAAAAGGCTGTTTTTACCCGAGGAAATCCATGTAACACCTTAAAAGCCATTATAAAGCCGATAAAAAAAAACGAATTTGCTGATTTCTGTCGCTTTTTAATTTTCTTACACATTTTTGCCGACTTCATGAAACATTTCACACGCTATATATTTTTAAAAATTAAAAAAATATATAATTAATGGTCACTTCAAATTCTTGCTGTGTATTTTTGATTAATGATAACAACTGTATATTCAGCTTTAAACCGAACAAAAAAGTCATTATCGCCTTGTTACACGAGTATAAAATTCTAACTGCTAACGACGCAAATTAAGATAATAAACGTGCAAATAATTAAAAAGCAATAAGACTCTGCGAACGCGGCAAAAATTTTATAACATTTTTCAAGTGTTTTTGAAAATAAATAGGAATATGTAGTTAACGACTTATCTCACTCACACACTTACAGATTAGCATACGCTGGATCAATATATTTTAATAATATTTCCTATCGTAAACTAATATTTATTTGTTTTCCGTAAATTATTTACTATTCGTTCTCTTTTTTTTTTTTCGTTGTTGTTATAAATATATAAATATTCATTTTGAGACTTCTAACAACACTAAGCGAGCTTTTTTTGTATATGATATAAGTGTGATCATTTGTAAATTTGAATTTTCCGTGCGAGGTTATGTCAACGAACGCATTTGCCTACCGCCATTTGTTGTTGATGCGCTCATAAGTGGCCGATTAGAGTTATCCAAAGATTTTACACGGCCGGAAGAGCTTTTTTTGTGTAAACTCAAAGTTTCTTATATAACAAACAACTTGCAATGCTTCAGTAGCTTTAATTTTAGTTATATAATGTATAATCACGGATTAATACGTCTCCACGCGCACGCATACTTCGGTATTTAAGGCAAAACAAAAACATTTTATTTACACTTTAGCTTCTTTAAATCACAAAACACTGCAAATTTAACACATTAATAGCTTTTAAGCACTAAATTTTTACTAATAATCAACAAATTCACTTTCACAGAAAAATTAAATTTGACATTTGGAATAATTTAGAAATAACAGTATGGCGGCGGATGTGGCGTTGCCAACCACATTCCTTCCAATGACATATTGGTGGTATTCAGCTTAGGGAGGAATTTGGAATATAATTTTAACAAAGTTGTAGGAAAATTGAGACATTTTTGAATTTGAGTATGGCGCCTAAGAATATGCAATGTTGTGCAGCTTATTTCCGTCTGCTTTTAAAAATAGATTATAAAGTATAGAAAAGAAATACGTAAACTTGTTTTTACATTCTGAAATGTTTTACCAAAACAAAGAAAAATGAAAATCATTCTTAAAAAAAAACGCAGATTGAGTACGCTTTAGTATAATAAAATTGCTTAGGTACAGAAAAATAATGCAAAACAGATAAGATAATAATAATCTGATATATTAAATATGCACACAAATATGCACATAAAATGATACATACACGCATATACCAGCATACACATATAAATAACAAAGAAAAAAACAAAATTATATGTTCGGGTAATAAATTTTTGGTGCTTGACCTTATTCGCTGCAAAAATATATTAAATTATATTAAAATCGATGTATTGCCAGCGCAGCGCAGCAGAAGTAATGCACCACGGCAACAGCAAACAAACCCATTGGAGATAACTCAAACAATATTTAAGAATAAACAAGTTTATCGCCAAACGAAGATAAGACAAACAAACTGATAATGAAAAAATTAAAAATTTCATTTTTATAAAAAATCTGAAAAATTTTCACTTTACTTTCAGCTTTGAAATATTACAAAAAATATTATCGACTTTTGGATACACGTATAACATTATATTTTATGCCTAGATTTAAAAAACATTAGTTTCCGATTAAATGCAACAATATGACCGGCTGAGTGTGCTAATTCACCGGTGAGATTAATTTGTAATAAAGCACTTAAGGTTGCATGCGGAGCGCACCATCAATGCGAATAGTCTCGCCATTCAGCAATGGATTTTCATAAATGGCCTGTACTAAATGCGCATATTCCGATGGATCACCAAGACGTTGAGGGAAGGGAATGGATTTGGCCAAGAAGGTGCGCACCTTCTCTGGCAAAGCCTGCAACATTGGTGTGTTGAAAAGACCAGGTGCAATTGTACACACACGTATGCCTTGTGTGCTAAGATCACGTGCAATTGGCAATGTCATGCCAACGACAGCAGCTTTCGAAGCCGAATAGGCAGCTTGTCCAATTTGGCCATCATATGCAGCAACTGAAGCGGTATTGATAATAACACCACGTTGTCCATCTTTATTTGGCTCGTTGACACCCATTACACCGGCCGCTAGACGAATGACATTAAAGGTGCCAGCCGTGTTGACCATAAGTACGCGTGTAAAATCTTCCAAACGATGAGGGACATCCTTATTGAAGTTATACGTCTTGACAGCTGTAGCTGTGCCGGCACAGTTCACAGTTAAATCGAGACGTCCGAACTTTTCCTTGGCCGTCTGCACGGCAGTTTGTACATCCTTCTCGGAGGTCACATCGACTGGTACAAAAATCACATTATCACCAATCTCTCGTGCCACTTCACTGCCTTTCGAGCTGCTCAAATCGGCCAAGACAACACGAGCACCTTGACGTGCCAATCTTTCAACCGTAGCGCGACCCAAACCAGAGGCACCACCAGTTACAAGAGATACGGCGTTCTAAAAGAATATATGAATTGTTATCAATAAACGCGATTTGGTTCGACAGTAGCGATTGTATAATAAAACAAGTGTATCTTCGTGGTAAAGCCATATATGTACGTATGTACACACCCCCACTGAGAGGTGAACTTTGGACTTTGTTTACCAGACAGCAAAAGACAAGACCTACGTTGTTATCTATATCATTGTACTTGCCTTAATCATGTTGCTTGTTCTGTGTAAATATTAAAAATGACTTCTTTGTGTTGAAAACAACTGTTTATAAAAAGATACGATGATATTTTGGAAAAACACCGGTTGCTCCTGCAGTCAATTGAAACCAATTGGCAGTGAGAATCCAATTAGAGCATATCAGTGTTCTAAAATGGCAGCAATTATTTCCAGTGAAGAGTTGCATTTTAAAGGTTTAACTGAAATTTAATTAATAATGCGTCATCAGCTCGTAAATGTGTTCGCCCTTTGGACTTTCGTTTTTGTTTACGTATTTGAAAAAAAAATAATTAAAAATAAAACATTCGAATTTTGTGTACCCTCGGCAGCCTATGTTAACTTTGCAACGCCAAGCCTTTATATGGAAAACATTTTATTTGACAAGATATCTTCCCGAAGTTTGAAATTCTGTCATACAAACTAAACCATTAAAATAAAGTTATTCTATGCAAAAAATTGTTGTGAAGGGTATTATAGCTTCGTTGCAGCCGAAATAAACTTTTTTCAATAAGACTTTAAGCCAGTAAACTTCAATTGTCTTTAAATAACACACCCCACCTCTTTAAACAATTTAAATCTAGTAAATTTTTTTGTTTTCTGTAGGTTTTTCTATTATGTTGTATTAATTAATATATACACATATGGTGAATTTGTAGTATTTAGGTTCATTTATGTATAATATGTATCTATAGGCCTATTTTTTCTTTAATTATTCTAGTAAAAAAATTATAAAAATTAGAAAATATTACACTAATTTGTAATAAAAGTTCATTAATTTTCTGGCGTCAATATTTTTTTGTTCACTTAAGGGTTAAATGAGTCAGCTGTCAGCTGTGAAAAAATTGTTTCCCATTCAAACAAATTGCTGAAAAATAAATTCCACACGGTTTATCTATATTTTGTAAATTATTTTATGCATATTCAAGGATTCCTAACAATAATAAGCAATGGAAAAGCGACAGCTACGAAATAGCAAGTCCAAAACGGACGAATGGATAAAATGTCAGTCCAAACAGAGGCCTGGCCAATATTATATGTTCAATAAGGCAACAGGCGAAACCAAATGGTGCAGTGAATTCAAAGAAGATTCGCCTTTAAACAAATCAAATGATACAAAGAAACCAGCATCGCCACCAAAGAATATAAGTAATTTAAAAATTAACACAAACATAATTTTGTTGAATATAACTTTTAATTTTTGGTTTTAGGTGCAAAATCCATACGAACACCAGCACAGGATCGTCTTAAGCGTTTGCAACATGATTTAAAAAAGGAGCAAAAAGAAAAATTAGCACAGAAACAAAGCCATAGTACACGACGACAGCGTATTCAAGAACAAGTTGTAACCACAAGCAAAGAAAATAAGAGTATTGCGGTTAAGGAAACAAAAAATAAAACTCCAAGAACAAAATCCACAACAGTTATTATACCAACCGATTCCAGAAAGGATTGTCAGCCATCAACAAGCAAAGATGCTTTATTAGTTAATAAAGAAACCAATAAGCGAACAACAAACAGCTCATCACAAATAAATACCACCATAAATAAATCAAAACAAAAGTCATCAAAAACTCAAAACAAAAAACGTACATCCGCTGAAGCAACAGTCGAAACGACGATGAAACGAAAAAAACTTTCAAATCAAGACCTGCCCCTCAAGGAAAAAGATCCACCAAAAACCGAAGACGCAAAAAATGAGGCGACTTCCCCCAAGCAAACTGCTGTTGTAAGTGGTATTGGTAGCGGCATTGTAAACAAAATAAAAGCTATTTGCAAGAGTACCTTCAACAGCTATTGCAACGCCAAAAACGCTTTGAGCCAAAAACCATTAAAACCATGTATCAAGCCAAACAGTTTTAAAATACCAAAAAAACCAAGTGGAGCACAAAGTTCTGAAAATTTAACAGTACAAATTAGGGAACCTGAAAATCGCAACGCCTATGAGGATGGGACCGAAAGCGATATATCCAACAATAGTAATGACATATCTAGTGCACCGATGACCATTGTAATGAAAGGCACCGCAACGCCATCTAATGGCGATGCCAGTGTGGATTTTAAAGCAATCGCCTTAACTACAGTGCCGTCACAGTTATATACATCGCCTAATCGTGCCTTGCCTGCCTATCCGCAGGGCAGTGGTAAGTTTCAATTGGTCTTTAGGTACACATAAATTCATTTGGAATATCCTTGCTTTCAAGCTAATTCGCGCTTAGAACGTTTACGTAATTCACTTACCCAACAAGCGTTCGCAAAGGACCAAAATCTATCCACACCAACGCGCCTATGCGCATCAGCGTGTTCATCAGCTCTAGCGTGTGTACTACGCGACACGACGATGGCGGACGAAAGTACTGAGAATATAGATGGTGCGTACAATTGAGAAATGTTTTTAAATAAACTAATATTTTCAATATATTATTATTTCGCATGTTTCTAGAACCGATGGACTGGATGCCAATTGAAGAGCTGAAAACGGAAACAATTGATTTATCTAGCAATGAGTCCAGCAATCAACAAGCTGAAACCATGGGCGAATACTATGGCACCGTCAATGAAAATCTACTACGTTACGCCGTAGAACAGAAAGTTTGTGCGGCAGGTACGATTGACAGATGGCTTAATGATTATTATTATTTTGTTTTGGATACAAACGTGTTGTTGCAACATTTAGCATTCCTTGAAGAGTTGTACCACATGAAATTGTGCGGTTAGTATCAAAACTAGTAAACAAATATTAATAATGTGCATAAATGTCTCAACGACCTTCTTCACTTTTCAATTAGATACCGGCGGTACCATACTGTATATACCGTATAGTGTATTACAAGAGCTAGACAAATTAAAACAATTTGCGGTGGGCGATGGCACCAAAGTGCTGGCAGTGCGCGCTATCAAATACCTTAATTCCAAGTTCGAAACAAAGAATAAACATTTACAAGGTAAATATTAGTTTTAGCCATATGTAAAAATTGAGTACACTTACATATATGTGTGAATATTCGTTCTAATTACTGTTTTTATTGCAGCACAAAGCGCACTTAGCGAGCTGGAACACCTTGTCGAAATCACTTCGCCAGACGATCGCATAATCAACTGTTGTTTACAAGTCAAACAGCAAATTGATCATGTTATCTTATTAACTGAGGATATAAACTTGCGTAATAAGGCTATTTGTAATAATATTTTAGTGTCGACAAAATCGGATCTTGTAGCGAAGCATACATAAAGGCGACAGCTGCAAATTTAAATTGACATTAATTGTACATTTGAAAAAAAAAGCAGTTGTGTATGAGGTTATGTCTGACAAATGTGGTTAACTAGTGATACACTGCCATGCTAGATGTTTAAGTTTCATATAAATTCAATTCGTGTAACGTAGAACGTAAACTATTTTAAAAACGAAACTCTCAATAACAACGCAACATCATTTTGTTTCGTTGTGTATTATTGAACAATTTGTGATATGGAGAAAAAACATAACATTACATAGAATTATATAATAAATAATAGTTTAGTACTAAATTTAGTTTGTAAACTTGTTACAAGTGTTCGCGGAAGTTACATTTGAAATATGTAAATGAATTGATATTTTTATACTCGTATGGAACGAAAATTACATTAATACTTTTTCAATAAATCTGAAGAATTTCCAATGCAAGCAAAATCCATTTTATATACCCAAGTAACTGTATATTTAAATGAATTAAATTTTATGGGCCAGCTATCTTTTGCCGGTAAGTTGCCGCCACAACAAATATTTACACAAGAATTTCATACACCGTTTAAACAAATTGCACGGCAGGTACAGTGGCGGTGAAAAATATTTTTCAGAGCAAATAATTTCTAAAGATGTACCAACTTCATTGTTATCATTAACAGTAAAGCTTTTTAAAAAATTACTCATAGAAAAACATTTGTTAAAATTTAATTTAAGCGTACCTCATCTAAATAACAGCACTGTAACCGTAAAGCTATATCCGAGCAACCACACGGATTAACAATAGTTATTTATTTTGAACATCTTCGCTTTCAAAAAATACCAGTTTTTGTAGTCTTCAGTATTTCAGCATTTAGGTCTCTTTATTACGTTTTTATTTGTTGTACAGTGCAGAGGTGCGGTCACTCCCTATACCGCGGTGAGTTTGAATTTCATTTCATAATTTTAAATACAGCAAAATTTTTTTTAGTTAGAAGAGTTATATTATAGTAATTAAATTGCGTAATGTGTTTATACTATTTTTCATTTAAAAGTGCCACTAGTATAGAGCGTTCAGGTATTGCACTTGTTAAGCGCGGTTCTGATGGTGTTTGCTCTCCACCAGTGGTGGCCCAAAACTATTCGTATAGAAAACAATTTGCCTGTAAACGTTCGAGCTGATCGGAGAGTGCTTTTTGCTCAGCTGTTAAACGATGTATTTCCTGCTGTTCCTCAAAGCTAAGCGGCTTACGTTTGGCTTTATTTTGCATTGTGCGTTTATAAGCCTCGAGTATTTCTTGGTCAACCGTGTCGAGTTTACGTTTGATTTCCAAACGCTTTATTTCCTCAGCGGCAGACTCATGTAGTCTTTTCAATGCGGCACCATTGTACTCAGCTATTGCTGATAATTCGGAAATTAAACGTTTTATTTCCGCATGTATTTCATCTTCATCATTATTTGGAAAGTCATTCAAGTCCAATATACCTTGTTCGATTAGTTCTTTTTTGACACGTTTTTCAATATCAATACAATTGCGTAGTAACGATAGCGACCGGAAATTCATTTGAGCGGAGGAGTGTGTATTTTCACTACTGCTATTGCTGCTATCAGCCACGGCCGATGCCGCTAATTCGCTGGGATTTTGTATCAATTGCTCTTCTAATAGCGCCGACACTAAACGTTGTGTCAAAGGTCCGGTAACACACTCATCCATCATGGATTCAGCTTTTTTTAACATAGCACTTGCAGCATTATTTTGCGGTTTTAAACGATTTGAATTAGCATTGGGATTTGAAGCTTGTTGCACTTCCTTCATATCTTCTGTAGCCCATATTGTTGAGTAATGCGGTCCCAGTTCGGGTATAGGCGGCACTAGTGGTCCCGAATACTGTTCCAGGAGATCATCAAGCAAACGCAGGTCTTCATTTGTTAATGGCATACAATATGGCTCAACGGAAAGCCAAAATTTATTTGGCGTATCATTTTTGGGTAGTGTGACTTTTTGCAAATGATGATCACGATTTTGTCCATGACCATGAGAACCGGTCGGTGGCACATAGTCCATGCTGTCATCAGTATTCGGTGCAACTGGACTGTTTTTAGCATGTTTTGTGTGTTTTAGTGACGAAGCGGGTGTGTGTTTGGGTTTACGTACACTTGACGTTTCCTCACGCTTACGTTTACCGCTGGACGAGCTATTTGTATTGGCTGTTTGTGTTTCGCCACTAGCACCATGCTTCGTGCGGCGTTCGTTGCGTCGTTCATCTTTGTCCAAACTCTCATATTCTGACTTGAGTACGCGATAACGTAGAGCAACACTCGAAAGCAATGTTTCAAGTTCTAGTTGTATATTGTCTAATTCCTCTGCCGCCAAATAGTCATCGACTGAACGTTGCAGCGCTGCATGATATGTCGGTAGTTGTTTATTGTTGTCTTTAGTTTTTATTAGTGGTATGTTTATGCCAACGCTACTGGCGTCAGCATCAGGCTGAGACGTTGTCGAAACCGGGCCGGTTTTTCCACCAGTTCTGTTACCACCACCTGATGAGCTGGCACCGAAATTTGACGCCTTAACTCCTTTTGTATTACTTGTTGCCATACTTTGTGGATATTTGTGCCAAAAATTATTTTAATTAAAAGTTTTTATAGCAGTCTTTTCACAATTTACGTTGTATTGATTGAGAATGATTTTATTCTGAGTTGTCAATGGTCGCGTTGCCAACTATAATAACCATATTGTTTACACATGTTGCGAGTGTTGCTTCTTTAATAACGTTTGTTTTAAAATTTTTATTTTACTTTTCCAAATTACATAAATTTAAAATTAAAATAATACTTTTTTATTAAATTAATTATAATACAAGAGAACAGAATCAATATGAATATAAATAATGTGACGAAACTTCGATAGTTCAACGCTTTTAACGGCTTAATTTCCCGTGCAAAAAGAAGTTTCACACGTTCCGTTGCCATGCAACTCTGTACTACCTGAGCGAATTGCTATTTTGTTCGGCAGCTCTCAGCTGTTCTTTGTTTAGTCGCCGCTGTGAATTCGTCGCGTTAAGTATTTTACTAAAATTATTTGTGTGCATTATATTTACTTTAAAAAAGGATATTAACCTTGTTTTTATTAAAAAAATAAGTAATAATAACTTTACACAGTGTCTTTAGTTTTAAGAAAACAAAACTTATACAAGTATCTAAAAAGCAAACACTATTGAAATAAATATTAATAACAAGTTGAAATACGTACAAGTATCAAAAGTTGTGATATCAATTTTCAATTAGAAACAACAAAGTGTGATCAATTAATCAGATTGCTGCGGCACCACTACGGCGACTAATATAAAAACACCAATTGACGCTGCTAAATTCGATGCAAAGGGTAATATTCAGAAATTTTAATTTCGCCAACGTTTGCACATTTCAAAATTCCACCTGATTTACGTTGGGTGGTCAATGAACACCCAATAAATAAATGAGTTTTAATTAAAAGTACGCGCTGTATTCTACATTGATTGTGAAACAGCTTTTAATAAAGCAACGCGTAATTATCTGCTTTACTGATTAGTTGGAGTACAATTTAAGTACCTGAAAGCTCGAGTATATAACTTTACTTGGAGTTATGAAGAGCGATTTGTTTACTCATAGTTATAGTAAACTTTTTTATATTTTATTTCTATTTTAAATATATATTTTCTGGAAAAGTTGAAGATCTGCTCTAACAAATTCTAGGAAACACGTATTAGTTAATAATTTTTTTTTGTAATACAAATAAGTTAAACGTCATTAATATATTGTTTTCATGTGACTAGTTATGCAGTTAGACGTTAAATAGCTTCAAATAACTTCACTAATTGGAATGTAGGCGTTAAACGACAACTGAAATTGCCTGGTTATAAACATATCCTAATCGAACTCATTGTTTTAGAAATATAAAATAGATGCAACAAATCACTTTATTTACATCTCGGCCTTTACCTTGGCCCAGTTAGATATCGATGTTTGTTTTTTATTAATTTTATTTAGTTTTATTTAAGTAATTAATCTTCCCTTAAATTTCTTTGAAAAAATGCTTGATGTGAGGCCGGTTGAATTTAATTTATGTGCGTAAGTGACATAAGAAAGCAGCAACTATGTTATTTGTTTATAATTGCTACAGTTTTAAATATTAATATTAAAAAAAATGTTTAGTCGCGTCTTCATACTTTGCGCTTCTCCGCCAGACAAAACAAAGAGTCAATAAAGCTAAGTGCGTTTACAGTCTGTCTAGTAGAAGCGTGATCGCCTATAACGTTTTCGATGCTAAATAAAAAACATTTTGTTTGTAATAATATTGAAGAACTACTTTGTATAACATGTGATATCACCCATTTCGCTATTATGACCACACAGCTCGCGATCATATTTGCACTAAGTTCTGAGCACACTTCCGAGCAACTAATTCAAACACCGAATTGGACCTGTTAATTGTGCCATAATTTCAAATTTTAATTTCGAGTTTCGCCTTTATTGCCACCTATTTTCTTGGTGGCAATCAGCATTAAGAGTCTAATGTAACACTACACCATTTGCAGATTTCCAGCTTTTGCAAGCACATTTCCTGCTATGATTGGGGTCATTCCTAGCCGAAATGCTCGAAAAAGTTCCTCTTGGACTTTCCGAAGACATCTTCGCAGCTGATGGTTAATAAACGTTTGTAAATTTTTTCATTAAAAGTATAATTTCTGGAACCAATCTCAAATCTTTTCAAATCCAAGAGAACCGATGGATTTTAACATTTTAATCGTTTTTGGTACAAAAGTTATAACTCATTAAAAAATTCACCTATATGATTTTCATGTGACTAGTTATGCAGTTAGGCGTTAAATAGTTCAAATAACTTCACTAATTGGAATGTAGGCGTTAAACGACAACTGAAACTTGTCTGGCTATAAACATATCCTAATCGAACTCATTTTTTTAGAAATTCAAATAGATGCAACATATCACTTTATTTATAACTCGGCCTTTACCTTGGCCCTGTTAATATCGATGTTTGTTTTTTATTCATTTTTATTTAGTTTTATTTAAGTAATTAATCTTCCCTTAAATTTCTTTGAAAAAATGCTTGATGTGAGGCTGGTTGAATTTAATTTATGTGCGTAAGTGCATAAGAAAGCAGCAACTATGTTATTTGTTTATAATTGCTACAGTTTTAAAATCTATAAAAAATGTTTAGTCGCCGTCTTCATACTTTGCGCTTCTCCGCCAGACAAAACAAAGAGTCAATAAAGCTAAGTGCGTTTATGTCAACAACCATTTAATAACTCAGAATAGTAAACAATACAATTATGGCTTTGTCTACCAAATAACATCGACCGGTGCAGCACACGTTTTCGGCACATGTCAAACAGGTTTGCAAGATGTTTTTTGGTGCATGGAATAAATTTACAATGCATCTGTAACGTACCTTTTAATGGCAATGAGCGGCTATACATGATTTTTGTAGCTGCATGACCGCAATTTTGTTTGCGTATGAGCTTAAAAATTTACAGGAATCGCATTTGCCGCTTAATATACATATTCATATATGTACATGTGTACACAAAATTGAATTTCCTGTTTTTCACCGCAAAAAGTTTTCCAATGTGTAATGTACCAAAAGCGCCTGCATATTCAACAGCCAAACACACAAAATATAAATGTTTTTTGAATAATGTGATATTTCTTTGGCCAATATTTACCAAGTGCTAATTATATTTTTTTATTGGAATTTGTTGCCACTTAACTGGCGTCATTGTTTATTTATGTACATATGTATGTATGTATGTGGCACTGATTTAATTTTTCCTTTATATTTCTAAATTACTTTTTTGCGTTATATTTGTGTACATATGTATGTATATACATATGTAATTATTTACCCGTAGGGAAGCTAAAAATTGCAGCGAAATAGAGATAAGCACGACCCAAAACACACTCATTATAGTCATAATCAGTGATAAGAGCTCGACAAACTCTTGACGAACTATTTAGAATGCCATTATTTATTGTAACTTTCAAGTTGATGCTGAATTGCTTGAATCGCCGCAATGAAGAGCAGTTTGTGTCAAAAGCATACGCATTTTTATTCAAGATTGAAGTGTAGTTGAAGTAGATACATGTGTACAAACTTCCACAAGCTTATTGGCAACTAAAAAGCGAAGAGTGTTGAAAGAAATTTACCATTTTTTATATTTATTCATTATAAGAAATTGTCTGAGAGATGTACGTTTATTTTCAACTTTAAAATGCTTACGATAGCTCGTAAATAGATAATTTAACGCTCTCCACTTGAAGTGATCACACCTACAACATATCGATCCATCAATTTTCAAGTGGATATTAATATAGTTACTATATGAGCTTACTTGTCTAAAGTTTTTAAATCATTTTTGTGCTTTCCCACCTACACACATACATACAGACATACATACATATATGCGTGTATGTATGTACATGTTTGTGCACATCCTAAGCATTGGTCATAGCAGTGCACTGTGCCGTCAAACATGATTGATTGCCTGGGAATGCTTGTCGAATAGATAACACCATGTATTTCGTATCAAATTGCATGTTAAGTGGATTAATCGAGTGAATTAAATGCTCATATTCCGATATGTGTACTCAGGCATTAAAATACATATGTACATAATTAAAATTAATAACTGTTACAGTAGTCAATTTCTAAACAATTGCTTCTGTAGGTTTTGGAAGGCAAGCCCCTATCGATTAATAATTTGATTTTTATATACTGAACAGGGTATATTAAGCTTGTCACGAAGTTTGTATACCCAAAAGGAAACGTTGGATAATCTATAAATTGTATACATATGTAAGTTATATAAATAATCAGCTGAGTTGATTTGTATGGGAGAACTGGTCCCTAATTATTTGAGATGTCGATCTAAAATCCTACATACGTCCCTTTCTACCCAAGAAGCTGCTCATTTGTCGAAAGCGCCGACATCGGTCCACTATAGCATATATCTGCCATACAAACTGAACAACCAAAACCCGCCCAAAAAGTGGAGTCCTATCGTCCGATAACTCTCCTCTCCTCAATGGTGAAGACAATTGAGTCTTGCTACTCCCGACCTTCCTTCAGCCTTCACCACCTGAGCCTAGCAAACTACCAACATGGCTTCCGAAAAGTACACAATACCACCACAGCACTTTGCGTCATAAACACCCAGATAGTTCGTGGTCTTAACCAGAAATCACCCTGTGAGAGAACGATCCTCGTAGCGTTGGACTTGATAAAAGCCTTTGACACAGTCAATCACACAACGCTACTGCAGGCCTTTGAAAAAACTATGCTCCCTCTAAGACTGAAGGGGTTGTCCATGAACTATCGTCGTCAATCATACGTACTCTTTCGAGGAAAAAATTCAAAACTGAGAAGAATTAAACAAGGGGTTCCGCAGGGTGGTGTCCTCTCCCCGCTATTGTTTAACTTCAAAATCTCTAAACTCCCACAGCCACCGGAGGGAGTTTCCATAATCTCATACGCTGTTGATTGCACGATATTGACGTCGGACAATCAGACAATCGATAACATGTGTTCAAAGATAAACTGCCATCTCTCGGAAATTTCTAGTTTCTTCTCTTCACGGAACATAAAACTCTCCCCCAACAAATCCACAGCGACCATATAAACAAACTGGACGAGGGAGTGCAGATTTGACCTTAATATTGCAGTCGATGGCGTCAAGATTCCGACACTCCATCGCTCCTTTACTTCCAACGATCGCGATTATTGCCAAAGTACAGAGCCGCAACAAAATCCTCAAGTCGCTAGCCGGCAGCATATGGGGAAAAGACGAAAAAACCTTGTTAGCAACTTAGAAGGCAATCGACCGACCAATCCTTAACTACGCCGCACGGCAGCAGTGGATCCAACAAAGGTTACGCGTGCAATGACACTGGCCACCTCTTTGCATGCCACACCAACCCCACTCATCTGACACCCCTCTCCCATTAGTCCGCTCCCGTCGAAACAGAAGTTTCCTAACTTAGCTAATCCTTACCATCCTATCGGGGACTAGGTACCCGCTAAAGCAACAACAACAACCGAAACCCAGTCCTTGTATGGAAAGCTTTCTCGTTTGATGAGATATTTTTTATAAAATTTGGCATGGATTATTGTCCTAGGTAACGGCACAATCTCCCTAGAAATTGTTCAAATCAGACCACTATAGCATATCGCTGTCATACCTACCTACCCACCTATCAAACTTAAGCGATCGTCTCAGTGTGAAATTTCGAAAAATCGATTGTTTTTGTTGTATTATCGGATAGTATACACTGTAATAAACATTCTCTCAAATCTTTGAAATCGAAATTCAAATTATTACCGTCGCTACAGCGTTTCTTGTAGAAAGGGAACAGTTTGGGGTACGGAGCGAGACTATCCTTAAACGCATTTTTCACAGAAAGGTGTTTTTCAAAATGGTTTCCACTTTAAAAGAAGAGTTTTGAAGATATGTATATAGTTTCTAAAACATTTTTAATGTCATTCTCTATCACGCTATAGAAGCTTTCTGTTCTATTATGAAATCTTCTTATTTTTTTCTATGAAGCACTGTCGAAAAAAGTGCCAAATTCGACCAAAATTATTGTTTGATTTGTTTTCTAATATTTTTTTCTATCATTAATGCCAATTAATTTTATCAATTACTCTTCTGACAATTTGTTTACCAAAAGTTTGAAGTAATTTGCTTGCAAAACACTCAGTTTCGTTATTTTTCACCAAAGTTAGCAATTGTCTACAAATTGAGAGATCATTCTCTCAAACTTTCCCTTTATTCGTGACATCTTTCAATCACAAGTATAGTGTTAGGTATTGCAATCACCTTATTTGACTTACGATATTTTATAAATTTTTTATACAAACTTTGGTGCTACACAAATAGAATCGTCAGTATATAATACCCTGCTTCATAAAATTTATATATACCTCATATTCATGTCACTCACCCACTCTGAGTTCACATACGTTTTTCGTTTGCACATAAAATTTGTCTCTTCAAATGTCTCCATAATCAGAGTTGATTTATCTTATTAGATCTATCGTATTAATTGATTTAATTTACCAATGGCTAGATAAGACAGTATGAAAAACGCTAACGCTGTTGCCTAAAATAAAATGTTATTATTTTCGCATTTACTGTCGCGTTATCGGAATTTTTTCGAGATTGTGCAACTTGAAGAATTTATTGTTGTTTTTTGTTTTATTTTAGAATTGCTATATTTGCATTGTGACAGAGATTTTTTTTTTTCAGTAAATTAGTAACTGTTTACTAAAGAGTGTTTTGAGAGAGAATACACAGCAGCCTCAAGATAATATATTATATAATAAATAAATTATCGAACAACTAGCTGGTTTGAAGCAAATTTCATAACGTCCTTCTCAAAGAAATTTCCGTCCCTATTATTAAAAAAACTGGAACAGTCGATTTTCATAAACTTCTCCTGTGGGAAATTTTTCACCATAAAAATAATTCGTCATTCAAGAACAGATAAATGTTGTTGTCGTTTTAACGGTTATCAGCCTCCGTTAGGATGATAAGGGTTACCTAGGTTGTCGTCCACGTCATCTAGCGGGAGGCCCAGGAAACGTGCTGTTTCGACGGGGTCGGACCAAAGGGAAAGGGGTGTTAGATGAGTGGGGTTGGATCGTATAGTGTTAAACAGATAAATGGTGTCACTTGGTGTCAGGGTCGGACTACTGGGTGTCTATATAAGTACCTCGCATCCTGACTTTGTCTAACGGAAGACAATTCCTTTCTTAATGGTCCAATATGGTCATTGCTTCCTTTAGACGGTCCTATCCTACTAAGTCAAACAATCATAAAACTGTCCGAGTAGTTTTTTATTACAACATCTTCAAGCGCCATGTAACTTTCTCACTTATACAACGCAGACAGTTCACTATTACCGTATGTTGGAAAAATTTCATTTCACTAGACAGATCTTACATATATTCTATCTAAAGAGTTTTTCCACCACTGAGACCTGAAGAACTCGCGAAACAATGGATCACGTCGTCGTACTTAATCTCTATACTTTCTTCCCGTTCATAATGTAGTGTTAGGAAGGAAAGAAGTAGGTAAAAAGCTCAAGTGACCTTGAGAAAAACGTTTTAAATTTATCCAATTAAATACTCAATATTTTCTTCTTCTTTGGTTCTACAACCGAGGGCCGCTTTGGGCTGAGAACATAAAATTTCGCCAGTTGCTTCTGTCCTTTGTGAGTTCACGCCAATTGTATATCCCAGGTGCAAACAGGTCCCTATGCGCTTGGTCCTTCCATTGGATGCGTGGGCGCCCTTGCTTCCCTTATCCACCCATGGGTCACGGGTTGAGGGAGTTTTCCACTGTTGCATCATCTTCCTTGCGAACGACATGACTTAATCAGCGCCTTCGTTGAATATTTATGCGCTTAACTATATCTATGTTTCATACAGTTCGTGGTTCCATCTTCTTCGATACTCATCGCTCCCGCGGATGGCTCCAAAGATTTTGTCAAGAACAGTTCTTTCGAATCCGTCAAGTGCTTTCTCATCTCGGTTCGTCATTGTCCATGTTTCTACGCCTTATAATAAGACAGTTATAATGAGATACTTATAGAACGTAATTTTTGTTCGTTTCTGTTGGCAACAGTTATTCTGTGTTTGACCTCCAGGCATAGACTATTGGTGGAATTTATGCTGGTTCCGAGATATACAAAGTTCTTAACATTAACAAATTTATAGTTGCCAACAGAGACGTAGTTCCCAAAAAGCGAGGAATCTTTGTATGTGGCCTCCAGTCTTGTCTTTCACCAAAAAGCCAACCTCCTTCGCTATTTTTTCTAGGTTCAAAAGGCTGCGCTGATGAATCTGTTGTTAAGGCCTATGATGTCAATATCATCTGTCTACCCTAGTAGCATTGTACTTTTAGAGTAGACAGTGTCACTGTGGTTCAGATTAGCTGCACGTACTATTTTTTCCTGCATTATATTGAAAAAGACGCAAGAGAAGATTCACCCTGTCTAAAACTTGGTTTGATATCAAAGCGGCTCGGAAAGTTTTTCCCGATTTTAACGCAGCTGATGGTTGTGCTCAAAATCGTTCTGCATAGCCATAAGAGTTTTCAGAACAATGTCAATAGGTAGCTCCCATCAGTGCTGTCGTAAGCAGCTTTGAAATCGACAAAAATGTGATGGGCGTCGATCGTTTGATAAGAGTCTTTTCCAGGAATTGACGTATTGCGAAGATCTTGCCCAGGTCTGAAGCCACACTGACAAGGTCCAATCAGTTTAGTTACAATGGACTTAAGTCTTTTGCACAATACTGTCGAAAGAACCTTATACGCGATATTAAGAGGATTGATTCCGAGATAGTTAGTGCAGACTGCGGGACCTCGTATTAAATATTCTATATTTTAGTACCTTAAAATCAAAACTTTGCCCCGCAAACACAAATTCCTCATATACATATGTATAATAAGTCATCGCTCCAAACTCAACGAAAAATTCTTTTACTTAAGAGTAATCAATCTGCACAGTAGTGGGGATCAGCTCTATAGCAGTAGAGAGTTTTCACCTTCTGTTTATCCATTGCAGTAGATTTAGGAGTAAAGAGTTTATGTCGGGTAGCACTGGAAATTGATATCCATGTGAAACGATCTAGAAGGCCCAGCGCCGAATGAGCTAATGATCAACTTAATGATTTTACCGAATGAGTTTGCCTAATCAGGCGTTGCTTTGTATAAATATGTATGCTATTTATAATTGAGAATATACTGTAAATTTAGGCGTCTAGAGACAGCAGAAGACTTTCTAAAAGCTCTCGTTTTCACTACAGATAATTTTAGATCTTTCAAGGGCATTTATGCTATCATAGCAGTTTATGGCCTTTACTTTCGGAAAATACTTATACAGGACTTATTCACTGTCATTTTGAAAACTTAAATTTATAATCTTTTTGTAGCCTTCTTGCTGTATCAATTGTTGTAATTAAGATCTCTGTAAATAATTAACTAATACTCATGGGCCTCTGGTTTAGAAATAAAGCAATTAAATCGCGTAAATGATGAAAAGATAACAAAATGCACTGTCCCACACAGCTCTTATCAAGGTGAATGAATTTGTTTTAACCACATTTATTTTATTGTTGTTATTTTCCTGTCAAACTCTGGAAATTAACACATTATTAGTTAAGGGAAATGAAGGAATACAAATCAGCAATCCAATTCTGCTTGCTGACATAATTTACACATCTAAATAAAGGGTGATCCGTTTAGAGGTTCCCTAAATTCTTTGGGATTTATTTTTTGAAGATTATCTCTTTCAAATGTTGGCCAGGGGAAAGATCTCAGTTGTTCCATCCGTTGAGTCCAATTTTCGATGACTCGTTCGAGCATTTCAACTGGTAACTGGCGAATTACATGCGTGCTGTTTTGCTCCAAGGCCTGAATCGAAGCGGGATTGTCCGCAAAGACTTTATACTTTGCATATCCCTTCTGGAAAAAGTCTAACTCTGTGATATCACATGATCACACGTGGGTGATGGGGTTGCGAATTGTACGTTCAGTAGGCCGATTATACCGAATTAAAGATGAGCGAAGCTCACGAAACAATACTGAACAAAATTACATGACAGCTTGACACGACTCACTCGGAATCTGTCAAAAAAAGTCTATTGAAAAAAGTACATCTACTTGGATCATCCGTTAAATCTATTAAAAAGACTGATAGTCATGGAATCTTTAAGTGTTTTTGCCACCAAACTGATCGTGTCTTCACTGATGATTTTATAGATTCGAAAAAGCATAACTAATCTTAAAAAATATATGACTTCTGAGAAAATTGAACGATTAAATTCGATTACTGTTTATGTTCAATATTTTTCATGTAGTTAATTTGCAAATATTGCTTGTCTTTGCTTTTTTATGGCCATTCATCCATTCATTTCATTGGGCAGTTGAGTAAACAACTCCAGTTGCCTTGGTATGGGAAAACTACTTCCAATAACACACCTGTTTTTCATCACCTTGAGTGTGATACTAAATCCACTCCGCTTATATGCGTGTGTGTATAGTAAATAAAATACAGTGATGGCTACGTAATTAGGTAATACATATTATACAGGTGATTCCACTTCTATTAGTATACAAAAAATCGATTTTTATTTATTTTCGGTACGACATCACAATATGGTAAGCCAATTGTTATTAAACTATATATGGGGTATGGAAAAATATTAATCCATTTTGGCTGTTTTGAGTGAGAGTTCAGTAGAGATCAGCGAAAATTTTTGGAAGAGCTTATAAATGCTTCAGTTATATTTTGGAAGGGTAAAAATTGATAGAATTTGACTTATCGGTCTATAAATATGCGCCGTATTTGGCTCTCGCATTTTGCCCATTTTCAGAAGGTCCTATAATTTTTTTTGGTAAGGAAAGCGGAACCATAAATAAACCTTAATAAATTTACTTGATAAACAATATCGTTATGTAGGGACGGCGGATTTTTTACCAATTATTTCCTTGCACCTTCTCCTACACAAGAAGTATTTCTTATGACAGCTATATGCTATAGTAGTCCGTTCTGAACAAAATGTTTGGAAGTCCATTAATCAATGCCGATTTTCATGAAGATAATTTGTCGAATAAAAAAGTTTTCCATACAAGGGCTTGTTTTTGCTCGATAAATTTGTATGGCAACTCTGTTCTACAGTCTTCTGATATCGACCAAATGATCAACTTCTTAAGGAAAAAATAACGTGTACTAAATTTTAGATCGATATCTCAAGACCTTGACAGGCGGAAACGACTCTGCTATATTGGTCATTTATATATAAATTATAGGGTCTCTGACGCATCTTTAAGGGCGTTGCAAAATTTGTGCTACACTTCATATACCCAGTTCATGGTATAAATCTCGGATTTTTCAAAATCTCTACATTGATGAATAATAATAAAAAAAAAAAAAAATATTTCCAATTGAAATAGAAATGGAATTTTCGTACTACTTATTGCTGAAATCCCTTGAGTAAACTCTTATATTTAATTGGTCCGCAACCAGGTCGAATAAATATAGGATCGATAGACGTTTTAGCTTTTATTTTTCAATTTTTCATTATATGTGACCTGGTCTACGAAAAGGGGGATTTCAAAAAATCATTTTTTTTTATTTTTTTTTCCATTTTTATTTATTTATTTATTTTTTTTATTTATTATTTTTTTTTTAATTAATTTATTTATTTTTTTTTTTTTGACACCTAAGCCCCCTTTTCGTAGACAAGGTCACATATGTTTCAAATCTTCCATATGACCAATCGAAAACACATATTTTCTAATTAAACTCTCCCCTTTAATTAATCTCTACATTCTATTCCAAGTGTATCTAATTCTGTGACCACCACTGTAGTGACATTAGTTAGCAGTTTTTATACCGTTGTAGCCACTTTATTCCCAAATATTACAAACATACATAATTTGCATGTTTTTCCGAGCCGAACCGAGCCTATTTGTAATATGCGCGAAAACATTATTCTCCACTTGGTGTCACGTGTTAGATATGTTAGTGGCTTAGATATGACCATTGCATGGGGGAAAACTATTATTATCAATTTATTACGTATATTTATTGTTTTTTTGCTGCCACAAACAGACGCTAAAAGTGGGTGGGATTAGTTGGGCACAAAATATCACGCATAACAACAATTGGCGTTTGTGGCGCTGAAAGCAGTCATGCCAGTAAGTGGTCTATAAATGGCGCTATTAAGTTATTACTCACCTAAGAACGGCGCAACGTTTTTTTTTTGTTTTTTTTTTTGTTTTTGTTTTTTTTTTTTTGTTAAGAGACTTACTTTACGTCAAGTATGAAGGAATTCCCGTTAGTAAAAATGTTGGTATTTTTGCTTGAAATGTATGTGATATTATCTACTTTGAAATGTGGTCAGCCCTTGAGACAAAAGTGTTTTGTTGAAAAAACGCTTGCTCATATTTTTAAACTAAGATAATTGCATACGCTCAAGAGTACTTTTAGGATTCTCATAAAGTTTATGAATTAATTGATCAATCTAAGACTATAAATATAAAAAGTCTTTTTGTATTTCTAATAAAACTTCACCTTATTTTTTTTTTTTTTTTTGATATATTTACGAGATATAAGGAGACTATGTAGAAAAATAAAAAAAAAAATTTGAAAAAGTCGCGTGCATCATGGTTAGGTCGGTTATTTATCAGACAGCCCTCGTATAAGGTATATAATGAACCAAATATGTAACATTTTAGTTGACCACTTTTTGCCATTTTTCCTCTAGAGACATTATTTCATCAGTGTAAAACTTTTTTGTTTTCTCTATGAAAAACTGCGACAAGTCATTTTCATAGGCTTTTCTTGTAGCCAACTTTACTTCATTAAGGGAGTTCTATATTAGCCGAAACAAATGGTACTCCGATGATGCACGGTCATGACTATATGGTGGATGCATCAAAACTTCCCAGCCGAGATCTCACAGTTTTTGCCGAGTCATCAGTGTGTGTTCTAGCGTTGTCCTGATGGAAGACGAAGCCCTTTCTGTTGATCAGTTCTTCCCTTTGTTTGCTTCACCCTCATCAGTTATTGATAGTAAAATATATAATCAATGATTCCACCAGGCTGGAGCAGCTCATAATGGATGATTGCTTTCCAATCCCACCAAACACTCAGCATAACCTTTTGAGGTGTCAATCCTGGCTTTGAGACCATTTGTTGACCTTCACCACGCTTGGACCATGATCTTTTTCGCATATTATTTTCGTGTGCGATCCACTTTACGTTTCCTGTTAGCATTCGCTTCAGAAATGGTTCGATTTCATTTCGTTTTAGCAAAGAATCGCTGATGTTAATACGGCCCATTCAATTTTTCACAGACAATTCATGTGGTACCCAAACATCGAGCTTCCTTTTTATAGCCAACCTTTTTTAAATGGTCCAAAACAATTTGATGATGAATGTTAAGTTCCTTACGATGTCATGGCTGCTTATGTGACGGGGTTGGTCAATCTTTTCCATAATTTCATCGACTTTTTCAACGATGGGTCGACCAGAGCGAGGTTCATCTTTCACATCGAGATTTCCAGAACGGAAGCGAGCGAACCATTTTTGTGCTACACGAACTAATACAGCAACTCCTTTTAAAGTAAAGCAAATTTCTTCAACATTTTCACACACTTTTTTTTTCAACTTCCCCGAAATTAATTTTTTTTTTTTTACCAAAATACTAAACGAGCTTTTTGACTACCCAATATTTAGGGATTTAGGGATTTAAGGCGCATTGTAAATAAACTGATTGAACCTTATCAGTGTGGCTTTAGACCTGCCAAATCCACAATAGACTAGATTTTAACAATACATCAAATTCTGGAGACACTTGACAAACCTTTTTGTCGATTTCAAAGCCGCTTTCGACAGCATAGATAGGAATTGCTTATTTGATGACACATCTAAATTAGGGATCCCTGCGAAGCTCATACGTCTATGCAGAATGACGTTGATCCCAACCATCAAATCTGGTTATGAGAGAGGCTCGAAACAGAGATTTGTCTTAGAGTAATTATAATTCGCGGGCCTTGAAAAGTTATTTTTAGCTGTTTCAACGAGGCCGAACCATAGGGAGAAGTGTGTTAGATGAGTGGGGTTCGCTGCGCATGCAGAAAGGTGGTTAGTGCCATGCGGAGACTCAATGTATGCTGGATATACTATATTTTGAATGTCGTGGTCGATATTAGGAGTTTAACTTGCCACAGTACCCTGAACGAAGTTGTGCAAGGTTCACTCTATATTCTCGTGACAACTCGAGCACTTCGTCTGCAACGAGTGGTGATTTGACTCCAAGTACAAGTCCATTCACTGAGAGGGAGTCGATAAAGTTATTAATGGCTCCACTATGAACGGCGGTCAGTGCGTATCTGAAGTTAGTTGCATCTGAAGCCTAGTCAACATACTGTTGGATGTGCTCGACGTAGTCAAGAAAAGATCTCTAGCTGTTCCCAGATGGTCGTATCCCAGCAGGTACTGCTTGGAGAGGAACTCGTTATGTTTCTTAATCGGAATCAAACGGTCTTCGCTGTGTATGGGTTCAACCCGAGACGAGAACCCGTGTAGTGTTCTGACACGTCTGAAGTTTCTTCGTCTGCATTTCGCACATCCGGCCACCATATCGGTTCGGGAAGTTTATGACCGGCCTGCCGATCGCCTTGTATTTGCGATTGTTGTATGTTAGGCTGATCTGGTAGTCTAATAAGACACGCATAGATCTTTTTTGGTCCCTAGCAAGATGGTGTGCCGTGACGTAGTCCATGAGGAGTAGTCATATTTTAAGACAATTCAATATTTTGGCCTGCAAGTATGTTTTGATATTGAGGTTTACGTATCCATCTTTTAAATGGCATTTTTTATGTGTTTTTATTGATATCTTAAGAATACAGGAAAAAAAAAAATTTAAAAAAATATTAAAAATTAAAACAATTTAAAAAAAAAATCAAAAGAAATTCTTAATCAGTAAGGATGCTGTTATAGTCCGGGAACACGAAAAAAAAATTTTTTGAAAAATGGCGACTGCCTGAAAATAAAAATCATTTTTTACCCTTTTTTTTTTGAAATATCTGAATTTTTTTAAAATATTAAAAACGAAAATTTTGACACGATGCTGGTAGGAACGTTAAAGGATTATATAAAGAAGGTTCACACCAAATTTCAAGTAAATCGGTTGTATAGAACTTGAGATAATGCCGGTACCGTGTAGAAAAAAGTAGTTTCGAGGAAAATGCGTTTAAAGTTTAGGAGACAATTCTAGTGAACACGGACGCCACCTCACAAAATCGGCTGTATCTCCGAAAATAAGTCGAATTTTGAAAAATCCTTCCAAGGTCATATTTTTGAAAGTCTAAACTTTAAATATATGAAAAAAATCGAATCTTTCAAAATTCTAGAGTAGAATACCTCCTTAAAAATCCGGGTTCGTTCCGGTTACGTAGACCGGACTGTAGTGGGAACGGCCACCAGTTGTTAGTTCGGTTTGGTTGGTAGAGGATGCCTCATTTGTCGGATAATACAGACTAATTTTACTTAATACCAACAAAAGCAATTGATCTTTGGATTGGCATCACTTGATCTGCGGCACATTCCACACTAACCAAGGGTATCTGCACCCATTTTCTGTGATAAGTTTCAGAACAACAAGAATAAACAATTAATTTCAAACCAATTACGGATTCTAATCTTCAGAAGATTTTCTACCGTTTTTTGCTGTTGTCACACGATGTAATTAACAGTACAGTGTTTATTCCTGTTATCTAATATTTTTATAATTCCAGATAAATCGCTGCAGCACAGACGCCATAAAACCAGTTTATCAGCCGTACAGGCACTTAATTAACTTTCCAATTTGCATTTTTAAATGTTTTGATAAAAAAAAACCTTCCACTTACGCAAAGGGTGCTGGCATATATATTTATATACACCAGAGTAATTCCCGTTAAGCACATCTTCAATGTAAGTAAGTGATCTGCCTCGGCATTGAGATTATCAATTGCGTGTAATTGTTGTTGGTAAAAGCCAGTTTTGATTTATTGGAGGTAAATAAACCACAATAAGCCAATGTGACATACAAACAATTTTTATAATATATTTGTATGTTTATGTGTGTATGCGCCGATTCGTGCCTATAAATCCCAATCAATCGTTGTACGATTTCTTGCTGTGTTGTTGTTGTATGTATATTTGTATTCATATTATAAATCGGTTATTTTGGGTTACCAGCAGGTTTGGGTGGCTGACAACGAGAATCCAAGCAATGCCACAGTGGCTATTGATCAAGCGCGGCGCGTGATGTCTGACATTGATATTTTTGTAATGAAAATTCGAGGGAAATTAATATGTCAGGACGTATAAACATACAAATATGTAAATATATATCTATATAATATACTTTGAAGTGGCTGTTTGCACTGCGATTCATCATAATTTACAAAATCTTGAGCAGCACGTAGACAAGCTTGCATAGATTTATATTTTATTTATTTTTTTGATTGATGGAGGGGCGTCACTATTTAAATATCTTAGATAAAAATACGCAACTGAGTCAAATGGGGTGCTATACCGGGCAATTTTTGTACCCTGAACGAAATGTATTAATTTTGCAAAAAAGATGAAACGTTGGAGACCCTAAAAAGATATATACATATACATATACTCAAACTTGTTCCGGAAATTTTGAGATATCGAACTGAAAATTTGCACACGTCCTTTTTGCTTCAAGAAGCTGCATCATATGTCGCGACTGTCAATATTGGAGCTCTATAGCTTATTGCTGCCATACAAACTTACGGATCAAAAACAGGTCTTTGTATGGCAAACTTTTTTATTTGACAAGATGTCTTCACGAAATTCGGCATGGATTATTACCCAAGGTAACGGTACAATCTCCCAAAAATTTGTTCAGATTGGACCACTGTAGCATATAGCTGCCATACAAACTGACCGATCAAGATTACTTTCTTGTATGGAAAACTTTTTTATTTGACAAGATATCTTCACGAAATTTTGCACGGATTATTTTTCAAAGTAAAGGTAAAATCTCCGAAGAAATTAGTCAGTACAGACTACTGTAGCATATGGCTGCCATACAGGCTGACCGATTAAGATTACTTTTATGTATGGCAAACTTTTTTATTTGGCGAGATATCTTCATGAAATATTGCACGGATTATTTTTCAAAGTAAAGGTAAAATCTACGAAGAAATTATTTAGATCGGACCACTGTAGCATATGGCTTTCATACAAACCGACCGATCAAAACAAAATTCTTGTACGGAAAACTTTTTTATTTGGCGAGATATCTTCACGAAATTTTGCACGAATTATTTTTCAAAGTAAAGGTAAAATCTCTGAAGAAATTAATCAGATCGGACCACTGTAGCATATAACTGCCATACAAAGTCACCCAGCAAATGCAAGTTCTTGTAAAGAAACTTTTTTATTTGTGAAGGGTATTGTGATGCATCGAGTTGACGTGTTATTATTTTTTGTTGCTGTTTTTATATACTTCTTACATTTTTTGTCGAGTAAATCATCGCTTCAATGTAAAATAATGTTATTTTCGCCTTTCATTACAGCGGCGGACCATTGAGCTGACAAGATGAAATTCGCCGAACATCTCTCGGCGCACATAACGCCGGAATGGCGCAAACAATACATTAACTATGAGGTATATAACGCAATACATACATACATACTTAAAAAATATTAATTTTCACATAAAAATCCCGCAATTTAACACAGGAAATGAAAGCCATGCTTTACATGGCCGTCGAGGAAGCGCCCTCTGTCGACAGTGTTGAAGATGAGGTGCTCAAACGCCATTTCGCCAATTTCGATGAGAATTTCTTTCATTACTGCGACAAGGAATTGAAGAAAATCAACACATTCTATTCGGAAAAGTTAGCCGAAGCGACACGTAAATTCGCCACACTCAATGCCGAGCTAAAGACATGCATCGAAGAGTCGGAGCGCTCGGCGAAAAAATCGAAATCGTTGAAAAAACCCGGTTTGCCGCATCGCAAGGCGGCCGAACTAAAACTGGCGTTTAGTGAATTTTACTTGAGCTTAATTTTATTACAAAACTATCAGAATTTGAATCATACCGGTTTTCGCAAGATTCTCAAGAAGCATGATAAGGTAGTTGTCTTTGCATTTCGTTTGTGATATCACAATATTATAATATTTCTTACTTTACAATTATTGTTTATAGCTACTGCGCGTCGACACCGGTGCGAAGTGGCGTCAGGAGTATGTCGAAGCCTCACATTTCTTCACCAATAAAGATATTGATAATATTATCAATGAAACGGAGACCACCGTCACGACTGAGTTGGAGAGCGGCGATCGTACGCGCGCTATGAAACGTTTGCGTGTACCGCCCTTGGGTGAACAGCAGAGTCCCTGGACCACATTTAAAGTTGGTCTATTTTCCGGTAGTTTTATTGTGCTTGCCATAGTGGTAGTGTTGTCGGGTAAGTTGGCAGTTTGGGCTTTACATTTCGAAAATATCTCATTTAAAAATCTCATATGATAATGCGGTTAGTAGTTATTGTAAGAGTATCGATAGCATAGCTTGCATTTCTGAAGTTGTCGAATCTGGCACCAGAAGAAGCTAGAATAATTACCATCACAGATCGTATTGAGAGTTAAGCACTCCTTCACTCCTCATGCGACCGGGATTATCGCCAAGGTACAGAGCCGCAACAAAATTCTCAAGTTGCAAGCCGGCAGCGCATGGGGAAAGGACAAAGAAACGTTGTTGAAAACTTACAAGGCAATCGGCCGGCACAACTACGCCGCACTAATATGGCTGCCTGGTTGCAGTGTGACGCAGATGAAGAAGCTTCAGACTTATCAGCACACTGCACTTTGGACTGCGATAGAATGCCTCCTGATGTTTCCTATTGAACACCTACAATAGTGAGGCGCTTATGCTCCCAGTTAATGAATTCTTCTCCAGGCAGTTCCGGCTGGATGTTTTCGCAAAAATCACCCTTGCAGTCACCTGCTTGGTGCGGAACCGCCTCCTAGGAACATCAAGAGGTCATTTCTCAATTACGTCAACGACATTAGACAGTATGCCGATCAGACTTCGGACACAACAAACTTCCGACAAGCACCATTTATAGTGGAGCCATCAGCCCCTTCACCGACTCTCTTCCACTGAATGGCGTACTTGAAGTCAAAACACCACCCATTGCAGACGACGAGCACGAGTTGCCGCGAGAAACGAGAGTGACCCTTGCGCAGCTTCGTTCTGATTAAACTCCAAAATATTCAATATATGGCCTGTCTGCAATGAGTCTTGCATGCCCTACCAACCCCACTCATCCAACACCTCTATCCCTTTGGTCCGATCCCGTCGAAACAGTACGTTTCTTGGGTCTTTCGTTAGATGACGTCGACGACAGCCTGACTAACCCTTACCATCACAACGGGGACAATGTACCCGTTATAGTAACGACAACATCGCTTCTACGATAGTCCGACCTAATGTTTACTTCATGGCGGTTCTTTATCTTAGGATCTGATCTTTCTAGCTCCTTTTCTTTCTTCTTTTCACTTCATAATATTCAATATATATTTTATTTATTAAAATTCAAAATATCTTTATCATTACAGCAATTTTCCACGATATAACCGGCGAAAATCTCAAAGTTACTTTCCGTCTATATCGCGGTCCACTGCTTATCATTGAATTCATCTTTCTGATTGGCGTTAACATCTACGGCTGGCGTTCGTCCGGTGTCAATCATGTGCTCATCTTCGAATTAGATCCTCGTAATCATCTCTCCGAACAGCATCTAATGGAATTATCTGCGATATTTGGCGTAATATGGACGCTGAGCATGTTAAGCTTCTTATATAGCGCCAGCTTAAGCATACCGGCTTTCATTAATCCGCTTACACTAACGATTGTGATGGTAGCATTCTTGTTGAATCCATTTCATGTATTTCACCACGATGCGCGTTTCTGGCTGCTGCGCATAACTGTTAGTTTCATCGTTAAAATTCATATTTATTTGTATGTTTAATTGTAAGCTTTTTGTTCACGCTTTACAGGGTCGCATGGTGGCGGCGCCATTCTTTCATGTCGGTTTCGCCGATTTCTGGCTCGGCGATCAGTTGAATTCACTCAGCACAGCCTTGCTGGATTTCGAGTATTTGGTGTGTTTCTATTTCACCAATGGCGATTGGTTTAAGGCGCTCGATGCAACAACATGCATGGAAAAAGATTTTATTATACGTCCGATATTTAATTGTTTGCCAGCCTGGTTCCGTTTTGCGCAGTGTCTACGGCGTTACCGCGATACGCGTGAAGCCTTTCCTCACTTGGTGAATGCGGGAAAATATTCGAGTACTTTTGCTGTGGTGATATTCGCAACATTAAGGAGCTTCAATAATCGTTAGTATTTGCTATTATAACTCTATGTCAGATTTTCACGTCTTCTGACTTTCAGCGCGTATGCAGCTTAAGATGATGTTAGCTGAATAAAGGGCTGTATGAGGTTACACCATCCAAACAGAAATTTCAGGCCGTTTGGCTTTATTCAGCTATGATTGTCTTATGCTGAAGAAGTGCTGAATGTGTAAGCACTTGGAGAGTGTAGTGTCTGATTGCAATTCCATGTCAGATATTCAGCTTAAGTTAGTAATAGCTGAATAAAGTACTGATTATGCGTACACCTCCCAAATTGAAATTTCAGTCTGTTTATCTTAATTCAGCTATGATTGTCTTATGCTGAATAAGTGCTGAATACTAAAGCACGTGGAAAGTGTAGTGTATGACTGCAATTTCATGCCAGATTGTCAGGCTTTTTGACTGTCAGCACTTCTTCATTTTAAGTTATTGATAGCTGAATAAAGTGCTGAATGTGGCTACAGCTCATTAGCAGAATTTACAATTGTTTAGCTTAATTCAGCTATGTTTAGCTTAAACTTAATAAGTGATGAATGCTGAGGCACGTAGAGAATGTAGTGTCTGACTTTCGGCGCTTATTCATCAAAAGTTAGTGATAGCTGAATAAAGTGCTGAATGTGGCTGGAAGAATTTTCAATCCGTTTAGCTCAATTCAACTATTATTGTTTTAAGCTGAATAAGTGCTGAATGCTTAAGCACGTGCAAAGTGTAGTCTCTGACTACAATTCCACGGCAGATTTTCAGGCTTTCTGACATTCAGCACTTAATCAGCTTAAATTAATGATAGCTGAATAAAGTGCTGAATGTGACTACACCTCTTTACAAGAATTTTCAATACATTTAGTTTAATTCAGCTATGTTTGTCTCAAGCTGAATAAGCGCAGAATGTCAAATCATCGGCAAAGCTTAATTAGTGAGCTTTATTAATCTTCGGTTGTATTTTTTTCAAATTTTTTAAACTTTTTATTTATTTCATTTTGACAGGCTACTATTCGAGCACATTTGACAATCCCTACACCTGGCTGTGGATTATTGCCTCTATCGTCTCATCATGCTATGCTTACACTTGGGATATAAAAATGGATTGGGGTCTCTTCGATAAGAATGCGGGCGAGAACACATTTTTGCGGGAGGAAATCGTGTACTCCACAGTATGTGCTAATTAAATCTATAAAAAGCAAAGTAGACTATACATTTCATATATTTTTAACACTCACAGGGCTTTTATTACTTCGCCATCATCGAAGATTTGGTGCTACGTTTCCTATGGGCTCTATCATTTTATCTAACTGAAATGAAAATTGTTAGCAGCGATATTATGACATCCATAACGGGTATTTTAGAAGTATTCAGGTACGAGTAAAATAAAAATTAATAATTTGCTTCGAATTTACAACATATTTTTCGTTTTTTTTTTTCATTGTCCCACAGACGTTTCGTATGGAACTTCTTCCGCTTGGAGAACGAACATCTCAACAATTGCGGTAAGTTCCGTGCCGTACGCGATATCTCAATTGCACCCATCGACTCATCCGACCAAACACAAATCTTACGTATGATGGACGAACCGGAAGGCGTTATAAATCGTTATACGAAAACTAATCGCCCGAAGCCGAAAAAGAATAAGGATCCTGAGAAGCGTAGCTTGCTACAGCCACGTGGCTCGCTGCAGGACCTTACCATCGATATTGATGGCACGAAAAAATTGTAAAATCGTGCAATAATAATGATCTGAAACTAAATCTTAAGTAACAATTAAGTGCTGAAAAGTCCTGATCCCCTAAATAACGGTACCGAAATGTATGCTTCCAATGTGAGAATTGTAAGGAGTAATTAGTTAAAACGTAACACTTAGCCAATAAGCCATTATAGTAATATGTATACGTTTGCCAGCCATCTTTCACACAAAACTTAATTACATTTAGTACAATTTTCTTTGGGCATATTAATTTAAGTACTTAAAGTTAGAGCAGTTTATTTTTTATACCACCGCTAAAAGCCAACAGTACTTTCAAACGTTTCGAAGTGTAAAAAGTGTGAAAGTGCCACTGATTTGCTAGAACTCTTTGAACACAACACTATATATCTATTCGGCAGTATTACTTATGTATGTAATTACAAATAATTTTTCGTACTTACACATTTTTTGAAAAGTCTATTTTGTTTCGTTTGGTATTTTTTGTTTTTTGTGTTAACCAATTCGTGCAAGCAAATGTGAAATGTAATTGAAAAGACAAAACACTAAACCCTTTAGATTTAGTATACATTTAAATATATACATATATGAAATAAAAATATATTCTAGGTTATGAAATTAGGTAACCGTTAGCGACATTACCTTTTGTTAACCCAAAACATTCCCCCAATTGGACTTTTGCTAAAATGTTAAACATTTACAAAAATATATACATATTGATAATTAGCTAAAAATTAAAATTAACTAAAAAATTAAACATTTTTGCATATAAAATAAATTAAACATTTTCGGATATATAATAAATTTTGTTATTGCTCTTTTTCTCACATATACATACTATGTAGTTAGCCCTAGGCGCCTTTGCTAAATATATGAAACTAAAAAATTATGAAATTGTAGACACTCATTTTATTGATGAGCGTTATATACACATACATACATATACCCCTACATACCAAACTGTTATTGTCTAAACCGTAATAATATTAATGCAAATTGGATTGTAAGCTTAAAGTATAGTCCAACGAATTACTGTAATACTAATAATACTAACTAACGATACACAATAAAACTTCATACATAGAAACAATCTTATATTTAATGTATGCTTAATTTAAGGCAAAACATTTTTAGAGTCAATAAATTTTCAACTGTGCAAATATTGCTTTTTAATTGAATATAAAAAAATTAAAAAAAGTAGAAATTAGAAAAAATAAAAAATAAATTAAAAGTAAAAAAATTTAAAATTAAAATAATTAAAAAATAAAATTATAAAATTATAAACAAATAAAAAATTAAATTAAAGATATAAAAATAAATATAAAACTATAAATTAAAAAAAAGTAAAAGTTAAAAATTAGAAATATAGAAAAATAATAATTTAAATTAAAAAAAAAAAACTAAAAAAGGAAAAATAAACTTATAAATTAAAACTAAACATAAAAATTAAAAAAAGGTAAAAGTAAAATAAAAAAAAAATTATAAATTACAAATTATAAATCAAAACAAATAAAAAAAAATACAATTAGAAATTAAAAAATGGGAAAAATTCAAAATTAAAAAAATTGAGAATTAAAAAAAAATAAATATTTAAAAAAAGAAAAAAAGTAAAAAAACAAAAAAAATATTCATTAAAAATTGAGAAAAATAATTTTTAAAAATTAAATTAAAAGTATTAAAAAAAATAATTTTTAAAAATTAATATAAAAAAAATTAAAAAAATAAAAAATACAATTAGAAATTAAAAAATAAAAAAAATTAAAAATTAAAAAAATTAAGAATTAAAAAACATAAAAGTTAAAATTTTAACAATAATTAAAAAAAAAATTTATTCAAAATTAAAAGAAACAATTTTTAAAAACGAAAACAAAAAATAAAATAATAACTTACAAAAAAATAGTTTAAAAAAAAATTATATAATTTATTTATAATATTAATAATATTTATAAAAATGCAATTAAAAAATAGAAAAAATTTAATATTAAAAAAGTAAAAGTAAAGTAAAAAAAGAAAATAGTAAAATTTAAAAGAAATGAAACCCAAATAAGCGATTAAACATGATGTAAACTATATTTAAAATTAATAAATAAAATTAAAAAAAGTAGAAATTATAAAAAATAAATTAAAAAGAAAATTTAAAATTAAAATAATTAAAAAAATAATAAAATATAAAAAAAAAGTATAAATTAAAAAATAAAAGTTAAAATTAAAAAAAAAAATAAACTTATAAATTAAAACAAAACATAAAAATTAAGAAAAGGTAAAAGTAAAATAAAAAAAAATTATAAATTACAAATTATAAATAAAAACAAATAAAAAAAATACAATTAGAAATTAAAAAATAGAAAAAATTAAAAATTAAAAAAATTAAGAATTAAAAAAATAAATATTTTAAAATAAAATAAAAAAGTAAAAAACAGAAAAAAAATAATTAATTAAAATTTGAGAAAAATAATTTTTAAAAATTAAAATAAAAATATTAAAAAAATTATTTTTAAAAATTAATATAAAAAAATTAAAAAAATAAAAATTACAATTAGAAATTAAAAAATAGAAAAAATACAAAATTAAAAAAAAAATAAGAATTAAAAAAAATAAAAGTTAAAATATTAAAAATAATTAAAAAAAAATTTATTAAAAATTAAAAGAAACAATTTTTAAAAACGGAAATTAAAAATTAAAAAAAAAATAAAATAAAATTATAAATTACAAAAAAAAAAGAAATTTTAAATATTATATAAATAAATTAATAAAAAATACAATTAAAAAATAGAAAAAAAATTAATATTAAAAAGTAAAAGTAAAAAAAAAAAATAATAAAAATTAAAAGAAATGAAAACCCAAATAGAGCGATCAAACATGACGTAAACTACACTAGACTGAGAATTAATGCGAATTTGAAGTTAGCATTCAGCCTAAGGCCTAAACTGCTATTTCTAGACCGCTTTTTTTAAATTCTACATTATCTAGTACATATACATTTTAAATAAATAAAGATCAAAACATACTTAACAAAAAGAAACAAAAAAAAAATATTTTACTCAAAATTGTGAATATTTTCATGTCAGAATTTTAGGTTAACAGCAGGTTTTTAGTTTTATTTTATGATTTATTTTGTGAACAACGTGAGTACGAAGAGCTTGACAAGCTGGTCCACAGGGGTAATACTCGAAAATTATAAGACAATATGCGGCGACTAACAGAAGGTTTTAAGATCGGAGCGTACTCTTGTAGCACCCCCAGAGGTGAACTAGTGACCGATGCCAAGAGCATATTGAAATCATGGAGGGAACACTTCTGTAGCCTGCTGAATGGCTGTGAAGGCATTACATCAGCAGATGACAAGCCCGATTCCCCAATCGATAACGATAGAACGGAGGTTCCATTGCACGACCATGAAAAAGTTCGAATAGCAATTACTCGTCTAAAGAACAACAAAGCGGCGGGGTCCGATGTATCTTTGTAGAATATTGTCGAACGAGAGCATGCCCGACGATTGGAATTTCAGTGTATCCTGTTCAATTCACAAAAGCGGAGACCCTACAATCTGCGCCAACTTCCGTGGGATAAGCCTCCTCAACATTGCATATAAAGTTAATTCGAGCCTACTGTTTGGAAGACTTAAGTCCATAGTCAACAAACTGATTGGACCTTATCAGCGTGGCTTTACACCTGGAAAATCTAAAATTCACCAAACTTTCACCATGCGCCAAATCTTGGAAAAGATCCGTAAAAGGAAGATCGACACACACCACCTCTTTGTCGATTTTAAAGCCGCTGCAAAAGCTCTTTAAACCTCTAAAACATCAAGGTCTAGTTAATTTTCTTCCTTAGAATACTTCAAAAAAAAAATGGTAACCTCGGCTGAACAGAACCTATAATACCGATCTCAGGAGTATTTCTAATAGGATAAAAGGGCTACAGGCTATAAGACTGACGAAAATCCACAAGTTCACCCTCGAGGAACTGCAATTGGTCACTGGCAAGCACAAAACAACAAATCGATGAACCTTGAATGGATTCCAGCAAAAATGCTCAAAAGATTCGCCGCGTAACGACCCGCAGTACTCTTAAACAGAACGCATGCCTCGAATTAAACTGGGAGCGGCTTTCAGTGAAGCAGGCGGACTCTCCCCAGACAGCACGGTTTTAGATCTGGTAAACTCTAAGCGCTAATCGAAGCGAAATTGAAAGAGTAAAAGTCGCAAAGAGTAATAGTGTTAGCCACTTTAGACGCTCGAAACGCCTTCACCCGCGCAAGGTAGGCAGACAGGCTCGACGCTTTAGAAAAAAAATTAGAATTCCCGATTCCCTCAACGGTGTGGTGCAGAGCTATCTTAATAACAGAAAACCTCTCTACCAGACTAGAGAGAGACTACGACAATTAGAAGTTACGTCAGGAGCAGCCCAAGGGTCCATTTTAAGTCCAAACCTGTAGAACAATAGTTATGACGGAATATTAAAACTTGAAATGCCAGTCGAATCAAACTTAAACGGTTACGTGGACGACATAGAAGCAGTTATTACAGCCCGAGACACAGAGTAAGGCAGAAGAAAGCTGAATCAGGTCATGGTTGGACGCAAACCTGTCACTACTCATATAACCTTTCTACTCACTGCGGAAAAAAACAGAGGTACTACTGCTCACGAACAAGCACATTCCTCTCGTAATAAGCATGCAAACGACGAAGGATATTCTAAGGACACAAAAAGCTGTGAATTTCCTAAACTTAAGACTGGACCCTAGATTAACCTTCTGGGTTATAAATCTATCCGAGATCTTTATCTTGATCCATATCGGTGGTTCCGATTAATGAGCAGATTCTTTGGTAGAAAAAGATGTGTGTAAATTTTCATATCGATATCTCAAAAACTGGGGATATGGGCGGACAGACGTTTACAAATTTCGTGGCAAACTTAATATACCCAGTTCAGGGTATATAAAAATGAAAATGCCTTTGTAAAGGTATTGAACTGAATCGTAACTGATCTGTATAATACCACACAGCGTTCTCAAAACACATAGAGTTCAGAACCGTATATTTCCTGAACTATTTACCAAATGTATGAAACAATTGGATTTGTCAGAGACTCTAAATTAATCTGATTTTAAAGCATTATAAATATTTATAGTAAAGATGTGAAACTACTATTTTTTGAAAGTAAGGGTCAACTTTCTTTAAAGCTTATTAGCTTAAATATAATACATATTTATCTAGATATTTTAATTTTCCCTACGTATGTTGCCTTTGTTCCACTGTACATCCGACAAACAAAAAAAAATTAAAAAATAATTAAATAAATTTTTTTATTTATTTTCTTATCAATATTATTTCCTCTATGAAAGCTTTTTTATATGCAAATAAAACTTTGAAGTTGTAAGTGAAAACGAAATTGTAATCGACAGGCGGCAGTGTTTTGGAAACTAATTTTAGATTTTATATATGTACAATGCGTATTTATATAGGTAACATATATGTACATACATATATGCATAGGACATATAATTTTAGACACATCAAACTAATGCGAGCGAGATTTGTGATTCTGCAGTTTCCGACACGCACTGGCTCGGTTTAGCGGCGAAAAGTTCGCGTGTAAACAAATTTCCGTACAAACATAGTTCTGCTGAGTGTTATCATATATAATAGTCTTATCAAATGTTAATTTTAAGTTAACCTAAAGTGGTCTCTTAATAGAGAGAGGGGTGCGTAAGAGAGTGCAAAGTATTGTAGCATGTTCCTATGCCACATGTTCGGAATTTATACATATTTACATAAATAAGTATACATGTGAATATGAGTATATATTTATTAAGTATATATTTACATAAATAAGAATTTGGATCTGTGTGGAAAATTGTTAAAAAAAAACGTGTTTCTGATACAGTAAACAAGTTTTATTTACTTTTCTAATGAGATTTGCAGTTCGATAAACCATCGAGTACGTCCTCAAGAGCCGGTGAACTAGTTCGGTGATTATTTTAATTGCATTTGAAAATGATAAAATATAACATTAACAAGTAAGGAAGGGATAAGTTCGGGTTTCACCGAACATTTTATACTCTCGCATGATAAAGTGATAATCGAGATTTCATTATCCGTCATCTAAATATTTTTTTATTTTGCTGTAAAATTAATTAGATTAGTAGTTCCTGAGATATTGTTTTCGGTCCATAAGGCGACGCCACGCGCATTTTCAATTTTTAAAAAAAGGCTGGGTGCAACTTCCTTCTGCCATTTCTTTCGTAAAATTTTGTGTTTCTGACGTTTTTTGTTAGTCGGTTAACGCACTTTTAATGATTTTCAACATAACCTTTGTATGGGAGGTGGGCGTGGTTATTATTCGATTTCTTCCATTTTTGAACTGTATATGGAAATGCGTGAAGGAAACGACTCTATAGAGTTTGGTTGACATAGCTATAGTAGTTTCCGAGATATGTACAAGAAACTTAGTCCGAATATGCCTCTCCCTAGTGGGAAGATTTTGCCCATCTTCGAACTTAACCTTCTTATAGAGCCGAGAAATACATGTACCAAGTTTTATCATGATATCTCAATTTTTGCTCAAGTTACAGCTTGCACGGACGGACGGACGGACGGACAGACAGAGATCCGGATTTCAACTCTACTCGTCACCCTGCTCACTTTGGTATATATAACCCTATATCTATTTTAGTTTTAGGACTTACAAACAACCGTTATGTGAACAAAACTATAATACTCTCCTTGGCAACTTTATTGCGATAGTGTAAAAATATGTCGTTTTACTTCTTAAAATTTCGATATAAAAAGTAGTTTCCATTGGGCCCAAATAAAAACTTAGAAATCGTTCAAAGCGCCACAGCAAAGATCAGTTCAGTCGAGTTCACAGTCAGCGGGGACGCATGGATTACTATGGTTATTTGAGCTTATCAGGATATTATAATACATATTTAGAATATACATACATCATTTAGTTATATTTTTGGAGCGTGCTAAAAATCAAAGTTTGGAGTGCGTTATTCCATTGCAGTACTTTTTCTCTTTGCCAATACTCTTCCACTAGATACTGAAGCATGAAAAGTCTGCTACAGAGAGAGAGGAGAGGTAATTTAATTTTTTGAAAATTATTTGGTACCTAACCTTAAAAAATGTAGATTTGAGCCTTTATTTACTGCCATCGGCACCCGTAACTGAAAGTCAAAAGTATCAATTGGTATATACATATAATCAGTTCGGTTTCGGTTTCGATTCGTTCTATATAACAAGAGAGGAAAATTCCCGAGATAACTTTACTTTAAGGGAAATGAAAAGTTTGGTAGCTGATTATGCAATATATTCCACAATATCCAATGATCTAAGAACCAGCCAATATTTGGAGTTTTGAAAAAAAAAGACTGGGTTTAAAAAAATATTATTTTTTGTAAATTTCACTCTTCGGAATGGCTAAAAAAATTTAAGTTTTTATCAAAAATCTTACGCCTTCGATGAAATATATCTATAAAGATTTTGCGAGAAATTCAAGGGGATCGGCGTAGCCGTTTGGAAGAAAATTTCTTCACTTACTCTGAAAAACGAGTTAACAGTTTTGGGAGCCGATTACACTAAATTAGAAAACTTTTGTCAAAAAATTGTTCAAATCCAATCAAAACTATTGAAGTCCCTAGAAGCCGAAAATGTGGATCTTCAGATAACTTTTGATCGAAAATATCAAATTCAGAGAGAATGTATCAAACATGGGTTGAATCGGTTCCCTGAGCCACCATATAAATAAAAGTTTTCGAACTTCCATTAGCGAATGTATGTAAGGTACCTTAATGAAACCCAGAAAACATTCTTTTACTATATGTCTAACAAACCTTATGCCGATTATGTCGGTCAGTACATGAGTTATAAATGTATACACATCAAATAGCTTGGATTCCGATCGTCTGTTTAACGTTTTACACCTTAAAGTATTTCCCGGGCTTTGATTTCCCCAAGTTGCAAGAGTATAAAATGTTCGGTTGCACTCGAACTTAAACCTGCCTTACTTGTTCTATATGATTTTTATTAACATTTTAAAAATAAAAAGTCGTCGATGTAAAGTCCGGTGCAGAGAGGCTGTAAAAACCAAAAATGTTGATTCCTGCTTGAAGTGATTTCAATTTTTGTAATAATATAAAACAAACAAATTAAAAACATTTTTATTAGTCCACTTGAAAAAAAAAAAAAATATCTTCATATCTTTCACGACTTTTTGAATTTTTAAAAAATAGTTGAAGTTAATTTTTTTTAATATCCGTGGCAGACGTGATAGAGAGATGTATAACAAAGAATTTTGTCAAATTCTAAAGGAATTGGTTAAGTAGAACTTGAGATATCATGTGAACCTCCGAAAAAAAAGTACTAAAATTACTGTAAGTCGAAATGGCTTCGGAATTGATTTCAATTTTACAAAATTCTTTAAGGGAGATATTTTTGAATAGTTAAACTATTGAATTATGCACACAAATTTCGATTTTTCCAAATTTTCAAACAAGAATACCCTCTTTTGCCGTTTTCGTAAAGTCATATCTCTTTGCAATGCAAGAGGAAAATATCATGAGATTTAAAATTTCTGAAACATACAAGACTGTATAATTTCAAACTCACTGTAGGGTGTCGAAACAGACAAAATCACTAAAAAACAGTCGGGCAACGGAAAGCACGTGATTTTCCTATTGCCTTTACACGCCGGTAAAATGTGTTGAAAGACTTACTGATATGCCTATAAACTGTATGATTGCATATAAATACATGTCTCAACGACTGAAACATAATTAGGTCTTCAAATAGCACGTGCGGTGTATACTTATACATATCTACATAAGTACGGTAGCAAGTGGCTTTGCAGTGGGCGGCAACTTTTGGTGAGGGACAAATTTTGGCAAATTTAAATTCAAGTCCAATATCTACGAGTCTATGTTATATGCAAACAAACAGGTGAAGGTTCACTAAACAACGGCGAGCAATTAAAAAAAATAAAAAATAAAAACAAAAACATGAATTTAATATAAAATAATACAAAAAAGCAGGCATGCAGGAAATATTAAACATTTGTTTATAACCAACAGTGTATGACTTTTCTTTTTTTAATTAATCAAAATAAATATTTGACATACCAGCCAAGGAAAACAACAAACACAAAAAAAAATAGTAAAATAGATAAAGAAAATACATAAACGGTAAAAAGTCAACAACTACAAAAATAAAAAAAATTATAATATTCAAATGCGAAACATAACGGTTGTGATATTTTCAAATACTAAACTAGTTTGAGTCCAAGTTTGGCATTCGCTAGTTGCGCACCGGTCAGTAATAGAAATTACAATTTATACTAACTATAAGCAAACCAAATGCAAGCAGCTTTTCATATAACGGTAACCAGAACGAAAGGCGCTCTAAATGAAATTTCAACAAAATCTACAATCGCATCTAACACCCGAATGGCGTACACAGTACATCGATTATGGCGTAAGTTTGGACATTCATTGAAACTAACCTACAAAATTCAGCTGTACTCACTGATTTCCCCCCTTTTTACATAGTTCATGAAGCAAATGATACTCGAAGCGGTTGAGAATGCGCCAACCGTCAACAGCGCCGAGCTAACGGAACATTTTACACAGTTTCAGCACAAATTCTTTGAAGTTTGCGATAAAGAGCTGGAGAAAATCAATTTGTTCTACGAAGCCAAATTGGCCGAGATCAATCACAAGTACACATTACTGCGTGATGAGATGAAATTGGCCGAAGAGACGGCCGGCACCGAGTTGTTGGCGCGTCCATCGATACGCATTAAAAATCGTCAATATCGCCAAACGATCGACATGACGAGAATATTGACGAGACATGCGACACACGACTTCAAGGCGGCCTTTAGTGAGCTCTACTTGAACGTGATACTCTTGCGCAACTATCAGATTTTGAATTATACCGGCTTCCGTAAGATACTTAAGAAGTACGATAAGGTAAAGTAGAAGAATTCTCATATTAAATGCCTGTTCTTTTAATGACGCATCTTGCAGCGCATAAGTGGCAGAGCCGGCTATCACTATTTGACCAGGATAGTGGATAAAGCGGTATTTTATACGAATCGTGAAACTAAAGTGCTTTTGAAAAAAATCGAGGACATAATGACATATAATCTGGAGCATGGTAATCGTCACAAAGCTATGGAGAGGCTTCGTGTGCCGCCGCTCGCTGACAAATCCCATCCATGGACCTCGTTTCGTACAGGCTTTTCTCTGGGTGCACTTATTATACTCGGTATCTTGGTCGTTTTATCATGTGAGTATTATTGGTGTGCTGTAAGCGGCCGCTACTGATCGTTTCAGCTTTATTTTTATACTAATGCAACAATGTTGCTGCAGAGTATAATAGCTTTGTTCAGCGAACGGTTGTATGTATCACCTAACTCTGCTAGATAGATATAGGGTTATATATAAATGATCGGATGATGAGAAAAGTTAAAATCCGAGTGACTGATCGTCTGTCCGTCCGTTCGTTTGTTCGTGCAAGCGATAAGTTGAGTAAAAATTAAGACATCTAAATGAATTTTTGGACATGTGTTGCTGGCAAAAATGATTCCGACTTCGTAGATGGGCGTAATCTAACGAACATCCACCCCTCGCCTATCAAACGCCATTAAACGACATTCTATAAAGTTAAATAACTAAGCCCCAAATTAAAACTTTAATTTGTCACAGAGGAACCGTTGAAAAAATCGGTGTGGTCCCACCCTCCATAAGTGTTAACTTCGCCCACACCCCATATAAAGGTTTCGTTAAAAACTATTAAATGAATACTCCAGAGGCATACAACAGGTATACTTGGAATAAAACGAGAGGATTTTATAGGATTCGGGATCAAAAATGGTCATGGGTGTGGCACCGCCCATATTTCGTTGAAAACCCACATCTTAGGTCCTGCTCGACTATACATATACATATGTACCTAATAGAAGGGTTTTTGAACTTCCATTTGACTTTGCAAAGCTTATGGATCCGAAGGTACTTTTCATGGCTTTGATCCGGGCAAGTTACAATAGTACGAAATGTTTGGTTACACCAGAATTTAGCTCTTTCTTACTACTAAAGGCCATTGTTAAAAGAAAAGTTTGAAATTGAAAGCCATACTCAACAGCATTTCCATAGACCAGTTAATGGCCACTTAAAACCCTAAGCAAAGATGAAATTTTTTACCAGTTCTCTCCTACTATTAATTCGAAAACATTACTTTGGCAGATAATCAAAACAAAAAAAGTCTACATAATCAACTCACACATCAACATTTAACCTTCCTTTGAAAAAAGGCTTAATCAAATTCGAATTTATGCGACCACTCCTGTCAAATCTTTTCAGAAATTTTACTGATTATCATTAATTTCTAAATTTCCCTTCTGCCAGTCACAATGAAGGTCATCGATGTGGATGTGGTAACATGTGTGTTACTATTTCGTGGTCCTTTTACGATGATTTTCTTTCTGGGACTGCTCAGTTTGAATTTCTATGTTTGGCGCTATGTGGGTATCAATCATGTATTGATATTCGAATTGAATCCTCGAAACTTTTTGGCTGCCGTACAAATTCTCGAGATTGCCGTTGTATTCGGTTGCATATTATCACTGCTGACACTCGCTTTCCTACATTCCCAGTACCTGGGCATGCCACCGTATGTGTTTCCGCTGGCTATGCCAATAATAATGATTGTCTTTCTCATCAATCCAATACGCATTTTTCATTATAAATCTCGCATGTGGCTGCTGCGCTATTTGGTAAGTCTGTTAAGACCTCTTATAACTATTTAAAAATAAGTTTTATTCCAATTGTGTTTGTTTTTTTTTTATCAACGCTAAGGGTCGTATTGCTTGTGCTCCTTTCTTCCGAGTCGTCTTTGTGGACTTCTGGCTGGCAGATCAGTTCAATTCACTCGTAGCACTGTTCGTCGATTATAGTCACATTATATGCTACTACACGACACCGTTCGATTGGTATCATGCCAAAGAGCCGACTACTTGTCACATAAAACAACGTTATACAGCGTTGATACGAGTGTTGCCTGCTTGGTTTCGTTTCGCACAATGTTTACGACGCTATCATGACGATCCTGAAAATGCTAAGAAGCATCTAATCAATGCTGGCAAATATTCAACTAGTTTCTTTGTGGTGTTTTTCGATTTCATGGCGAGAAACTATGAAGGTAAGGAAGCAAATGTGATTCGTGTAGGATAGTGATTAAAGGGTGTGATCTAATGCCTGTAAAATATTTGATGGCGATGCAAACAGTAATTAAAAACATCTATGTATTTCTTTTTTCTCAAAGCGTCTTACAACAGCCGTTTGGACAATCCATTTATCTGGTTCTGGATATTAGCTGCCATCGTTTCATCAACATATGGTTTAGCATGGGACTTTCTAAGAGATTGGGGTATTTTCAGTGCGGATTGCGGCGACCATAAATATCTACGTGCGCAAATTCTCTACAAACCGGTTAGTATAACTGTTTCAAATGAAATAAGAGGCTCCGGCAACTTTTATTTGTCTTTAAGCCTTAACACTTCTTAACATCCAACTTTTCAGGGTTTCTACTACTGCCTGATTGTGGAAAATCTTTTGCTGCGTTATCTGTGGGCATATGTATTCGTGTTGGACGCATCAAATGTGGTCAGCCAAAGAGTCATGGCACCTATAGCGGACATATTGGAAGCAATACGGTAAATGGTCATTGAAATACATCTTATACTGTACTACATTTGTGTGTATTTTTCCCTTAGTCGTTTCCTGTGGAATTTCATTCGTTTGGAGAATGAGCATCTCAACAATTGTGGCCGGTTTCGTGCTGTCCGTGATATCTCAATTACAGTCATTGAACAGCCCTATCGTGGTTCTTTTGCGCCTATTACTGAACCGCCTGCTAAATCTGTAAACAGTTGGAAAGGTCGTGTTAAACTGAAAATTCAAAGTGATTCTAAACAGGTTGTCAATGTTGTATAGTATTAAAAAGAATAGTTTAAAATTTTGCTTAATTGTAATACAATTAATATATGAATTGAGTAAGCATAAAAAGTCATGATTACAAAAAACAATTGTATTATCTCTTTTGAACTTGTTCTTAAATAGGTCTTTAGACATTCAATAGAAATTAATTCAAATATATATAAATAGTTTTAGGCTTTAATACGATTAGCACATGAAGACATCCTTATTTTACAAAATTCTATCGATAAAGTCAAAATTAACAAGTAGGGAAGGGCTAAGTTCGGGTGCAACTGAACATTTTATACTCTTGCAACTTGCAACGCTCAAGAATATTGACCAATATATTCAGCATGAAGTCACCTGGAAGTTCGAAAATCTTTATATTAGATATATTTGAGCTCAGAGAAGTATTGACACGATTCAACCCATTTTCGGTACACAGAAATACTATTGTCAGGAAAGATTTCAGTCTAAATTTCAATTGTATGTCTTACACATGGACCGATATTTTCGGTCAAAAAGTCAACTGTATGTACTGGGGTCCACACATTCGGTACCTAGGGGCTTGAACAGTTTTGGTTGGATTTGCGCGAATTTTGGTCATAATTTGTATCAAATTTTAGTTCTGTCGCCAATTCAAGAGTTTGAGTTATGGAAGTTCAACCATACTACCTTTATTTATTTGCTCCATTTGGTTATTTTAATTAAAATTTAGTTAAATTTAATTATGATTTATTTTTGTTTTAATTATTGGTATAATGGATGGTGTCAGACAAATCTAATAATTCATAGGTAAGCTAGCCATCGAAGACAATCTTATTTAAACACATGCGTTGACTTTTTATTAACCACACCTGTGGCCACGCATACCTTACCATTAAAAATTTTCAACACCTAATAGCGATGCTTTTTGCGGTATAGAATTTTTTAATTAAAAAAAACTAATGACATGTTATTTACCAAAAATATTAAAAATTAAAAACAAAACACATTCTGTTATGTATGTATGTATGTATATGTAGATAAAACCATTTGCAAGTTAGTGAGCTTTACAAACTGAGATGGAAATAAAATAGACTGATATGCGATGAAAATATAACATTTTTTAATTTTATTTTATTTAATTTCATTTACACTATAATTAAAATTGACATTTTCTTTTATTTTTTTAAATTGAAATACGACATTTAGTTACGTTATTACTTTAAAAACAATAAAAACGCCCGCTGTTGTATAAGCATAGAAAAGCTATTTTGTGTTTTACTCATTAATAAATTAAAAACTATAATTATAATTAGATAATATAATTTAGTTTAGTTATGCTTACCAAAAAAAATAAAAAAAAATTGAAGAAAATTCCGAACGAACGAAAAAGTCTGAAAAAAAAAATTTAAGAATATATAGCGGCAAGTATTGCGTGGCCACAAGTGTAATTAGTACATGCTCCCACCAGTTAATGCAAAGCATACTTAATGGCTTCGGCCCATACTACTTATGTACCATAATTAAGTATACAAAGCTAAAGCTCACCTTATCATAGCAAACAACCGCATAAATTAATGACACCAGCGCCATCTACCGCAGCTTTATTTCCATACAATTTTGTTACAACCGACCGATTTACCGAATTAATTTGATGTTATTTTTTATTAGCACTTTTAATTTACACACAAAACACTTGCACTTATTTAAACACGAACTCTCTGCTTTCTTTGGCTCTTCTTTTATAATATGAGACAATATTTTACACATTCACTCATTCAACTAAAAGCACTGCCTTCGCGGCCATTTTGAATACACCCGTGGCTTCACTTTTCTGCAGCACATACACTTTGAATTACCTCGGCATATTTTACATTTTAAGCAAGCACTTTTATTTATTACACTTTACACATGCCACACACAACACTTTAAACACTAAAACACTAGACTTGTTACATTCGATTATTTTATCACAATTACAAATTAGATTTTCACTTTGATCACATTTTCACAACCGCACGCTTTAACTTCAAATCGAATACTGAAGGTTCGTGCATTCACTGGAATGGTCCTTTTGGAAGTTTGATTTTTGGAAGCAGTACAGTGGCCTCCGCGCGGATGTGCTCTTTTTGTCGTTAACACTTTTCTCGATTTCCGTTGAAACCGGAAAATGAAAAATTGAAAGTTATCGAAAAATGACGAAATAAAAATACTAAACTTTATAATAAAATTTGAATGTAAATTATAAGCAACAAAAATTTTGGTTATTATTGAAAATAATAATAAAAAATAAAAATTATAAGAAAAAAGTATAAAATTTAAGAAAAAAATTATTAATATTAAAAATTATCATCTATAAAATTATTCACTGACAAAATTCACCAAATCACCAATGATCTCCATAAGAATGTATGTACATATGTATGTAACACACAGAAGAAAACTCGAAAACCTTGTAAACTGTATGTACGTACAGTGAAATTTCCTCAACATATAAATATGTAAGTATACGAAGCTGTCTTACAAACGACTACAATTAAGATCTTCCAAGAAAGACTCATTTATTTGGCAAGATATCTTCATGAATTAGGTTTTTAATTTTCCATTCTGAAATTAATAAATGTTAAGTTTTTTAAACCGAAATATTTTTGGTAAAAATTTAATTTCACAACAATTAGAATTAAAAATTGGAAATATAATATATTATGCAAAATTTTTTAATTCAAATATTCGCAACACCGACTAGTAATAATCTGAAATCAAGCAGTTATCGGAGTTTTCGAGATTTCCGGCTTAATTGAAAACAGCAACAAGTAAAAATCTTCAAGGACATGACTGTTCACCTTCCAAGCACATCAAACGAATAGCAGATCGGCAATGGGAAGACTAATCTCAATGCAATATGGCTGCAAAGGCAATCGTTAACAGTTGAGTTCTTCTTTAAAATATGAGGAACGTAAAGTGAATGAAAAATAAATGAAATTAATATTCATAATTAGTTATAAATAAATACGTTTATTATTCATTTTGGCAAGGAATTCCATTACGAAAATGGAAATGCAACTTTGTGAATGAATTGAGTGAATTCAGCGCAAAGCTAAAAGTTTTCATAGGTGGCGCTAAAAAGTTAATCCTAAATAGTAAAATAGTACGGATATTTTTCAATGTTGTTGAAATTTTTGTTCAATTTCCGTGTATACCGGAAAATAAAAAAAATAAATTATCGACAATTTTTCAACACCGCAACAACATATGTATGTAAAAAAATTATTTTGAAAATGTGGAATCAAGGTGACACCGTATGTATCATTCATATGTTGACTTTTCAATGCATAAACATTCATTTATTACATTTTTAAAATAGAACAGACACAAACATTACTAATTTTTATAACTACGACAACGATGTATTGAAGAACCTCATAAAATTTCAAATTCGGCTGTTGGCAGTAAGCAATGAATGTAACATATGTATTACTAATGGGATCATTGAAAAAAATAATACCTGCTATTTTACAATTAAGGATTGTGGTAACTGAGCTTTGCCTATACTCAAATGTCTGGCATTTTAAAAAATCTGCAAATTTTTAGCGCCACCTATGAAAACTTTTAGTGTTGCGCTGAATTCACTCAATTCATTCAGAAAGCTGCATTTCCATTTTCTTTATGGTATTCCAATGAGTTGACTTTTCCAATTGCCGATCCACTATTCGTTTGATGTCCTCGGAAGGTTTTGGCAATTGGAAGTTGAACAGTCATGTCCTTGAGGAGTTTTACTTGTTGCAGTTTTCTTAAACGCGAAAACTCGAAAAATGTCGATAACTGCTATATTTCAGATATTAATTTTTAATTTAAAAAATTTAAAAATTTTGCATTATACTACTGTGTCCAAAAAATAAGGTTACATTTGAATTTAAACTGAGCGCGTCGAAGGATTTGAAGAATTATTTTTTTTGTTTTAGTACTGTCAGTCACATTTATATCAAATTTCATGTCAAAATATGCATTAGTGTTTGAGATACGTGTCGTTTTGTGAGCTGCTAAAAGTGAGTTTTTCGTTTTTTGCGATGTCGAAATTTATTGAGCAAAGAATTTGCATAAAATTTTGAACGTGTCGAAGACGAACAGCGTCCGGGCCGACCATCAACCTCAACCGACGTAGCTTACGTTCAACAAATCAAAGATTTGGTGTTGAAAAACCGTCGATTAACAATTAGAGATCTTGCTGATGAAATTGGCATATCGAAAGGCTTAGCCAATACCATTTTGAAGGATGTATTGGGCCCCAAGCGCGTCAAATTTCGACTGGTACGGAAAACATTGAATTTTTTGGAAAAAAGGCGTCGCGTTGAAGTGTGTGAAACGATGCTTTCCGACTACCAGGGTGTCATCGTCTCACTGGAAGTGAGAGAGCAACGTTTTGAAATGTCAAGCATCATAGTATTATTTTCAATATTTTCAATGGAAAATTATTAAACACATTTACTGATTAAGAGCTAAAAAGCTTAAAAAATTTTATTAGGTATTTAAAAGTCAAAAGTCGGTTGTTTTAACATGCCATAAAAAGATTTAAATAGATTCTCTACGTATTAAATAACCACTATATAGTAATCTTTATTCTTACTAAATGTTGGGTGTTTTATTTTAAATGCCCAAAAATTATTATTTTGTCCAATCTGCCCATAAGAGAAAATGTTATAAAAAATGCTAATTTTAAAGCGCTCTCACACTAGAATAAGTTGGACATCCCTTTATTCCGGATCAGACGTTGCCAGCTCAAGTCAATTTCTTTGACGTGATCATTTTGCGTATTGTTCTTAAAAAAACTGTCGCAGAACTACACATATCAAAAAGAATTAAAAAAAACAGGAACTATGAATTGTACACATTTTTCTTTACAGCTTTTGTGAAATCTTTTCCGTTTATCAGAAATAATTGGAACGAAATATTACCAACATAGTGTCCGTGTCCGGTATTTGAATGTTTTCATGTCCGGCTATAGGAATGGATTGTATATGAAAATATTAATGAAAAATATTCATGAAATTTGTCCGGACAGTCCGTAAAGGGGAATTCCACAGTACGTATATTTCATAAGGTTCTCGATGTTTTCTTCTGGGTGTTACAAACTTTTTGGCAAGCTCATGGTATTACCTTATCCAAGGCATAAAGATAGTGCTTATTGTTATTTCAATTATTTTTTCAATGCATTATTTGCAATTGCCATCATGGAATTTTGTATTAAAATTAATAATTTTTTAGTATTTATAAATGATAATTTTTAATATTAATAACTTTTTTCTTAAATTTTATACGATTCCGTATTATTTTCATTAAAATCCATAATTCTACTTTATAATAATTTATATTGAAATTTTTTTAAAAAGTTAAAAATTTTATTTTGTAATTTTTCGATAACTTTCACTTTTTCATTTTCCGGTTCAGACGGAAATCGAGAAAAGTGTTAACGACAAAAAGATCACATCCGCGCAGAGGCCACTGTACTACTTCCAAAAACCAAACTTCCAAAAGGACCGTTCCAGTGAATGCACGAACCTTCAGTATTCGATTTGAAGTTCAAGCGTGCGGTTGTGAAAATGTGATCAAAGTGAAAATCTAAATTGTAATTGTGATAAAATAATCTAATGTAACAAGTCTAGTGTTTTAGTGTTTAAAGTGTTATGTGTAGCATGTGCAAAGTAAAATAAATAAAGGTTTTTGCTTAAAATGTAAAATATGCCGAAGTAATTCAAAGTGTATGTCCTACAGAAAAGTGAAGCCACAAGTGCATTCAAAATGGCCGCGAAGGCAGTGCTTTTAGTTGAATGAGTGAGTGCTTGAAATATTGGCTGATATTATAAAAGAAGAGCCAAAGAAAGCAGAGCGTTCGTGTTTAAATAAGTGCAAGTGTTTTGTGTGTAAATTAAAATGCTAATAAAAATTAACATCAAATTAATTCGGTAAATCGGTCGGTTGTAACAAAATTGTATTGAAACAAATCGCTTCTGAAGTTGCAGTAGATGGCGCTGCTATCTTTAAGTGATGCGGTTGTTTGCTATGATAAGGTGAGCTTAAGCTTTGTAAACTCAGTAATGATATGAAAGTAGTATGGGCCGAAACCTTTAAGAATGCTTTGCATTAACTGGTGGGAGCATGCACTAATTATACTTGTGGCCAAGCGAAACTTACTTATACTTTTTTGAATTTTTCTTCAGACTTTTTCGTTCGTTCGGGATTTTCTTAATTTTTTTTTTTATTTTTTTAGTAAGCATAACTGAACTAAATTATATTATCCAATAATAATTATAGTATTTTAATTTATTGCGTTTAATGAGTAAAATACAAAATAGTTTTTTTGCGCTTATTCAAAAGCGAGCGATTTTATTGTTTTAAGGTAATGACGCGACCAAACTTCGTATTTCAATTAAAAAAATAATATAAAAGAAAACATCAGTTTTAATTATAGTTTCAATGAAATTAAATTAAAAAATAATATTTTTTCATCGCATGCAGGTCTCTTATTTCGATCTCTCTAACTTTCAAATGATTTTGCCTAAACCGGAATGTGTTTTGTTTTTATTTTTTAATATTTTTTTTTAAATAACATGTCATTAGATTATTTTTAAATAAAAATTTCCATACCGCAAAAAGTACCGCTATAAAGTATTGTCAAATATGCAAACATTTTAAAAATTTGAATGGTAAGGTATGTGTGGCCACATGTGTAGTTAATGAAAAGTCAATCCATGTATTTAAATAAGATTGTCTTTGAGCCAGCCAATCTATGAATGGTTAAATAAAATAATTTATAGTTAAATTAAACTAAATTTTAATTAAAATAACCAAATCGATAAAAATATATAAACGTAGTACGGTTGAAATTCCATAACATGAACTTCAACAACTCGAAGATAGAAGTTAAATTTGATTCCATAAGTGTCGAAGTGTCTCTAACTCGAATTTTATGGCGATTCGAGTTAGGGAAGTTGAACTGTATATGAGAAATATATGTATGTATGTATAGTTAAGAAAAGTATTTAGTAGTAAAAACTTCGCAACCTTGGTTATGGGCCTGTGTAAATGTTTTAACATTTTTATTCGCCGCTGATTATCAATTTGGAATATTTTTCATGGCCAAATTAGTCATTAAATTGACTTATTGAGCTTTTCTTATACATGCTGAATTAATAATTAAAAGAAATTAATAACAATGAGGACTTAGCTATACCCCAAAACATATACTTGAATTAAAAAAAAACCCAAAGGAAAGAAACAAATTTTTTAGGTACAATTTAGGCCAATTAAAAAAAATAAATAAAATAATAAAAGAAAAGAACATAAATTAATTTGAAAGCCGCAGTTTCTAAATAATTATGGTTCTCGAAAAAAGAAATGTCATTGAAATTATTATTATTTTTTTCTTATTGTAAAAATTAGCTGTGATATTTTGATCTTGGACAGGCATAGTGATTGTTGGTTGAATCGACCCAATTTTATCTATTAACTTTTACCAATGTTCCCTGTACAATCACCAATTATATGGAGCAAATTCAGCCAGATATTCGAAAATCCTGATATAAATTATATAGGTGCTGGATATGCAGTAACATTATGGTGAGAAAATGTTTCTGTCTGAATTTCAATTGCATTGACAGATATTTTCGGTCAAAAGTCGACTATAGATACTGGCTGCGTAAAACCTTCTCATACTATGCAATGCTTCTCATGCATTTTTTTGTTAGTGTTCGCAAAAGTGATCCTCCAAATTCTTAAAAGTATTTCAAACTAAATATTAAACTTAACAGAGATTGAAAAAGTTCTTCGTTTATAAAATTCTCACATAAACTTTTGAAAAGTTTTTGAAATCACTCAAAAAAAGTATTTTGATATTATTAAATATCTTAAAAAACTAGTAACATTTTCACACATCACTAATTATTATTTGAAAAAAAAAAAAAATGAGATTCACAGAGAGACTTTCTGCAGTTTTGACACCGGAATGGCGCAGTCAGTACATCAACTACGAGGTCAGTAACAGCTGAACATAATAGACTAACCCATAATAACATAAATTATAGCAACTCAAGGAAATGCTCTTAATAGCTGTTGACAATGCGCCCACCGATCAATCAGAGTTACGTGCCATACAGTCATATCAAGCAGTTTTCGATGATAAATTCTTCGATCGCTGCGACATGGAACTACAAAAGGTCAATACATTCTTTGCTGAAAAGTTGGCTGAAGCAAAGCGCAAACACGTGGCCTTAATAAGTGAAGTCAAGCGATCGTTAAGTGATGCTGAGCAACGTGGCCGTGTCTCAGTACCAGACCTCTTAACGGTGCTCTCAAAGAAGAAGAAAAGAGAATATCGTTTCGCCTTTAGTGAGTTGTATCTCAGCCTAGTGCTGTTGCAGAACTATCAATCGTTGAATCACACAGGTTTTAGAAAGATCTTAAAGAAGCACGATAAGGTCTGTAAGAGTTTGTAAATAATACTACATCGAACTCACAACTATTCGCGCCACCTCCACTTTCAGTTACTGCGCAATACCAAAGGCAAGGAGTGGTTTCATTCAAATGTAGACAACGCATTCTTCTTCACCAATCGTGAGATAATGAATTTAATACACGACACCGAGGATGTAGTAACCAACTATTTGGAGAATGGTGATCGACAGCGTGCCATGAAGCGTTTACGTGTGCCACCGCTCGAGGATGTACACCATCCTTGGACCTCTTTCCGTGTTGGGCTTTATTTGGGCGCCCTGGTGGTTTTATTCTCAGCACTGGGCATATCACGTGAGTGTTTGTGTGCATCTAACGTAGTGTGCTACTCAGCAGCAAATTACTTTCAGTTTATATGACGGATTTGGATGCGACAAATTTGGAAGCCTGTATTCGTCTCTTTCGTGCGCCCTACTCCATAGCTATTTACCTTGCTTTAATTAGTATTAATATATATGGTTGGCGCAAAGTTGGTGTTAATCACGTGCTCATTTTCGAATTGGATCCACGTCAGTATCTGACTGCAGCGCATGTCATGGAAATGGCTGTCGCCTTAGCGGTACTAATTACGATTGCTATGATTGCATTCATACACTCGGCATATTTGCATACGCCACGCTTTGTCTTCCCCTTGGCACTGCTCGTCACAATGGTTGCGCTTCTTGTAAATCCTTTACCGATTTTGAATTATTCTGCACGCAAATGGTTCCTAAAAGTCATGGTATCCATTGAATTTAGCATTAATAGCATCTTTTACATGTCTCAAAGCCTTTATCCACCTCTAGGGTCGCGTTATGTGTGCGCCATTTTTCCATGTGGGTTTCGCCGAATTCTGGTTGGGCGATCAGCTGAACTCTCTCGCTTATTGCCTGGTGGATTATGCATATACGGTCTGTTTTTATTGCACCAATTTCGATTTGAACAATGCTTCTGACCCGCCCGCGTGTTTGGCGCGGAATCACCTACTTTTCCCTATAGTATTGGTACTTCCTGCTTGGTTTCGTTTCGCTCAGTGTTTAAGGCGCTATCATGACACCCGCAAAGTTTTCCCATTCATCGTGAATGCGGGCAAGTATTCGATGTCATTTCTTGTGGCTTTGTTCGGTTATCTCATGGCTGGCACCCGGAGTAAGTACAATGAGTTAGCGTGAAGTATTCTCATGTTTAGATGAAATTTTAACCTTTTTAGACTCTTATGAATATTTCTTTGACAACCCCTTTGTGTGGTTCTTTATAATATCGAACGTCATGCAGACAGTTTACACTCTCGTTTGGGATATGATTATGGATTTTGGTGTGTTCAAGAAATTTAGTGGAGAAAATATTTTTCTGCGTGATCAAATACTTTATCCGGCGGTGAGTGGGAGAAATATACTTGTTAAAGACAAGGAAATATCTTCAGGCGCATAAGGTCTGTATGTTCTACGGGGTCTAGGCCAGTCATCCAGTTTTATCCATTTTTATGGGGATTGGACGGGGTTGTATTCCGATTTTATCAATTTTGACAATATCCCGAACGAATTTGGTCATTAAAGCTTAAGTGGTTTAGGAGATATGTAGATTAAACCAATTGAGATTAACCAAATTTCAGTTTAACTGACGTTTCGCTGGGTTAATAACCTTTTTGTATAAATTTTATGAGGTCAATGACCCTCTTGTTTATTCGAGTCAACAATCTTTGTTTATATTTAGCCAGGCCAAGAACCTTTGTTAACATTTGGAGTTATTGACCCTTTTTTACATTTTCTGAGGTCCGATTTTGTTTACGTTTACTAGGTCAATGACCTTTGTTTACATTTTATGACTTTATGGTTAGCAACCTTTGGTAAGATGTAGTCAGGTCAAGAACCTTTGTTAACTTTTGGGTTCAGTGACCCTTTTGTTTACATTTTATGAGGTTAAAGACCCATTTTATTGGGTAATTTAAACTGTCATCTTCACAGTGTTTTCTCAAAATTTCTTCATTTATTTGTTGATGAGGAAAAATTCTTTGTCAAGTAAAATTATCCATCATTATTTTATATTGCAGGGATTCCAGGAGGTTTTTCGGCTGATACAGATTAAAATTAATTTTCAAAACTTTGTATTTTAGGGCTTCTATTACTTTGCCATAATTGAGAACTTTTTCTTTCGCATTTTTTGGGCTCTTAAGCTGTACATATATCAGCAGGGCTATATGACTGTTTTCCATAGCAATTCAATAGCCAGTGGACTGGAAATGTTTAGGTAATTTCATACTATGTGCCTTGAGTACGTGGAAAATACTTACTATATGTATGTAAACATTTCTTTAGACGTTATGTCTGGAATTACTTCCGTTTGGAGAATGAACATCTTTTTAATGCCGGAAAATTTCGTGCTGTGCGCGATATATTTGTAGCGCCTATTGATCCAGACGATGAAATCCAATTGCAACGCATAATGGATGAGCTCGATGGCACAACCAATCGATCTTCAGCTGAAAATGGTAATGCCATTGATATGAAGGAGGATTAAATGAGAAGGAGAGAGTAGCTACCAAAGAACAAGGAAGATAAAAATCGTTTAAATCCTTTAAAGCGGAAGTAAACCAATTCTTCTTAATGTTCACCATATTTTGTGCCTAATAAATACGAAAATATGACTCATTTAAATTTTTTTATTTAAAATAATAAAATCATTTGATAATCAACATAGCATATTCAAGAAATATTGTCTGCAACACCCGAAACCAATGCGGTGCCGCGTAATATCCAGAAATCAGGTGGACTACGGCTCTCCAATAATATGGAGAGTATAAAATTGGTAGAATGACCAGTTGTTGAGAGTACACCAGAACGTGCTTGGGTCTTATAGAGTGGCGCATCATAACGATCACCTGGTGTTAGGGAGAGACAGGGTATAAAACGTACAACTGGTAAACGGCTAAAGAGTTCGCCATGTTCGGCATCCCAGAGCCCACCCTTTTGCGAGTCCCAACGTGCTGCCTCAATAAATATACCATGCACATTGACGCCAGCTTCAGTTGACTCAGGTAGCGAGCCATAAAGTGCTTCGAACTAAGAGAGAGAGAAAGAGAGAGAGAGAGAGAATTATTAGATTAAAGAAATTTTTCGAAATTCGTATAGTTTTAGATATCTTTAGACCCACATCCTTTCCGCTAACGCGGCGCTCAAACACCGCCTGTTGTATGATAACCCAATCGAAGACTTTAAAGTCGATCTTCAGTGAATCAATGGGCAGCACACGTTTACGCGCATGCGTCTGCAGTAAACCAGTAAGAAAAGATTGTGGAAAGTAGAAACCGCTAATCCAATATGAACGTGGACCACCATTACGCGCCCAATTTTGTATGAATTCAATGCGACGCTGAAAATCTGTGATGTAATTTGGTAGTGGCTTGATGGAGAGAAAGCTTTTCTTAGCCCATAGATTGGGCACTACATTGGTGAGCAGAGCCTTGAAGACTTCCTCCAATTGTTCGGACATCACGACAAGACCTTTAATAGCTTTAGCGAGATTTATGAGACTGTCGTGTACTACTTTCAAGCTAATATTATAACGATCGATCTCTTGCACCAACACCGTGGTCAGTGAGGGTAGCTGTCCCTTGGAGTCCAACTGAAATGTTTGAAAAGAAAATTTGTATTATTTGAAAATGTTGCGTTGTAATTTGATAAACTATAAACATCAATACTCTTTCTTCCTGTTTCTTCTAAAAATCAACTTACTACTGTCAGCGACTCATGTAGTTCATCTCGCTTTATCTTCGTCAGCAGCACGCCTTGTATATAACGAATGACATCCAGCGCCGTCTCATTTTCTTCAGCCTGTCCTTCATCAGCCGCTGCGCGTGGCTGTCCTAACAACAGTGTTGTAATAAAAAAATTCGTTTCCTTCGTCTGAAATACGATATTTGCATTTTGATTCATGCCAAAGATCTCTGGATCCTCAATAGTTGGAAAGTTCTGTACATAATGTATATATTCATCGACGGTAAATCTTTGTGGATCACAATAGTAGGGATCACCACGCGAGTATTTGTAGCCTGGTTCGATAATTCTCGGTGACGAGAAAGTCTTCAACACAGTTTTCAGACAACGTTGATCCCAATAGTCGGTCACACGTCCACCCCATGTGATTTCGCCATTTATATAAAATATTGCATCCCACGGAATTTCTTCCACTTTCTGACGATTTATGAAAAACTCCAATGTTTTTAGACCACAATCACGATCACTTTCACTGAATTCGTACATAATATTCCAGCCGAGTGGACCGAATTTGCGACGCTCCAAGATGACCGCATGAAACATACAGAGACCGAAGACGATAGCACGCCACTTCGCATGTAGCGCATGCTTTTCGAAGAAAGTTCTTTCCAAATCGTTGAGTGCACCCAAAACGTTGGCTTTAATGCCTTTGGGTGGCTCATTTGTTAGTTTAACTGAGTTTTGTAGCACGCTGATCGGAAAGCTTTTTGTTGGCATTGACGAGAGGAATAGACGGAAATCGTCATGCGCCTTGCTAATGCCCAAAGTGATGTTGCGCACAATAGTTTCCATCTGACGCATCCACGATGTTGCCAAATGACAGTTCTGTAAGAATACCCAATGACCCAAACGTAGACTCTTCTCAATCAAACTCTCGGCAATGGGTCCTTGTCCTTGTCCCAGCGAGATTGAATAGAATTTATCCATGTACTTCATTTCATCGGCAAATTTGAGGAATGCAGCCATCGGATCGGAGCCGGTAGAGAGTACGAAGACCATAGGTGTGATGCTATTGGTATCTGCAAAACTTAGAAAGCAGAAAATTTAAACCATTTCGAGTATCTAGTTTTAAACACGCTACATACACAGTTTTCAGTTGACTGCCTGCCGCTGACGTTTCCGTGAAGTATTTACCAACGGTGGCCGTTAAGTAGAGTACAACGTGTAGCAGAAAACGCTCGCGTCGGAAAACGCGTATAAACATGAGCTTGTGAAAAATTGTTAAACGTTTGTTCCACGTATCGACTGGTGGTTCTCTTGAGGTGGTGAAATTGAAAACCTGCAACGAAGTCCATTAATTCAGTATACTAGCTTCAATATAACTAAATCTCACCTCCCTGGTTTTGAGTATTTCTAGATGGAAAGGCTTAGTTAGCGCCGCCGGAAAGCCTTTAAAATATGCTGGCAATTCTTCTTCCAAAAATAGGCAAGTTTCCCAGTCTTCATCTGTTAGTGAAATATTGCTTGGCTTCTCTTTATAAGGCACAGCGCCCACACGACCGCGTGTCAGAAAATTCATATCGGTTGGTGTTATACGACCCTCTTGTTTTTCGATTGCTGTCGCTAACAGAAAACTAAATATAATCTTATGATTCTCGAAGAGGCCACGTGAAACATTTTCGAAAATCGCCTTCAACTCATCCAATTTTAATTGATTTATACGTTCTTCGATTGTTTGTTTCGGATGATCTTGACGTATGACATTGCAGAAAACTTGCGAGAAGTACTTCAAGCTATACTGATACATAGGGTCAACATCAGCCAAACCGGCTACAACAAAGTAAAGTATGGCGCCACGCGAAGCTAGCGAGCGATACTTTTCGCGTGTAGCCGTAATGACCTTCTCGGTTTCTTCGGTGTCGATGAGCCGAGTGGCTATAATTAAGGAAGTTTCCTGTAAACTATAGTGTTAGAGGTATATGTCTGTAAGAAGCGGTGTGAAGCGGCACTTACCTTGGCATCATTGAGCGTTTCCACCAGCTCTTCGTCATCCAAAATGTTGCCTTGTGAGTTGTAGAGCAATTTGAGCACCTTATCCTCCAAAGCCAATAACTGCTGTTTGTCTGTGTTGATTTTGACAATGAGATCATTGCGCTGTACTTCCATAGCCGGTAATTCAATGGCCACGATGTCACTACAATGTTAAAAGAAAAGGAAAAGAAGTTTAGAAAATGATAAGTTTAAGGTGGACCGCCGCATTATAAGTAGAAATTTGACATGTACCATTTTTCGTGGCAAAATTCGGGAATATAGTTTTTGAGGTTAAATTTGTATGGTAACCCAAGGATGTGTTACTCTTTACACCAATTTTTATATTTCCGATATTTTTCAATATGTGTTTTTTTTATAATAAATGGGTTTCAACCAAGGTGAATAGACCGTTTATAGAAGACTAAGGAAGGCTTTTATGGGTTCTCGATTCCAAAGTTTATTTAGCAATCTCAAAATCTTGTATTTTTTATGAAAAAAACGTCCGATAATTACTACTCATTGTCTGTAAATATTCTACGAATATTTATAGGTTAAGTTTAAATCGCAAAACTTGAATAATTTTTTAAAAAATAATACCCAGAGGTTATTTTTAAATACCTATGTTAAGTTAAGCATTTTAAATATTTCCTAGTGTTCTAAACTTTGTCAATTCTAAGGGTCTCATTAAGAAGTAGCAAAACATCTAAGAACTTACGCCAGCAGTTGATCCTCCAAGCCACTTTCTGTTACCAAGAAGTTCACCAACGTAACATTAATACAAATCTCAGGTAGATAATGGGGGTTCGCTAATTTCGTAGTCATGTAAAGCTTGAAATGTGGATCGTAATCGATGACTACATCGCCCAACTTCAAATAGACGCGTCCCTCATGTACATAGGTCTCGCGTTGCAGTATCGGACGTATCGATGGATCAATATTTTCGTCAATATCTTCAAGCAACACCGGAAATCCTTGGCGCACAGCATTTTCCAAGGTACGCAGTAAAGTGCCGTCAGTCATTTTGCATACTATAAGGCCGTTTGCCTTTTCCATATTGCGTATCCAACGATTAGCCTGTAATTGATGCACGAAGTCACAATCTTCGATTATTTTATATAGAATATTTAAAAAAATTATTGCGCACTTGCTCTTGTGGATCGATCATAAGCGGCCAGCGTAGCGCACGCGTAGCATAGAGACCGTTCTCAATTGAAACCGTGTCTTTGGGCAAGCCATCCATGGTCCATTGACGCATTTCGTATGGATCGCCGAGTACTTTGAGTAAAAAGAATTCGCCGCTTGAAGGTATTTGTTGCTCCTGACATTTGGCAACCCATTGCGTGCACATTTCGTCGCGGTACTCCGTCGAAAAGGCGCCAAGATAGGCGACGCAAGCCGCTGAGACCAATACATCACCTGGTACACATTGCAGATCTTGTGTTAGGGTCTGTTGAAATGTGTGGAAGTGTGCCGATGTGATTAATTAAAATTGTTTAGTGTAATACCAAACGATAATTACCTTCACAGTTTCCTTCCAACGTATTTCCTCTTCTGATAACGCCGACGTTAGACGTCCGGCGCGATTGATGCGCCCATAAGTCAAGTCGACAGCGTCTTGTATAGTTTTGAATTCACGATTTTTCTCCTCCAAATCTTCTTGCAACGCTTGTATTTTAGCTTCAACAGCAGCTAATTCCTTTTGTTTTTGTTTGAGTACCGTCATGATGGCTTTGAGCTCAGCATCCGCCGCTTCCTTGCGCTTCAATTTCGGCTCGACCACTTTATAGACTTTCGAGAATTTGTCCATAGCGATAACCCACATACAAACCGACGAAGCAACTTTGCTGACTTTTTCCAATTTCTATAGATGTGGAAGTGAAAAATAAATAAAAATATAAGGGGAGAAAAGTTTATGGAGTTCAGTAAATTTACCGCTGGTAGAAAGTCTTTGTGCTCAATATATTTCTTTAGTTTCTTGAGCACATCTTCCTTAATGTGTTCCTTATCATACTCAAAGAGGCGTTTCAAGAAATTCACATCGGCCATGATACGCTTAGCCGAAGCCCAATCGGTTCTGCAAATATTTTTGTAAACTTAAAAAGCACAAATAACTTTCGGTAAGCAAATAATACTTGGAGCCCAACAATATGCAAACGGCTTCCATGGTGAACTGCACCAAAGCAGGCGGTGTGGTGAAAGACTTCAGCTCATTGATATCAGCTTTGGTCAAGTTCTTTAATGCTTCGTCAGCGTCACGCAGTGCGGGCATTGCGATTTCTAAATCTTTATTGGCATCATCTGAGATCACTTTGCAGACGGCAGCCTTCTCCTTCGCTACATTCTCATCGCGCATAACGGCCTCTTTTACCTGATCCGCTTGTTTCGTATCGAAGTTGAGACGATCAACCAACTGTTTCATGATTGCAGACTTTTCGTCCAATTGTGGCACCATTACCTCCAGTTCTTTTTGCATAACAGCAATCTACGAAACGCAAAAAAAAAAATTAAAGAAGTGGTTATGTGGCGTCTTATTAAGTGTCAAGCTTACAATATCATTAGTCGCCAAAATTTTATTCAGCCCATTGGCGATGCGCTTTCTTTTAGCGATTATCTCATCGGACTTAACCTTTAATAAATTTTGATACAGCTTCAGCAGTTCCAAATAGCTGCTTGGTGTTGTGTAGTAGTGTCGCTTCATTTCCTTGTAAAAGCGTACTGAAGCTTCTTCAACAGTCTGTGGGGAAATAATAAATGTAATAGATTTAATTTGGAAGATCGAGCTCCAGAATTTCGTTGCTAGACTATGTTTTCGAATGAAGAAAAAATTTTAGGTGAATAACTTAGGGATTTTGAGTCATGATAGTTTAAGTCTAACTTATTACGGAGGATTTCAAAATTTTTCGGATAAGGACGGAAGGTTTAAATATGACTTCCTAGACTTGGACTGTCAAACCCCGTTCCTCTTTAGTGGGCAGGTCAATGGACTATAGTTCTCGTCATGTACAAGCTTCATTAAAACAGAACCAGTGACCCAGGAGGCCAAAAACTCTTGAATTTAATTCTTAAAAACTCATCCTTAAACTTCTTATTAATTTCTTCTTCTTTACTGGCGTAGACACCACTTACGCGTATTCCGATCAATAACAACGCCCTTTCGTTTCTTCTTTTCGCAATCTGCCTTGAAGAATTCAAGCGAAGCCACGTTCTTCTAGGTCTGCTCTTTCTAAAGGAGTGGAGGTCTTCCTCTTTCTCTGCTTCCCCAAATGGGTACTGCGTCCAAGTCACACGAAAGGTAGTCCCTTTGTCTGAAACCTGGTATCGAACGGCTCGGAGAGGCCTTCCCGATCCTGACGTAGTTTTTGGTATAGCTCAACGTCAGTTTATACAGCCGTATTAGTTTTGTGGTGATACCAAATTCAGACATAGCGACATAGAGGCAAATGCCACAAGAATCTACTCGTCTCAGTCCTTGTCCCGTTCATCGTCCATAGTTGAAAATTCACTTACTTTGTGCATAAACACCGTAGTGCTAGCCAAGGCGACACGATCCTTTTTATCACGCGCTATGTCTTGTAACACGCCCAAAGCCACAGAATACAAGGCCTCTGTGGGCCAATTTGAGAACCAATCAATAGTAGTGCAGTTCACTAATGACGGAAACATGCGACAACGTCGTCGAAAAGCGTCACCAACCGGACTCATAGAAAGCACGACATGTAGATTATTGCGTACGCGATTGATGAAAAACTTATAAATTTCGTCACGACTGCAGCCCTGCAAAAATAAATGATAGGAACTTTAAAAAATGGTAGAAAAAGTATCCAAAGATAAATGTACCCCAGCCATTGCGGTATTACAAGCTTCGCGTGCATCTAATATTACTTTCTCATAGTCGTCGCCTTCAAAAAGATTCGGCACCTCACCCGAGTTAAGCATGTTATTGATATCTTCCAGGAACTCTTCTTCAACAATTTGTGTGTCGATCATTAGAAAGACTACCGGATTATTTTCAATCTGAAAGACGTTTATATTTAGAAGGTTAATAACTAAAAGATTTAATACATTATTAGAGGAACTCACGCCGGCAAAACGATAGATGAGTCTCAGATCCTCGTGAAAGCCATTTATATCATAGTTGCGTTTCAACTCAATTTGCAAACATTTATACTCATTAACATGGGCAGCGAGCCGTGTCAACGACTGCTTACCCATACCAGCCACGCCCACCAACAAACCATACCCACGATCACTGCGCAGCAAACGCGCTAAACGTACCGTGTGCTCCAAAGCATCCTGAAAGAGTATCAAGCGCATACTCTTACCCGTCATCGAGTTGTAATCCTCAATGTAGTCGTTGAGTATGCTCTCCAACTTCTTATGATCACCGATCTCTTCATAGATGCGTTCGTTTTTGGGCTTGCCAAATATCATGAAATCACCGAAGAGTATAGGTGGTTCGTCTTTCTTCAAAACTTCTCGATTGAAATGTTTCAAACAAACTTCATGCATGATATTATTGAATAAGCCCTTATCCTCATCGTTGATCAAACGATCGTGGAAGACACGTGTTGTCTCATGAAAGAAGAGACGTAAAATTTGTATCTCCTGATTATAATGCGTATTGCTCGCTTGTAGAATGCCCTGCACACACTTCGATAAATCTCTCAAGTTAAATATGTAATGTGATTTATCCGGAGTTGGCAACATTTCGTTGGCAATTCTCGAGTAAACATCGACACAAGCGTTGACTATGGGTATGGAGAGCGGGCGTATGACAGAAGAGAAGGAGTCCAGGAAACTAAAAAAAAAACATAATTTCTTGTAGAAAAAACTAAGCAGAAAAAAAAGCGACAATATAATACTCACCCTGTAAGTATGCCAGCGAATATAGTCGTCAAGGTGTCATTATTCGGTTTAGGCAGTGAGAAGAGCGCAAAGTGGCGCACATAACTACAGAAAAATATAATTTAATGTGGGTACTTGAGAAGAATATAACTTATTTACCGCGGCGTTAGAGGATTTCGACCACCACCTGGCGGTGCGCAAGCGCAACCAAGCACCACATCCAATATCTCCTTCCAAAAGAGTTTCTCACGATCATATAAACCTTTGAAATCCAAAAATTGTCTATGGAAGGAATACCGCATTATAAAAATGAGTTTTCTTGTGTACTTCTCATGCTTTTTACCTCAAGAGCTCAATCGCTGGTTGACTGCCGTAAGTATCCAACTTTGGCATATTTACATCGTCTATGAAAACGATCACCATTTTACCGAAGGGTGCACTAAGCTGTGTACGCTTTCGCTTTTCCAGTTGCGCTTCAATCATTTCCTGGGTACGCAAGCTACCTGTTTGTGCTGAGAAATTCAGGAGCACTGGTACCACATTGCCTTTTGAAAGTTTCTTTAGTACTGAGATGGCGAGTACAGATTTGCCGACACCTGTGTCACCCGTAAACATAACGGGAAATCTGCGCATGAAAAGCAACTCTGAGACGTAGCTGAAAAAAATGAAGAAATTTATTATTTTTTATAAAAAATTGGGTACATATCTATACTATAACCAGAATCCGATACATTTTATAGCACTCGCAGAACTTCCTCACACCTCAGAACTTCAAATAAGCTTGTAAACTCACTGCACTCACCCATACTTGGTTGTATCCACAGTGGGTACTTGCATATCGAAATACTTCATTTCAGGATCAAAAACAAATTTATCAATTATGACATTCCAGTTTTCCCACTTCATAGTCTCCATACTGATATAGTAGTCCCATAGTGTACCAGGCGGAAAGCTGAAAGATCATTCATTCATTAAAAACTTGCTGCAAGACCAATGTCTGTCAAAAGCTTACTCAAAATTCGCATCATCTGCCACAATTTCTCTAAGCTTTCGTTCGAAACTGTCCTTTTCGGCGTCTTTGAAGTTTGAAGCCACCGCCCACAATACAGACCAACCAAACATTTTACTCAACAACGGTTTATACTCATTCTCTGTGCTATTCATCCACTTCTTCTGTTCGATTAATGAAGCCAAAAGTTCACAGAGTAGACAAACCTTGGCACTTGTGACCTGATGTATCATATAGGTACCATATTTGTTAGCCCATTTTAATTTCTTATCGAAATACTTGATGAAGAGAGAGTAGAGAAACTCCATTTGTTCAGCGGTCAGTTTACTCTGAACATCGCTTGCTTTCCACGAATTGACTAAGGGTAGCCAACCCAAATCATCGGGATCAACATAAACCATGCCACAGCGTGAGACCGTAGCAGGCGAGGCTTGTGCCAAATCTTGTACTTCGAAAACCATATGAACCCAGGCGGTTAATTTGATGCGTTCGGAGTTCGCTAGACACAACATTTTATTGTCGTCCAGAACGGTATTTAAATTCTCAATCCAAACAGCATCGACGGGACCATCGCATATGATCCACTGATGTATTTCCTCTGCGAAGTAGAAAAGTATGTGTTTATGGTACACTTTTGTTGTGTCCACTTTAGACTACTTTACCTTCACAATTCACCGCCGTACGCACAGCCAAGCCTAGCAAACCGTCTTGCCATTCGAGCGTCTTTGAGTCAACATAACCATACAGCTCATTGATATGTACCGCTTTTGGGTTCATGGTTTGCATGGTCACTGGCCGAAAGTATGGCCCGGGAACCTCATTTTCATACAAGTAATTCAATGCGAAAGCCAGATTGTGAAGTACCGCTGTTTTACCGCCTCCGGTCGGCCCCACCAACATAACACCCCAGCGTACACACATTGTCTCATATAACTGTATGCCTTTACGCAGCGTAATTGCTACCGGTTGTAGATTCTTCAACTTAAGACCCTCGATCATACCTTCCTCCAAATCGGGATGTGATGAATCCGGTAATTCGACACCCGGAAATAAATCGCTAAGTATACCACGAAAGAGGCCGGCATCCTCGGCCAAAAACTTCGGTATATTCGAGTCACGTAATGCGGCGATCAGTGTTATGTCTTCACGTTGATCCGGCGCGGCACGTTTCAGCGCGCCCGCCATGACCAATACAGACTTGACAGCACGCATGCCGAAATCGTAGTGATTCTGCTGACTGAGCTGCTCACTGCACAGCTTGTACATTTGCACCATTTTGTGTGCGAGAATTTTTGGATATTCGAAACCCTCCGAGTACAAAATAACTTCAGAGATGAGCGCGTAATCCGGCACCATCATCGACATGGGACGGAAGAGCGCCTTTAGATTATCGGGCAACTCTGTACGCCCGGCATAGCCAGGATTCATGGTGATGAAAACGGCGCAAGATTTGTTCAACTTGATCTCACGTCCCTCAAAGATAAAACTGCGTAGGGATTAAAGCTCTTTAGTACATATAACTAGGACACAAACTGAGACATATACTTACCGTTTCGCATTTATCACTTTGGCATTACGTATAGTAATTAATTGCTGCGCAATGACGGACAATACTTCGATATCGATGCGATTGAACTCGTCAAAGCAACACCAAGCGCCACATTGCGCCAAACCAGAGAAGAAGCGTCCCATCATTTTATAGTCTAAGCCCTCAGAGCAATTGAAGACAACACATTGTTTGGCCACTGCTTTCGCCAAATCCTTAGTTGTTTCCGTTTTGCCCGTACCTGCTGGTCCCGCCGGTGCACCACCCAGGTCCATTTGTAAAGCACCCATCAAGCAGAGGTAACAGCGATCTGTTAGCGGTGTTAATACCAGCACACCACCAGCGCCCAAGTATTCATAGTAGTATGGTATATTGGCAGATGCCATGCGTGTATAGACGCTGTCGGTGTCAAAGCTCCAGTAGAAACGCAACATCTTCAGCCAGTTGAAGTCAGTGCTGTGAAAGAAAAACTCTGTTAATATTGGTGGATAGAAGAGTATTAATATTTGTCTGTTATAAAATACATCCAACAAAGGGTCCTAGGTTTTGACATATATCAAGGAAAGGTCTAATCTTACCTCCCAAGTGGGATATGCAGAATAGTCTCCATTGCAAAAACAAAGTGCAGAAAGCTATTATGTTTTTAATTGAGATTTAAAGTACAGAAAAAGTAGGATCGTGGCTTCTAGTAAATACCCTAAACTTGATTTACAAGAAATCTCAAGTCTATTTTATATATACTCTGTAAACTCACTTTTTCGTCACCTCCTTATCGATTAAAAGTGTTACCGAATCCTTGGCATGCACATCAATGGTTATGAGCGCACAAAGTACTTTACGCAGCAAGGAAGTTATATCCTTTCGGGTTAGAGCCGCTAAGGCAGCCAAATTTTTGAAACATTTCTTTTCGAATTCCTTCATTTTTTTCAGCTTCACGGATGGTTCGGCTCTTGGGCTATCCAAAATAAAATGAACATCGGCAGCCCATTGCTGCTGGGATATAGTTAGTACCACCTGATTTGGATGGTCTAAAAGAACAAAATAGTTTTTTTTTTTTTAATTTTTCAAATTTAAAACTGGGAATCCAATATTTACCCTGAAACCATTCATCTCGCTCCTTAGCCGGATAACATTGATAACCGAAACGCATATACCGCTTGACGGCAATAAACATTGCCTCTTCGACCTTGCTGAGCCACTCTTCGACGGCACCGCGTGCCTTTAGACCTTTGCCGAAAAGCAGCTTTTCGCCTTCAGGCGAAATGAAGGCAATTATATCATTGGTCGGTATCATTTTGCCACCATCGCCGCTCTCCTTCTGACCGAACTCCAGCCGATATATAGCGTCGAAACATTTGCGCAAGTGCGGCTGTACAGCCTGTGGCACACGTGTCTGCGCCAATATCTCGAGCAGTTCATCATTGGATAAGAAGTAGAATCTGTAATGAAAAATAAAAATATTTAATATCCACAGAGGAATCATACAATTGGTATTACCTTGGAAAGACGACGCGCTTAACTTCGAGATATGCCTCCAAGCCGCGGCTAATCAAGTCCAATAAGCGATTGTTTTCATTGATTTCATCAAAGGTATTCCGATCGGTCATGACGGGCAACGCTAACGCAACCTTCTTTGCATGCCGCATAATATTTTTGAAGCTTTTGTCGACAGCGAAAAACATTTTGGCCTCTTGCGGCAATTGCCGTTGTATATCGGGTGAGGAGAATATCGCTTCCAAGTAAATCCATGTTGTTTGACAGTTCAACCAGACCTCTACAGATGAAAATGAAGGGTAAATTGATGGATAAAAATAAGAAGGCGGTTGTAGACAAAAACAAAAAGGAAGGGGGAGGGAGTGGTTTTAAACTTAGCCGATTTTTATGTTCATGAATAATGTCTAAGTATATCTTTGAGTTGTTTAATCCAAAGTGGTTTCATACAGAGTTCAGCAAGTTAGAAGCTGAAAAATTCTTATATTTTTACCTAACATCTCATTGAACAACTCCATCAGCTCAATCCACTCTTCTACTTTAGATTTTATTGGTCCGACAAACTTCGAAGCCGCAATTGTGTTGATGTTCACCGTCGAATCATCCAAGATCACTTGCAATTCCTCCGTACCGGCCAAAATAAATACATCCTTTTGATCGTGATGGTTGACGATCGCCAACTCGGTTTCTTTCCAAATATTTTCAATAGTTTTAAGCATGGCTTCGAGCTGTGACTCACCGGTAGCCTGTGAAGAGATTTCCATCAGTATAGCGGCCTTCTCTGGTTCGAAGGCGCCAGCCGCCTCGTAGGTGGATATACGTATGCCCTCTTCTTGAAATACGCGTATGTTCAGCGCAGTCTCTATATCAGTCCAATGTCGCTATGTTTAAAAAATAATTTACATATGTAAAAGCTTATCAAAACAGAAAAAAATGCATAAATTTACCGCCTTCAAGTTGGGATTTCGTAGGAAACCAATAACTGGCAGCTTTTGTCTGAACTCTTCGGCGGAGTTTTTCATCTTCGGCACTATATTGTTTGGTGGTAAATATTTCTCGAACTGCAGACAGTTTTTGATTATTTTCATATTCAAGTTATTCATTTCTTCCACATTTAAGTTATTAAATTCGGTATCAACCCAAGTGTCTAAAGCGGCAAACCATTCGTCCAGCGATTGCCATAAATTGGTGCGTAGACGTATTTCTTGGAATGTGTTATCCATTTCAAAAAATTGCGATATGTCAATCTGCGTTTAGAGAGTAATATTTGGAAGTCAGTCTTAACATTCATAGACTTTTTATAAATCTGCTTACCTTGAATTCCTTCTGATAGCCAATATACTCTTCAGCACGCTCTTTACAGTCGCTAAGCCGCTTGAATAACTCGTCCAACATGCTCTTTGCTTTGGCACTGCCGGTTTTTAACTGTACATCAGAGTAGAAATCAATTTAAGTTATTAAGAAAAGTCATAATACTCTTTTGTCCTCCTCACTTACATCTAATAGTTCGGGGACCTGCACCGAAAGCGCTATTTCATGTATCTCTTGATACAATATCTCAATATCGGCCAGCATGCGTTCGTCTAACTGTTTTATGAACTCAGGTCGCTTCCCTTGTGCCTCCTTCAGCATATCATTCCCTCTATTCACAAGATCTTCGCAATCCATATAGTCTTCGCGCCGCTCATCATCGCATGGTATTTCGAATTCCTTAATGATCATGAAGAGATCATGCGCATAGTCGATATCGGCGAAAAGCTTAGTAAAGTCTTCATCAATACGCTCCAGCATGCGTATATGTTCGACAATTTCCAAAGTGGTTTCTGGTTCGGTGCGTATGAGGCTGATGACATCGTGTGCCTCTTGGGTAATGCGATCTACCTCGTCGGCAGCTAGTCTGTAAAATATTATAGAAGTTTTAGTAGAGTTTTTAGAAAGGCGACTCAGACGAAACTAAATCTACATGAAATGTGTTTCAGAGCTGAAAGATATCGCAAAACTCTGAAGGAATGTTTCGAATCTTAGTCCCACATTTCACTTGAGTTTAGTATCCACATCTTTTTTCGCTCTTGAGTCCATACTCACTTTGGTATATATGTCGCAAGCACATTTGTTAGGCTATGACAGATCGGTGTAACGGTTTCTTTGAAACTCGATTGGGTCAATTTTAAGAGCCCCAAATTAACAACCGATAATATGCCATCCAAAGCGCGTACATTATTGCAGTAGCGATTACAGTAAGCCCTCAATGCATCCAAACCTAAAGAAGAAAATAAGAATTGGAACAAACAAATAATAAAATTTTTGATTTTTGAAAACACCTACCTCGCTCCGTTGTAAGCAGCTTCGGATCTGTCGTCATATCTATCTCATAATTGGTGCGTATAGTTTCGAAACGCTCGGCATAGAGCATCGCCTTTTCATATGCGTTTCGTATATATGCGAATATAAGTTTACTGAGAGAGAGAGAGAGAGAGAGAGATAACCGCATTACTTTGAAACAAAATTATATGAAGTCGAATACTCACCGATCGGTTTGAAATTGGACATCGGTACGCAAGAGAAAGTTCAAATCTGGTGCGGTAATTGCTAAGCGTTCCTCCTGGCGACCCATGATGGAAGGTCTAACATAGATGTCAAGTGATTGAGAAAGAAAAACAGAGTAACAGAAAGAGAGAAATGTAGGATTGCAAGAGTGTAAATGAAAAAAGAGAATCACAGTGGAAGAAATCAACTAATTGAATCTATAAATTACACACTCTGTATATTGGTTGAAAAGCTTGTCATCCGTATAGTTTTCCATTTCGGTAACTGTCTCCAAAATCAGCGAAGAAATACGTTGGAAAATATGCTTCAGTACCTCTCTAGTGAATAAAAAAAGCATTCGATATAAATGAAATATTTCACTCTATAGTGTTATTCATACTCGGAGGGATCCACATCAATACGATCCGTCAGCATATAAAGCTCAGCGATGAAGAATGGATTCTATAATAAAAAAGACTACATTAATACCGACTTGGAGTCAATTTTTGTTGTAGTACCGCTGGTATATTTTCCGGCCGCGGAACTTCGATTTGTTCATCTAGTCTTTGATTCTCTTGCAACTCTTCCATAGTTGGTGCGATTTTGTGATGCATCGCCATTGCTTCAACCAATGCACGAAAGCTCTTTGCGGTCAATTGATGCAACATATGATACATTAGATTATCACAATAGCTGAGGAAGCTGAAAATAGGTTAAGAATAGTGGTTGGTGTAACAGAAAGTAAAAACTATTGCCGAAAAAGAAAATTTTAAAAAGCATTGACGTCTAAATTTATCGGCAATGAGTAGGAAAGTTTAGGTCTAAAACGAATCGTGGTGACACTTTCATCTACTGCCAAATTGGAAGAGATCCTTTCTAGTCCTCCGCTACTAAACGAGGTTTTATGAAAGATAAATAAATGTTTTCCTCAGGTCTAAAGTAATTCTAAGCAGTACCAGGAAGCACCAAAACTAACCTGTCGAATTATTCAAGACCAATACGAATGACCCTCATACTATCATCTACTCCAGGTTTATAAAGGACTATTATACTCGTAAGTCATCCGATATAAAACGAGGTTTCATGAAATACGTAAAAATTTCTCATAATTTTTCCGATCCAATGTGGGGGAATGGATGAGGATTCTACAGCTGTAAAAGAAGAGATTTGCTTGTTGTCGTCGATCCGTTAGTTTAGATTGGGTCCGATGGCGGACCCAGAGATCACATTAAACTATTACCACAACTAGGGAGAGGCTAGTCTTACTGAGAGCACAGACCTCACTGGATTGATCTTTGGTCGAAAACTATGAAGAAGTAGAACACACGAGGGTGTGGAGTATCGACTCGTTCGCATTCTACTAATATCGGAGCTAGGGTGCCTTTTCTTGTGACAGCGTCAGCAGCATAGGTATATGGGATTCTGTTGTGACCAGCCACACTTAATAGTCTTAACACACTATGACTCGATGTCACTGATTGAGTGGATAGTTATTTCTCTGAATGAGGCTGCGCTCCCGAGTAAATCTATCTCTACCTCAATAGCAATAACATCGATATTAAAAACACTTCAAAGGTCAGCAATTCTGGAGCTGAAGCAAATATAAAGTTTCTGACAATATACCCCTTTACCAATCCTGGATCCATCCGTAAAGAAGGCGATTTCCCTTAACGGTTTTTCCCACCCATAACTCCCTCGCTGGTATAGTGATCCGGTATGAATTCCAGATTCTCTGAGTCTGTTTGCAACTCCGAAACACTTTCCGTCGATAACTGTGGATCTATATCCAGAATAGCATTAAGTGTCGTAGTGTGTGTGGACTTTGGCGTAACACACATGTCATAGATTCGATCTATCGAAGAAAATTTGAGGCTATCGGTGGACTTGACCGACAAGAAAATGACTGGTCCCAAAAAGAAAATTGCTTGCACTTCAACATTATATTAAGTTGACTTCCGAATAGAAAAATATCACAACAATACAATTTCTCGAGCTTACTTGGAAAGCATTTTGCAAAAATTCCGCTTCTTCGCACGATCCGTGAAATTCATGGCTTCCTTCATTTTCTTAATGGATGGAAAAAAATTGATTTCGTCCGTCGGGAAGAAACCGCGCTGTACTATAGCTGCAGTGCAGGCTTCAACTGTCGGCGACGAGAAAACGAAAAAAAAAAAATAATTAAAATACTAATTTTTACATTCCGGTCCTCGAAAACTCACATAACATCGTCTTGGAACGATCGTGAAACTCGCGCAGTGTCGCTTTCATGCGTTCGTATACGCGCATTTGCGTCTCCAGAAAGTAAAATGGATGCCATTCTTCGATAACTGAAATTTTAATTAAAATAACGGTACTACTGAATACCAAAAACAGCATAAAAACGATTACCTGCGACATTGAGAAAGGACAACTTGTTCAACTGTACAATATCTGCGCGAAACTGTAGTATCGCTTTGGCTAGTGGTGGTATGGCAATGAAAAGATGTTCCCTCAAGTAATTGCGTGCGTCATTCTGCTTGCGCCATTTCACCGTTTTCTCCCAGACTTTGAAACCCTTCCACACACGAAACACGGCGAAACTATGTATCTTAATGATGCTCAGAAACTGTTGAAACTCCTGCTGCCATTGTGTGAGCGGCGTGAAAAAGTTCTCAGACAAATGCCAATAGGTGACGCCATGTCTGCTCATCGTGAAGTATTGATGTTTATTCGGTAAGTCCGCATATTCCACTTCCCTGCTCGAAAGATGGTGGAAATATAAAGAGTGTGTGGAATAAGAAGGTTTTTTAAATAAAGTTTTATGGGCAATTTTCAACTGAGGTGGTCGCAAAAGGTATCTAATCATGCCTGAACTTTATAAATTCAGTATTCGAAATTGAAGAGCATTGTTTCAGAAAAAGGAAGCTTATGTAAAATTGATTCAACTTATGTAATATACTTCATTCGTAGGGGTGTGAAAAAATCCAAAAAAAGCACACGGTTCTTTTCCGGTACTCATAAGCCTTAAAAATCCATCTAAAACCACCATTTTGCTTTCAGAATGCCAGAAAGCATAGGAGACAGCTTCAACTTTCCTGTCATCATGGTGTAATTTCTAAAATAATATTAACATTTTAATTTCCAGAACTATGTCAGCAGCACATAGAGAGCCTGTAAAGTTAGAATGAACTTTTCGTTGTTTATGAACCAACCAATTCTTAAACGTGTCATTAATAGTTTTTGGAAAAGGAACTGATTTTAGACGATCTTCACGAAATTTGTCTTTGCGTAATCCACGAACTCGATTGAATCCACCATGCCATCGATAAACATTGGTCTTTAATGGAGCTTCGTCGTCAAAAATTGAATTAAGCTCATCAAAGCACTGTTTCTGAGCTAACCTACGTCAAAAGTTGTAAAAACATAATCGACCAAAAATGTTCGCGATTTAATTCCATGTTTTTGGCCTAAATGAATATTTTAAATTACTGTAAACAACACAAATATTGCTTGTATGTCAAAATGTTCGCACTTAAATTGTGAGCCGCCAGTTTGTAACACGGTGGTTCTCTAATCCCGTAATATAAAAGGTAACCTTCGTACTCAGTATATATTTAGGCGAATATTTCTCCTACAAGTTATACCGAAAACTGCTTGTACGCATCCTAAATGTAGGCAACATTTTACTCTTTTATATGCTCTCAAAAAAAAAAAGCATTGAAGCAACTTTTGATTTGAAATAAATTCCCATCCTTAATAAAATCTGTATACCTCGCGAACGTTATAAATTTTTACCACAAACCACATACCACTCTTTTCAATTACTCACATCAAACTGTAGGGCGTGAAGTATTCGCTCGATTTGCTGAGCATATAAGTCAAATAGATGAAGCGGTCATCGGGATATTCGCGCGCACGATTAATTAGTTTATTCAAATCCGGTATGAGCGATGCGCCTGTCTTCATGGCGACTGTTGGACGTGCTGTTTTGTTATCTATGGCGCTCGCGCGTCTGCTGACTTGCGGTAAATTCGCGTGAAATGTCGCCTTCTTTCCCTGTAACGGTGCATATCGTATTTGCATTTCTTTCGCTTGAGAGCGCAACTTCTCCATTTTCTTGCGATCCATGATTTGTTATACCCCTTTTTTTATTTTTTTATTTTGCTGTTGCAAATATTTGTGTTATATTTATGTATTTATTTGATTTTTCACAATTTTTTCTTCATTTGAAGAATAATTTTCTTTTTCTGAAAATCGAAATTCGATTGTCGTGTAAGTTGTACAGTGGCTTTCAGTGAAAAAATATTCTATGAATTGAAAGTATTTCTTTACGGTTGCTTACGGTGAAAAGAAAATTTCTGAAATGAAAGCAAACAATTTTTTCCCAAGTTGCACCGCTTATCATTGGTTTATTGGCTTTGCTATGGCAACATTGACGTTGTTTGGCACCTGTTGATTGTTTGTTTATATTTTTGTTTACAATTTTTTGTTTATTTTTTATGAAACTTTGTTTATTGTTTATATTTTGATGTCACTTAGGCATCGCCATAGTAACGGATTTGATTAAACGGAAGTGTGTTTAATTTGATTTTTGGATTTCTATTTCTGGCATTTGCTCGAAATGTGTTTATTGAGGTTTTTAGTGGGTGTTTTCTGTAATTAAGGATTTAAAAATAGCTCTTTTTCAATTTTTTTTTTTCATATTAAAAATAAAATATATTTTATTACAAATTTTTATTGTTACGAACATACACTATTAACAAAGAAATTCTGAAATATTTGGAATAAATATTTTAAACACATTTAAACATTGTGACATCATTTCCGGTGACCCTTCGGAAAAAAGATGCGCCTATGTTTGTAGGATAACTCAGAAGTGAAAAATGAAAATTTCTATGAAACTTTCGCAACAATTTTTCTCCAAATAGTTGTTATTAAGAATTGTATCTTAAAGACCTGTATTTTATGAAGATCGGTTGAGTAGTTCTTGAAAAATCTTTTAAGACGGCGCACTTAGCTTGCCTCGAGCGCACAAGTTCTCAAGGCTGTATCTCTAAAACTATTTTTCTTCTTCTTTACTGGCGTAGACACCGCTTACGCGATTATAGCCGAGTAAACTCTAAAACTATTACTCGGATCAATTTGAAAATTTAAGACAATATTCTAGAGGTGTTGTGGAATTTAATAAAAAATCGATTCTTTGTAAACTCTTAAGTATTTCTGTCTATTTTATTAACATAATTCCTGAGATTTTCCAAGATTTTAAGTTGATATTATCAACATATGATATTGTTGTTTTTGAAATTGTAAATAAAAAACAAATATATAATTATTCATCAATATTTATTTTGTCGCCTTCAAAGTAATCCTTGCCTGATGTAATACATTTATGCCAACGATTTTTCCAAACCTCAACACACTTTTTATAAGCACTTTTTGGGATGACTTTCAGCTTCTTCAGCGATTTTTGTTTCATCTTTTCGATCGGCTGAAAACGGGTCCCACAGAACGGCAATTTAAGTTTGTGGCACAAGAAAAAATCACATGGAGTCAAATCTGGTTAATACTGTGGTTGATCGATGGTATTCATTTTTAGAGCAAAGAGACCTGCTTTACGGACTCTTTTCGATAAAAATTCAGCTTTATCGAGACGAGTTGAGCAAGAATGCCTTTTATCCCCAAAATATCCACTAACTCATTCGAAGAGTCTCCCGAGAGTTGTCTAGCACTTGCCTGACCATTTCACACACCAAATCCTTCACTATTTTCGTCAGTTGAAGAGGTCGAATGTCGTCTAAAACGAGGCATGTGTTTTTGAAAAAACTGTACCACCGTGACCATTTGCATTGGTTCTGCACACGAAATTTGGTTAGAAATACTAAATTTGAGCCAAATAATTTGTTCGATATTTTTATCCATTGTAAAAACCGCAAAGCGATTCTGCGGTGTACCGACTTAGGCAGCTGCTGTAAAGACACTGGTTGACAGATCGCGCGCATATTTGATATAGTAATTAAGAACAGTCCTATCAACTTAACAAAGCATATTTTTTTTTAAATATCTTGTACGCGGGGAATTTAATTATGATTTCCGGGTGCTTATTTTTCACAATACAGTAAATTTCACAAGGTATATCACTTTTCGTGACAAACTTAATATTCTCTGTTCAGTGTAGTTCAGTATGACCAGTCTTAGTTCCGTAAAAGTTTATAGTTCCGCAAAAATTTGGGGTTTCCCTTACAGAAAAATAAGTAAATCCAGAGATTTATTCATAAAAATGAAATGTACAAAGTCAAGGTCCCTTAATTCAAACCAGCGAAAACTAAGTAGATTTTTAGGTGAATATTATCAACAGTACTTACCTAAACTATCGAGACCATCGAGTGGACCTACCTGTCGATAGGCTTGAAGCTTTAATGTATAATATTAAAATAGGGCAACAGTTATCACACAATCTATTTCTGCTTGAGAAAGTTTGAATTATTAATTTACTTGTTTTCACAACAATTTTAAAGGAGAACTAAGAAATTGAGGACTTACTCATAATGTTTGGACGTAATCTATTGAGCCCCTTAAGAGAGTTTTTTTGTCTAAAAGCATTAAACACTCGACACAAATGTGATTGAATGCATGTTTTATCCTAGCTATTCAAGTTGACAGGTATACTGAGTGGCCATTTCCACCATCCACCCATTTATGCCAATTTTCGGTGACCCTGTATAGCATTTCGACTATATTTTAGCACACTAACTTTCGATTTGAGCTCCTCGAGCGTTGACGGTTAAAGGCGTAAACCTTTGATTTAACATACCCTCAGAGAAAATAATCTAGTTGCTTCGTGTGATCTGGAAGGCCATTTGACTGGGCCATTTCTCGAAATTAACGAGTTACCAATCTCCGCTCGCAATATTTAGACGTGAAACATGAGGCGTCGCACCCTCTTGTTGGAAATATAGATCGTTCGCTTCGATTTCATTATTGATGATTATTGGCATTGCGAAAAAAATAAGGCCGATGATATCGCCATATCACAATCCGAACCAAACAGTCCTATTTTTGGGATGCAATTGCGTTTTCTGAACTGAACGAGGCTTTCACTCACCCCAATTACCTCAATTTTGGTTGTTGACGAGGCTATTAAGCCAGAAATGGGTTTCATCTGAAATTATGATTTTTCTATGAACGTGAATTTGTGAATTTTTGGTAGAACGTGATTTTGATCGCCTATATTTTCGGCCCATGTCTATGTTGTCCCCTTTCTGTCACTTTTTACGATATAATGAAAATCTCAACTGTAAGAATCTATGACAATTCAATCTCGATAGGTTATTGATGAACAACTTCAATTGAGTTTTTATTTGTCTTATTCTAAGTATGTTATTTTTTGGAACTTACATAATTTCACTATCGTTGTTGGGCCCATTTTGCTGTAATTTTACGTTCGATATTCGTACGAAGTTCATCAATCGTCGCTAGCTTGTTTGCATAGACCATAGACTTGAAGTAGCCCTACGCACGTCCCTCATACCCCCCAAATGACTGGGCCACTTTGTGAGATAACACGTTCACCAAACTTAGTTTTTAATAAATCGATTGAGACATTCGCAGTGCAGCTTATGGCGGCGTCCTGTTTGAACCAAGTTTATATCATCCAGTTTGGGCTAAAAATATTCGGTTATAATTGAGCGATTCCCATTCGGAGGAAGTACGGCCCAATCAGCAGTGTCATAAACCCATAAAGCTCACCAAACCGTAATTTTTTCGGGATGCAATGGAGTACGTGTGGATTGCTGCCTGACCAATAACGCACATATTGCTTATTGCCGAAGCCATTCAGTTAGAAATTAGCCTTAGCTGACCATGATTTTCCGATGAAAACCTTGATCATTTTCAAGTTGTTGCTTAGACCAATATTACCCTTTCCCTAAATACTTAAGCTTGAGGGAAATGAGGCTTATTAGTCTGAATACATTTACTTTGTCGTGCATTATGATTTTTCATTGTGTTAAGAAACCTTTTAAAAGGTAGGGAACAAATTTGTATTTCTTTTTCGATCAAGGAATCCATAGATCGTCTCTATAAAGCAGGAAAAGATTTATCAAAAATACTTACATTTCTTCCAAAAAAATGTATAAATGAATAATCGTAAAATTTTATATTTTAAAATATATATGTATATTTATATAATTTATTATATTATTTACATAAATTTGTGTGTTAAAATTTACGACTTAAATAAAAATAAATTTTTTTTACAAAAACAAAAAAATCAAAATAAGAATTACTATTGACAAATGCATTCTCACATTAAAACTTATTGTATACATAAAATATATATTTACGCTTACATACATATTTAGCTATGTATATATATGTATGTATGTATGTAATTATATGTATAGCGCTTTATAATTAATGTGTAAGTTGCCGGAAATGGCACACTAATTAACAAATAAATATATATATGTATTTTCTTTTTTATCTAATTTGTTAACAACTAAATGCATGTGAACGTCGTATGTGTAAGTGTGGGTGTGTGTGAAGGTTGATTGTATATAAATACATAAAAAGATTAAATGTGGATTTTCTTTTGCTAATAAAAGACTAACAGATTTTCCTCTTACTTGTTTGGTTACTATGAATAAATCGATTTAGCTTAAAAATATGCAAAGAGGAATTTAAACTCAACCAAGCTACTCATAATTTGTGGAAAATAAAAGAAGTAGAAAATAAGTCGTGACAGGATATAAGTAAGCAGTAGAATGAATGATTGGGTGCAGAGAAATTTATAGATACATTTTTTTTCGGAGAAAAACTTGCTGTTACAGTGATCGTTACTTTTCTGGTATAGATTCTGTTTCTGTTATAGTGGCTGTTTTTGTTACAGTTTTTGCTGTTTCCTTTACAGTTACATGCTCCGTTTTAGGTACAGTTCTGAGTCTGCTAAAGTTTTTGTTTTTGCTATAATTCTCTTTTTAGCTTCAGTTTCATTTTCCGTTTCTGATAGAAATTTCTGTTCTTGTTCCTGTTTCTGTTACATTTTTTTTTCTATTTGCATTACAGATACATTTTGCATTTCAGTTACTTTTTGGATTACAGTTAAATTTTTCAATCCAGTTACACATCTGTTGCTTTAACATTTTCTGTTTCTGACACAGTTTCTGTTTCACTTTGTGCACAAATTAAAACTAATTAAACTCGAACTAAGTTAAAACAAAAAAGTGAGCTATAAATAAAAGCACTAATCCAACAAACAAATATAGTTGCATTTTTTTATCTCTCCTTGCAACTGCCCTACACGCCATCTTGAACCAACGCTTTTACTCCTTCAACGTAATTTTTTAGGGTAATCTACTGACTGCTTATGTTTTTCGCTTTACATATTAACTATTGGAAATGTTAGCGCTAAGTATTAGCTTTTCGTACTGCCACTCACTTAGCTTAGATTGCACATAACATAGCGGTAATATTAACAAAAATACATTTACTCTTAATAATTTGTGCTTAAAATGAAAAATTTTCGTTGTTCATGTGTAAATGTATCGCGTAAAAGTATCGGCTTCTCGATCCACATTTATGGTAATCACCATGGTTGGTCAATAATGTTCGCCGCTATGTCTATGGTGCTCCCGTCTGCCAGCCGATTGATCACGATATTCGCCATTGCGTGTGCTGCTCTTGTGGTGATGGTGGTGGTGGCGTTTCTTTTCGCCAGCTAATGAAATAATTCGACATCAGTTTAGGTTAGATTAATTAATTCAGCAAAATATTTATGTACCTTTTAGACGGACATCGGAAACGACCATTTCAGAGTTATCACGCATGCCGTAGTTCTCACGACCGACACTGTAAAGAGAATTTAGTTTGAGTCAAAATTAATGTTTAGAAAATGTTGTGCTGTTGAAGTGAGTACGCGATTCTGTTTAGCGACTTCTCTTTCAGAATCATAATTGTGGTTTATTGTCGTATAAATTAACCTTTAATTGATTTTAATTTTGAAAGAAGTTAAACCAAGGTTAGGTTAGTTTCTTGGTGAGCCATGAGTAATCCCACTTAGGCAGCCAAAGGCGCCTGTCCGTTATGATGCCAAGAAGTCCTAAGTATGAATCAAAAAGACCATCGAATAACGACAAATCGGCTAGAGCCTGTCATAACTTTATTGAGACGGCTAATATCAATTCCAGCTAATTCGACGGGGGAAACCCTGAAAGTTTGAACCATAGTTCATAGATGCAGCTCTGCTATTGGCGGTAATGCGTACCATACCTCCCTAAAAGAACCCAAACTTCGGAGAAGTATATACACCTGATGCTTCCTTGATGACTGTCACTTAAGCTTGAAAGACACTACAGTGATCTGACAGTATGAAGCAAGAGTTGATTGAAAGCTCCTGACAGAAGACTCCCTCCTTAAACTACCCTTGAGCTTCGCTCCATCAGTGAAGAAGCCTACTGCGTCTCTATTGCAGCGACTAAGACTACCCATATATCTCTCTTAGGTAAGCATAGGGATAAGATGCCATTAGCAGTAGACTCCGTAAAGCAATGTTTGTTTCAAGTTTTAAGAGATGCAGTCGAAGTGATGAAATTTCGGAATATCACTCTCTGGGACCTTGTTATTGTTCTATCAATTATCTAGTCTCCTTTAGGGTGCTAAGGTTCGGATAAGTTGTCTTCGAGGTCATTAAACACTAGGCCCAGAAAATTTGCTCTTTCGTCAGTGTCGGACCAAAGAGAAAGAGGTATCAGATGTGTAGGGTTAGATGGGCATGAAAAAAGGTGGTTAGAGTCATCCGGGGACTCGTTGCATGCTGGACATATATTTGATATGTCGGGGTAGATTCTGGATAAGGGTGAGTTTAACCTGCCACAGTATTCAGAATGAAGCTGCGCATGGGTCATTTACGATTCTCGCGGCAACTAGAGCTGCGTCGTCTGCAATGGGATGTGGTTTGACTCCATTTATGCCAGTTACTAAGAGGGAGTCGGTGAGTGTGTATTGTGAATGGCGGTCAGTGCATGCCTGAGGTTAGTAGCCTCCGAAGTTTGGTCCTCTTATTTGTTTTATGCCCTCGATCTAGTTGAGAAAGGACCTCTTGATGTTCTTAAGGGCGCACTCTGGGAACTTAAATGTTTCCGGTTTTCTGGAATTTGATAGCAACTTTCGCACCAATGCATCTACACATCAGTGGGATAAAAATCTTACACTGTATTTAATCTATAAATTTCCTTAACGCTTAAAACTCTACATTGAGAAGAGAAGACAATATGTCGGCAGTGTTGCAGACGAGCGAATTGATAAACAGGGAGAAAGTTTAAGTGATTTATGACTCTTCGAAATTTTGATGAGCTTAATCAATTCCATACTATGTGATTGTTGACGGTAAAGATGATGGTATAAATATTCTTACTGGCGTCACTTTAGCCATTAGCCAAAAAACATACTCACCGATCGAGATTGTCTCTGGAACGCTGCATGTTATCACGCAAATTGTCACGAGAATGCATAGTTGGTGGATCAAGCGTATCCTTGCGGCGTAAAGCGTGCTGTGTGCTGCTCTTCGAAGCAGATTCGTGTAGATTTTCCCAAGCTTGGCGGTAGTAACTGGAATGATAATAGGATTTAAGTTATTATATTTGATACCAGCCTTGATTTCTCATAAGAGTGCGAACTGCCATAGCTTGGCATAGTTTTTAGAGGAGTAAAAAACTTACCGATTCAGACCATTACGTGAACCCGATGTAGAGCTATCGAATGAGGCCACTGTATTGCAGTCGGGCGAGGCGCGATGGCGATAGTGTTGGGTAGTGCGATTTCTGAAGGAAAAAGAGAGCAAACAATGAAGGGTGCAAATTAGTGGCTAGTGTTTCACAAGTTCAACGTAAACACACATAATACAGTACACAGAAATGCAATTAATACAGGACGTGCTGTGGTATATGGATAACAAGCACCTTAAAATTACAACAACAAAGTTAGGCACAACACATTTTTCGTGAAATACAAATATAATATCCATAAAAGTAGAAAAAGTACAGGGTGTTTGCGATATTTAATTATGCAGTTTCACAGGTAAAAAAGCGAGGCGCGAATTTTTTGGAACAAGTAAAACTTTAAGCATTTTTAGTAGACTTTTCTCTAATTTGATTTGAAGAATTTTTATTAAATTACTCCGAATTCTTATTTGTGAAACTGCATAACGGTACATATAATATGTGAATGGTGAGTGTTGCATGTTTGCGTGCTTTAGATTTGCTTTCAGTAGCCTTTGCCGTTGGGTACAGTGTTGGGTTGTGAGCTCTCAGACCACTGTGGGTCGCCGGTGATTCGATATACTTAAACATACATACACATATACAAACATACATATAGATAAAATGGGGTTAGCATACATATACGTGCGATTAGGTACTGACGCAAGAATATTCTAAGTTTTTGTGTTTCTTTTTTATGATTTTTTTTTTCATATTTTTGTTGCTGGTTTGCATGGATGAGTGGGTGACTGGAATAAGTGTGGCTATGCTTGGATTATTTATTTACTGATTGTTTGGATGGTTGGTTGTATGGTTGGATGGTTGTTTGATTGCGTGCACAGACAAGACAGCAAGGCGGCAGCATTGCATTTGCTTAATACGAGTTGTTTTTGCTTTGGTTCTTTTTATTTTATTTTAATTATTATTATTTTTTTGTTTATTTATTTAATATTAACATTTCCCCCACTTGCATGAGTACATTTATCCTTAGTGAATCAGTGACGCTATTGTATGGTGTAGATATGTAAGTAAATGTTGTTGTAAGTGGCTTACATGTCTGGTGTGCTCGGCGCTTAGACTTAACGGTTGCTTCTTTTATTTTTCGTTTCTTCTTTCATTTTTCGTTGATTTTTTTTTTTAATTTTTTCTTCATTAAAATATGGCCTTTAGGTTGTACTTAAAAATTCGTTTCGTTACTTGTCTATTTTCATATCCTTTGCTTCACATAAAATTGGTGTATACTATTTCAAGGTTCTTTGGCACGTTAACTCGATTTGCTTCCGTTCGATTGCTTATTGCTTTATGCATATTATATATTTTGCATAACTTGCTTCAACTCGTTACTTTTTTTTTACTATTTACTCGTTCAATTTTCTTCTCCTTTTCTATACTTTTTTCTGCTTTCCTCCTCCCCTACGCATATCGCTCGCTATCATCCTCATCCATGGTAGTGTTCTTTTGCGTCGCGACTTTCGGCTTCTTTTCCGTTCTTTCTTGCGTTGGATAATTACTAAAGTAACCGGCACGCGCTGTAAAACCTCGTCCATAGGTGCTTAGCTCGCGTCGTCCCAATTTCTGATCGTCGAAGGGCAGCGCCAATACACTGTACCACAGTGAGGGTGGTCCGGCGTAGCGTGTCGATGAGCTGATGCTACTGTGCTGATCGTAGAAACGTTGCGGGCTAATGTAGCCGTTACGTGCTATATGCGGCGGCGCTCGATGCGTTGACGCCGTACCATATTGTGTGCCAGAGGTACGTGTGTTGTTCTTGTTGTTGTTGTTGCTATTGGGTGGTGGAGGGAATGGTAGGCGTGACCTGTGGACATGGTTGACACAATAACATTTTGCATTGTGCCGCCTGCTGTTCGTGGTGCTAAATGAATGACAACAATATACAACAACAACAATACGAGATTACAAATGCATGATTGCGAATTGTTTTTGTGATTTCTTGCATTGAATTTTATTGCAAATGTGGAGGTTTACTTCGATTTGATGGTGTGGTTTGGTAAAGGATTCTTTTTGGGTTCTTTGATGAGAAATTTCAAAATTAATTGTCAAATGTTTGAGGTTATGATAAATAAACGCTAACTGAGTTTGAGTTGAAAAACCTTTTCGCAGGAAAAAGAGATGAAAAGGGGAATGCAATATGAAGTTGTGGGGTTTGGAAAAACCATGACTATTGGAAGGAGTTCCATATTCTTCCGGATCTCATTTTTAGTTGACGTCACCTGAGTGAAAGACGGTTTGTCAACTTGCCTTAGACAGTTCTCTAGTCAGGGGTTTCCAAGTCTATGATGTCACACCGTACGTGCCTTTTGGGTTAACGAAGCTATTAATCAGCGGTTTGACATAGTCTGTCGAGAACTGATAATTTCTTTGATTTTTTGTCTCCTTACACAATCTCTGTCCAAATATAAATTCAGATGCTCTTTGATTTAGAAGCCGTCCACAATCGCTATCTTCCCAGTTCTCTCTATATCTTTCTTTCTTCCTTTCTGTATATATTTTTCTCTCTGTCTCTCTATTTCTCTCTACCCCACACTTTCGTGATTCGCTCTAGTAACAGTCCAGAACTCAATCTCTTTCTTTCTCTTTATCTCTCTATTTTTTGCTATATATCTCTTTCTCTCTAAATATCACTTTCTCTCTATCGATCTGTGCCTGTTTCTTTACTTTTGATCCAGCAAAAGCTCGATAACTCTAAGTCTTGCGTAAGCTTGTGTCTTTGATCGATTTAGAAGCCGATCCAGTCTAGTAACGGTTCTCTCTCAGATTTTCTACGATGTCTCACTTTTTCTCTATATATCTCTCTCTTTCTCTTAATCTTTCTGGCCCTGTTTCTTAACCTTTGATCCAGTAACAGCTCTGATCAATATTTGATATGTCTGCTTAGATTCTGGATAAGTAGGAGTATCTTAACCTGCTACAGTATCCAGAACGAAGCTGCGCAGGGGTCACACTCGATTCTCTCCTATCGATCTATTACTTTTTCTCTATCTATATTTCTCTTTCCCTCAGTCTATCTCTCCCTGTTTCTTAACCATTGATCCACTAAAAGCTCGTTAACCTTATGTCTTGCTAATGCTTGTATCTTTAATTTTTCTGACTCGTTCGAACAATGTAAAAATTGTCTAAGTGAACGTTGGGGCCCAGCTTTGTTCAAGAGTCTGCGCAATGCGAATATTTTTACTTCTCCACTTAAGTTCTAAGTACTTTTATTAATTAGATTTCATAACTAATATACAAATAAAGAATTAGAAAGGTACTTCAACTGAACTGAAAGCTTAACATACTCTAGAACACATTTGAACGCTTAAAGTACACAGACATCTCTCTTTTAGTTTCTTTTTCTTTACATTGGCTACCTTATATGGAAATCATTACTAAACCGTAAAGTTTTGAATACTTCGGTTTAATTGAAGAGCCGCTATAAACAGGTTGAGAATTATTAGCTGATCGGAATGAAATCTATTGAATACAATGCTATTTTAAACACAGAATTTATCTATTTAATACTTCCTGAAGCTTGCATGGGTCATATGAGTTTTAATGTACTATAAACAGGTTGAGAATTCTAAGCTCATCGGAATGAAATCCACTGGATTAAATGATAATGAAACTGTAGTTCATGCCCGAACAAGACTCGTCGTTGTCCCCCTCATAGCTTCCATTCAATATAATCTCATAAGTTTCTTCAGAAATGAAAATTAAACCGAGTTGGGGAACTTAATAAAACGAACTTGGTTAATTCAGTAAATCTTTTTCAAAACAAAACAAAAACGTTTTGGGTCTATGAATAAAAGGAAGGGTCTCACAGAGGTCTTAAAATTAAATACAAACATTATTGAGGTGCAAGGTAGAACTCTGTAAAGGGTATGTAAAACACTGGTACTAAAAATCTAGTTTAGTCAACAATATTAATATTTACATATTCGTATGTATTGAAAAACTCTTATATTTGAGAAGATTTCTCGCAATCAATAAGAAGAGTAAAAAGTTAACAAGCTCTCTCACTTACCTTCTCACCAAAATGATGATTGTCGTGATGACAGCAGCGAGGAAAACGAAACCGCCGAAAGCGCCCAAAGCGACAATGGCGCCCAAATTGAGTTTAGCCTCCTTCGTCTCCTTGCGATCGGCATTGTCCACAGCGAACGGTACATTGACATTCGGCGATTGATTGTGTCGAATATTGACGCTATCGGCGATTTCATTATCCTGTGGATGTGCGTTAAGTATAATGTTCTGAGTGTTGCGAGTGGTGGACTCCACGGGCGCATAAGGACGTGGCCGGGCAGTTGTAGTGGTTGTAGTCGTTGTAGTTGGCGCATGATATGCCGGTGTGGTGCTGGGACGTTTCGGTATAGACACAGGTCGTAGAGTGCGACGTGGTGGGAATTCTTCACGCACCGTGCCGGGTACAACATAAGTGACCTCCTCATCAGAGTCTGTCGAGGTTGAAAAATAACAAAAAATTACCAAATTTTTGAATTATGTTTTGCTGAAAAGCTTTTGTATGATAGCTTACCGCCGCCAAGTAGATCCAATTGCGCTGTGGTACTAGTGGTTTGGGTAGTGCTGGTTGTGGGTTTGTAAGATGGCTGCCTTGAAGTAGAGGTAATGCGTGGTTTGTAAGAAGTCGTCGACGGCGGAGCCGGTGATGCTGTGGGCGGTTGCGTTGGTGGGCGTGTTGGTGGTAGCGTCGGTGCTGGTGTAGAGGGTTCGAGACGTACGCAACGGGGTAAGGCGCTGCTCCATTGACCGGTAGCCAAGCAGGTGAGCACTTGTGGACCTTCGAGACGATAACCGGGTGGACAGGAGATCTCGGCCTTCGAACCGTAGTATGTGCCATTCGGTGCGGATATAATGGTGTTGTAGTAGTTGCCTGGCAGTGTATCGCACTCGACGACTATGGAAGGAAGAAAAGACACAAATTAAATATATTTTAGAAAATGTAATCGTTTAATAGAACTTACTTTCACAACGTGGCGGTGGTCCGTTCCAGCGCTCATCAAAGTCGCAAGTAAGTACGGCACGTCCAATCATCTCATAGCCCTTGGCACAAGCATACTTCACTACGCTGAGATAACCGACGGTGCCATTTATCAGATCATATGAGCCATGCGGGATAGAAGCGGGCAGTCCACATTCGATATCTGTGCGAGATGAAAAATTTTACTTGATTTTTCTACGTATCGAGTTCACGATTACTTACATTTACAAACCGGTGGGAACTCATTGTAGAAACCTGTCTCCAAGCAGGTACGTGTAGCCGGTCCCACAAGCAAATGATTTGCATCGCAAGAGTAATTGATCTGAGCACCCACTTCGAAGCCGTTTAATGCGACCATAGTTGAGTTGGGTGGCTGTTCTGGACGACCGCAGGTCTTTGGCTGATGTTGACATATGAAATTCAACAACATATTACAGTTGGTGTCACTCCACAGCCAACCCTTCGAGCCGTCGAAACGTGCACAATCCTCATCACCACCGGGATGATTCCAGAATGAGACCGCTACTTCCTCGCCATTCACCCACTTCCACGTGCTACGATCCGTACCATCACGTACAGCACCCATCCAGTATTGTGAGCTAATGTCGGTACGATGACGACGCCACAATTCCCAACTAATGAAACCCTGCAGCGCCGGGTTGCTTTCGCTGATCAGCGTGCCACCACGTGAGCGACAGAATGAAAGTGAATCCAAAAAGTTCAATGGCTGACGATTATAGAAGATGTAACATTTGCCATTGTATGAAGCGAGCGCACCAGGTGGCTGGTCGCGGAAGGTGGGACAGCGTTCAATAGGCAACGCCTGATCGGTATAAACGAAAGCTTCGCAAATGGACAATTGATTTGGTGTGTTCGTCTCCAAGTGTACGGAGACAAAAGCACCAGGCATGGGTGGGTTGCAAGGCAAAAATAGTGGTTGACCCTCTTCGAGCAGACCCGTGAAACGGTTGCAAATCGGATTAGTGCCAAGATCGGGTCGGTTGTTGCCGACGCGCACCACAATCGTGGCGGGTTTGTTGCCTGCAAGCGGAGAAGTGAGAAAAAGTTAAAATAAAAACTTAGTCAATATACGAGTATATAAATAAAAACAAGCAAGTTTCCTTGCGGTTCAATGACCGAGCTGTGCAGCTAGAGCTCAGAGCTCATACGAACTTAGTGGGTTCAACTAAGTCTCGGCGGCGCTAGCAAAATTCAGCCAGCATTTGTTTGTGGTGCTACTTGTTTCAGCAACTGTAATATCAACGACCATAATAACAACAACAAAATCAATGAGAAACAACAACCATACGACCGCAGCTCCATTACTTAGTGAAAGTAATCATAAATTGTGTGGAGCAACCACAGACACCGACAGTTGCGACTGCGGCTGTGGCAACTACAACAACATGCAAACTCACAAGCGATATCGACTCGTCGCGACCTCAACACTTCATTCAGCCAACTGCGCGTATGACTCACAAACCCATAACAAAACGTCGCATTGAAAGCGAGGAGCCGGTGCAGACGACAATCGCGCCGACGGCAGCCAGCAGCCAGCAGCTGCTGCTGTTGGCTTGTGGAAAATCGAATTTTTGCCATTTGAGAAACAATTCAAAAGGCACGAAATAGGGACCAACAACAATGTCGTTGCATAGAAATGTAGCTGGTATCGCTGGCGGAGCTTCGAAGGTAAACAAAAATCACATAACTTCGTTGACAAACTGGCTGCTTGGCTGGCTGGCGGAATGGCTGGTTGGCCGACTGTTTGTTTGGTCGCATTGTGTGATTAAGTGAAGTGAAAGCTAAACGAACGCTTTGGTGTGTATGTCTGATAACGCTTTACAGTGTGTCAAAGGGAGATTGTTTGGACGAAATGAAGACTTGGTTCAAAAAGTATGAAAAGCATGTTTTGGACAAATATTCCATGTGAAGAAACCGATGTTGACAAAGTCTTTTAAAGAAAGTCTACGAAACCGACTAATTATTTTTAGATAGAATTATTTGTTCTTATTGTTTAATCATGGATGGATTATGAAAAATTGTGTAGAGAGTACATGATAAGTCTGATCTCGAGCTCTTGGTATTAAGGATAAGAAACTATAATTTTCCGGTTTGTAATATGAAAATGTAGAATACTCGTATGAAAGTGAAATCGATGGATCAGACAAGCTAGCTATGGGAATAAACTGGGTTCGTGGGTTCACAATGATATAGAGATAATGATCTGTCAACAGTTAAATCCTCAAAATCTCCAAATAACTTTTGAAGTATTATCACAGAACAGCTATTAAGAAAATTATTGCGGAGAAGCCCACAAACTGAGAAAAATATGAGAGAGTTTACTAGAACTCAATCTCCTAACTTAAAATTTACCAAACGCAAAGAGATGCTTGAAGTTCTATTCTTATAGACTGGGCAATTTCTCGAAGTTTTTACTTATACGAGTACTTACCACAACACGACTTGCCGAAGTCCAAGCGCACTAATTGCACCATATAAGGCTCCAGTAAGTTCACATACCACCAGGGTGAACGTTCTGGTTTGGTGAGAGAGCAGGTTTCCGGTGTAAAGAATGCCGATGTTGAGCCGTCGATAGCTTTTTGTGGTGCACCGGGGCCATCAGTAGAGATTTGCATTGGTGCTTTGCCAGCGGCGACATTGAGAACTAGAAGAAACAAGAAAATAACGGTATATTTAGTTAACAAGCAAAAATAAAGATATTTTAGTAATTTTGAAAAATAATGTATTATTTACTTGTATATATAACTCCGAAATACTGATCTAAAGATATAGTAGACCTCAACTTATGGGTATTATTACCAAAAATTATTCAACTTATCTAAAGGTATATGTTTGAAGTTATTTCTGGACAAGAGGTTATGTTAGGTTGGGTTTGTTTTAGGTTAATCTGGTAGGCCAATAAGCCACGCATAGACCAGTTTTGGTCCTTTGCCATACCAGATGGAGTTCAGTTGCAAGGTCCAAGAGTAGTAGTCGTCTTTTAAGATATTTGCGTTTGATTTTTAACAGAGTCTGCGGCCTCAAAATCGATACTTTCTCCAGTGTATCAGAATGTGGGGACCCCAGATGCTTACAGCGTAGTCTTGCTAATGCGGGAGAAGTGAACAAAAGATGCTTCATTCGTTCTCTGCTCTAGGCATTTATTGCATTCTGTCAGCCCCACCTTGCGAATGTGTTTCGCCACCAGACAGTGACCAGTTAGTATTCTCATCATGTTCCTACAGTCTCTTCTATCGAGCGCCAATAAGAATTTTATGCACGTCCGCTCTACATGACTTTTGCATCCAGATAGCTCGTTCCATCAGGGTTATTACCATAGCTGCTGATCGTCATATAGACAAGGCATGAGTTTCCCAATGCTGATCGATCACGTTTTCAGATATTAGCCATAAACCATTCTTGGTAATCTCCTTCACTATTTTATTGTCCTCAATGACTTTGTGGCCTGGCGGCCAGTAGAAGTGATGTTGCTTGCTTTTGGCAACACTTTCCACTGTTCCTGCTTCCCAAGACACACGCCGATATGCGATACGAGATTACTACCTTGATTGCTACTTGGCTGTATACGTAAAAGTTGACTCTGGAATTGCTTGCAGATGCATTAGAGGCCAGCTCTGCGGTTTCGAAATAGCAAAGACTACAGTTTGAAATATACTGCAGTGGTCCGGTAAATTAAAAGGTTGTCCAAACGCTATTACACACCGAATCATGCTTGAAGGTTCTTTATATTCTTCTTCTTTAATTCTCCTGCAGCCAATAGCCGTCTCTCAGATTTTGCTGCGTGGTTTTCAGCAAATAGATCTAGAGGTGGCAAGCTCTGTACCAGTTCAAGACTCGCCGTTGATGTTGGGTTTAAAGCTCCTGTTATGTACAGCGCATCGAGCCTCTGAACCCATTTTATTGACTTCGGGTGACTCGTACATCTCTCCACTAAACCACTGCTCCGTGGAGCAGAATTGGTCTTACAATAACTGTGTAGCATGAGAGACGGAGAGAGCTCCCAGGTTGTGCCGAGCATCTGCCTACATGCATATAAAACATTGCTGGCTTTCCTCACACTTTCTTCCACAGCAGTCTCCAAGACTACCCCAAGGTACTTGAGAGAGAGACTTGTGTCCCATTTTTTCGATATTGGTAAGATTGACTGAAGAAGTACTCATGATTTATCAATTCGTTTTTAGAGATTTTAGAGAGTAGTATCTCAGACCTCGATCTTATGACTTTTTCTGCAAAATATACTCGAAATTTCTCTTATAACGATCTCTGTGTTCTATACTGCTTTCTAATATATATTGTGGTATGCTGAATGAATTTAAGGACAGTTGTTGTCTTTCGACAAAATTTTCTTCAATTTTAGCCCCTTGTTTTCTACTACTAGATGCTGGACTTCGCAGAAACAACTTTAGCCTCTTGTTTTCTATACTGTTGGGCTTCAAGCATGGCCACCTGGGCCATCATCGATACATGCGTTGTGGAAAAAGCCTTTCCGTCTAAGATCAATATCTTTGCCCTTAGTAAGGCTAGCTTCTCCCTAGTTTTGGGTCTGTAGAGGCTGTATGGAAGAAGAAGAAGTGGAAACAACTCTACCCTTCCTTCTTGACTGCCCCGCGTTTGGGAGGTCAAGACTTAAGCACTCGGCAGCATATATCTTCAAACATCCCATCTAACTGGAGGGAGTGGAAATTAAACGCCTGTGCAAATTTCTAATGACTACAAAGCGTTTTGCTAATTTTAAGTTCGAACACAGGAGTTCTTCTTTTCTATGGACTCATCAAGGATTATACAAAGTAGTCCACATCCGATCTTTGATCAGCCATCTAACCTATTTTATTCTCCTAAAATCATTTCTTAATTCTATACTGATTTGTATGAGGCCACAAAAACTTACGAATTATAGTTAGAGAAAGGTTGAAGAAAAATTGTTAATGTAACAAGTTTTGAATGAGATAAAATTTTCAAGTTGCTCCAAAACACTCGGTTATCAGAAGTTAAGAAGAATCTTCTAGGAAAGATAAAAACTCTATACACGCCATTGAAGTAAGAAAAAACAAACCTGCCGCATATTTTTACTTTTTTTTAGTAACTTTCATCCTTTACTTTTGATTTTTTTAAAAAGAAAATTACTTTCTTTACTTATGGTTCAGTTATTTGAAAAAAAAATTTCCAGAAAAAGTTGATTTTTATTGGGATGAATTTTTTTTTATTTTTAAAGTTAAAATTTCATTGTTTTACTACTTTTTCTTTTCTTTTAGTTAAATATTTTATAATTTTGAAGTCAGTTTGGTTAAGATAAGCTTACATATGTCTGAAAAATCAGTGAAAATTTAAAAACATTAAATTAAAAAAGCCAACAACAGCAGCAATTAAGTACAATTTAATGTTTAGCTAACACATCATTAGCTAGTTAGCAGCGCATAAAACTGCAGCCAATGTAGATGCTAACCACCCACAGGCCGCGCGTAATTCTTGTGCGAGTCGTAAAGCAAATCCCTATAGAATTAGTGGTGGTTGCTGCTTTTGTTGACGATGTCAAGGCTGTTTGCCATACTGCAGACGATATATGAATATGCACCTGTGCATATAAATATACAAAACCACATATGACTGCTTATTAATAATTACAGTCTGCTTGTGTTTTTGTTTTTGTTTTTTTTTCGCTGCGCTCTGTCAACGTTTTTTGTCACACACTTATTCATAACGGCCATTGTTTACCGTTTCACATGATGGCTTGCAAGAATATTTTAATTTCGCTCGTTTTTTTTCAACAAATTTTCATTGCCAACTGTATTTTCCTTTTCATTACAATGTTTCTGCCTTATTATTGTTGTTTTTGGTTTTGTAAATTTATTGCGGTTTTTCTGCATGGAAAATCGCTTTGAGTGAAGCGGGCTTGGGCTTGCGCTTTCGCTTTTCAAACAACGCTTCTGACCTATAGCTGAGGATGTGGCTGTGTGTGAGTGTTCACATGTGAGTGCTCATATATGAAGTTACCAGTTTGTATGTATGTTTTTATGTATGTATGTATGTGTATTTTTGTGACCCATCCAAATCGCCGAAAGCGCAAACGAAAAACGAATTGTTTAATTGCCATTTAAGGTGCCACCAATGCAAACAGACAGACGCGGTGTCCTTGCCTCTCGTTGCATTTGTGCGTTTTGTAAGCGCTTGTAATGAGCGTGTCTTCCCATGTGCCCATAATAAATGCCTCTTTAAGCGGTTTTATTTCATAATTATCTGCATTTGTTTCTTAAACTTGACGAATTCAAAATTGCTTGGCTGAACTAACTAATCTCGGTTGAATTCGTGTGCTTCGTGTTTGCGGAGTGTGAAATGTGTCAGGGTTATGGATCTCTAAACTTTATGTCTTGACGCGTGCTTAGCGTAATTTTCCAACTTTATGAGGCTTTTAGTGATATTTACTACACAAATTAATTTATTACATATTATTACCACATTAAATGCATTTAAGGAAATTTAAAAAAAAAAAATAATATTAAAAATTGTTAAATTTTTTTTTTTTAAATAATTGCGAATTTTTTTTTTAATTTTGCAGCAGCAAAATTATTAGATTAAAAAATTAAAAATAATAAAAAAATAAAATTTACATTAAAAATAAATATTTAATTTTTATTGAAAAATAATTTAAATTAAAAATAAAAAATTCAATTTTATTGAAAGAATTTTTCCTAATGTTATCAAAATTTAAATTGTTATAAAAATTAAAATTATCATATTTAAAAATTAAAATTAAAATTATTAAAAAAATTATTAATTATTAAAAAAAAATTTTTAAAATTTTTTTAAAATTCCAATTTTTATAAAAAGAAGAATTATTCAAATAAAAAAATAAATATAATTATAATTTTAAAATTTTTTAACAATACTAATAAATATTAAGCTTTCAATACAATATATTTTTTAAATTTTTTTAAAGTTAAAATATTTATCAAACGAAGAGCAATCAGCATAAAAAATGGAAATTATAAATACGTATTGAAGAAATTAAAAATTAATATTGAAATTCTTCAATTTTTTTATTTAATTTTATTAAAAGAAAATATATTTTGTATTGGAAAATATGGAAGTTGTATTAACAAAATTAAAAATAAATACGAAACTCCTAATAAAAAATACTCTTTTTAATTTTAATAAAAATTAAAGTTTTATATAAAAAAGAATAAAATAAAAATTGTAACTAATGAAAATGATAAAAATTTTATTAAAACTTAAGAATAAATTTTTATTTGAATAAAACGAAGAATTGTCAGAATGAAAAAGTAAAAAATAAAAATAATAAAAGTTATGATTTTGTATTGAAAAAATTTAAAATAAATACTAAAATTAAAAAAAATAATAATTTTATAAAAAAAAATAAAAATTTCGTTTAAATTTTTAGTAAAGGTTTTTTAATTTTTTTTTCTAAAGAAAACAATTTGTTTGGAGTACATTTGTTTAAAATGCTATGAATATTTTCATAAGAGGTTTGAAAAATATTGATTATAGAAAACCTCAATAACGGATTGATTTATTTTAAAAAGTTTTCAATTTTCTTTTACTTTTTTTTAATGGAAATATTTTCAAATTTCGGAACTTGTTTGTGAAGAATGACAATTATAAATTTTTAAATTGGTTAAAATTTAATTTTTTTCATTTTGTTGACCTTTTAAAATATTAAAATAAAAATTGAACATATCTTTTATCGATATACATATATTCTCAGAGCATAAAGTTGCACAACTTGCATAATTTTAACATTTAGTAAAAAAAAATATCATGCAAAACATAAGCCGTTCAAATCTAAGCTCTAAAAAGTATGGTATAAATCGTTTTGAAGTGACTTTCTGGTTGTCTAACGACTACAGAAAAATCATATAATATTTTAGTATTGGCCAAAAATTGCAGTTCGTTTATATCAGATGTCAAATATTATCAAAATCAACATAGTATGTGAAATTAGTTCTCTAAAGAGCATTTCTTGAAAGTTCGTTGCTTAAGTCTTTGGTTTGTAGTAAGAAAATTGAAATCAATAGATAGTATTAGTAGAAAAACTGGAAGTGTGAGTGTTTCTGCATTATTTTGGCATATATTCGATATATATATGCATTTTCTATTGATAATATTTCATATTGATATTGACAAGCTTTCAGATAATATTTTTACTGAAAATACTTTTCATATATTAACTGACTACTGTGACCCCGAATCAGCACGTATACGCAGTAAAAATAAAGTCTAATCCCACACTGCTGGCAATTGCCGCACCATAATTTATTACTAAATTACCGTTATTAATTAATTCCACACAAAGTCTGACTAATTCGTCTAAAATGCGTTTTAACCTCATTTCACCTCTAAAATCCGCATAATTTGCATATCTTCTCTTTGACAGAATAAAAAAAATTAATTTATTTTCTTCGCTGAGTGCAAAACAAAATACATTTATTTAATTATTAAACTACTAACTCCAAACAAATTCAGTTGAGATTGCCACTAGCCGCAGATTTTAGCCGCCAAATCGCCACAGCTGCCGTCTAACCGCCGCTTTAAGCCAAATTTGTGTTGGATTAAGTTGAGCAGCAGATTTGTCATTGCCAACAGTGTCACACTCGTCGTAATTAGTTACGGAAATTAATATCAAAACCATAGCAAAACTAAGCAAGTTAAAAAAACACACACACACACAAAACACCAGCAAATTGTGCAAAAATGCGCTCAAGCCAAACACAAGTGAGGAAAATGACGAAGATGAGCGACCGTGAATTTCGGCTTGCATGACGAATTGCGAAGCACAGTGCGAGGCAGAGTGGCAATGAAAAGAAATTTCCATTTTCATAAATAAGCAAAGCAAAACAGTTGCGAAATGTGTGCGCAAAGAAGAAAGGCGGTGTGTCAAAATATGTCAACAACAAATGCACCAGTGACTGAAAATAAGAAAGAAAAAAACGACAACAACAAATGCACAAGTGCTTGAAAAAAAGACAACAACAACAATGATGGTAAATGAAGTAGTCACAGCGCAGTTGACATGCAAACGTCAGCAATTAAGCACAACGCAGGCGCCTGCGCAGACGGCAACACTTTGTAAGCCTTTGGATCGCATTCATTGTGACGCTATGAGATATGCAGGCATATATAACATTTATAAAGCATTTGCTGTTGTATGTGGAAATAAATAATAGTACATTTATCGACAGAAAAACTTTGTGAAGTATATTGTTGTTGCAAGTGACGTGCCGGAAAGCTGCAATGAAATAGTTTTTCTATATATGTTATCAGTCTGTATGTGTGTGTGTTTGTAGCAATTTATGTGTCAGCTCTTAGAAAAAAAAAAACTTCAAGCAAATTTCACTTTTACGCGAAGTTAATTTTTTTATATGCCTATTGCACTTTTCCGCCATTTTGCTTATTACGCTGCTTCAACTGTGCATCTGTGTGCAGAAACGTGCTGCTTTAGAGCGAAAGAAAATTATTTGAAAATATAACGGTACTTTAAAATTTTTTATTTTTTAAGCAAAACGTTGGCACCGTTGCAGGTTCAATACGGACCCATTTGAAAAATTTTGTTTGTATTTGGGTCTTTAAACATTATTTCTTTCTTCTGCTTTTATTACGTCAATTTTATTTAACTCTGTGGTGGGTGTATAAACAAAAAATACGCCAGGCACTTTTGTTCTAAAAAAGCGAAATACGGCAGCACCAGACATTAAATTTTGTTAGCAAAGAGAGGAATCTCCTTTAGTGCATGTATTTCTAAACCTTTATGTCAATATCAGACCATCCAAATGTGAAAAATTATTTGAGAATTTGAGTATCATATTTGTTGCGAAAATAAATTTTATAGAAAGATCAAAGTCACATAAAGGATGTCCACGAAAATAACGTAAGATTTAAATTTGTCGAAATTTATTTGGTGAAGTGTTGACAACACAAAAACTAAAGTGGAATAATGGACTTATAAATTTTAAAGAGTTTTTTAATTAACTTTCTGAGGAATTTTTAAAGACCACTGACTACTGGAATGTCATTGAAAATTTTTGAGGTAAAAAATATTCCTGTGGTCATGAAAATTATATCCAAGGTGAAAGGCCTGCTCAAAAGTCTTATCCTTGTTCTGGTCACCCTCGATCTCACTTCATATAATGCATAGACCACATCTATCAGTCATTAGCTAGTACAAATGTTCTTAAATATATTGTTTCCTCTACTTTCTGCATAATTTAGTTCGTATTGGAGGGATTTTATTGAACTTTATTGTCTATACGCAAGGGAAAAAACACTATATTCAAAGGAAAGTAATTTTTCGTACCTCTGATACTTTTTTGCAACCATTAGATTTCCTCTATAAATATTTTCCAACAATTTTGGAATCTAATTTACATAATTTCATAACCTGGAAATCGAATTCAGCATTGATTTCATATCCCTAAATGTATGCTACAGTTTTTAAAATGATATAAAATAACATTGCCTACATCTAGGGTCATCTGATTCCTTTTTTACAACGATTAGGCTTCTTCAGTAAATATTTTCAAAATAATTATCTTATTCATTTAATTTCATAATCTAAAAATCGAATACAGCCTTAATTTCACATCCCTAAATGTATGCTAAAATTTTTTAAATTATATAAAATAACATTGCCTACATCTAGGATCATTTAGACTTCTTCAGTACATAGTTTCCAAAAGTATTAGAGTACTTACTTATTTTCATAACCTAAAAATCAAACTCAGCCCTGATTTCATATCCCTAAATGTATGCTACTGTTTTTAAAATTATATGAAACAATGCTGCCTACATCTAGGCGCATTGTTAAATGTTATATTGATCTGATTCAGTACAAGCAGCAAGCGCTAGCTAAATTTTTATGAAAAATAACAAAATATTGCAAAAATAATAATAAACATATCTTTGTAAATTATATTTAATTACTTTTAATAATATTATAGTTTTTCAAAAAAAAAAATTCTAAATTAGAAAAGGCTTAAAAATCCACATTAAAGTGTCAGTGTTCTGAATAAAAAATATATAATGATTTAATATAATGGTTGGTCGAACTAAAGTCGGTCGCACTTAGGCCATCATTAGAGCCATTTAATATAATTATTTTGTTTCATTTTTTTTAAGCATAATGTCAAAATTTTAATATTTTAAATTTTTTTAAGCGAATTCCGGCAAATTCTTATACAATTTCGAGTGAGCTTTCAAAAATATGTTTTTTCTCAAAAAAAAAAAAATAATTAGTTTTTCGAAAATTTTGAAAATATTTAAGTTAAACTTTTAAAATTTCTTTAAAAATATTTTGGAGATATTCATTATGTAACTGCTTACTATAAAGTGAGTAAATTGCAGCGCATGTTTTACTACAACTCGGATTAAATGACCAAATTTCAAAAAAATTCGAAAATGAATTTCATAAATTTTTTTTTATTCTTGTTAATAAGTATTATCTAATAATTTTGTTTTAATTTATATAACTTTTTTTTATTTGATATAATTAAATTCTTTTCCAAACACTTTTAATATCTTTTTGCAATAAATAGTTTTTATTGAAAATTAGTTTTTTGATTTTTTTATAATGGCTTAAAATACCTTAAATAAAATCAATAAGGGATTTTAAAAATAAATTACAATTAGGAAAATGCATAAAAAGCGGTGTCAAACTCTCAGTGCTCTGAAAATGCCATAAAAAGTGGAAAAATCTATTTCTTGCCAGCTTCAATTATAATTTCCCATCATCTTCTCCACTTTAAATTGCTGCATTAACAGAAGAATCTCACCATCACTGCGGCGCTATATTATAATTATATGAGCTTGCCATATCTCCAGCTGATATTTAGACAACTTATTGTCTGATTGTTTGTTGTTATTTGTGCTGCACAAAAGAGCGCTTAGGAAATCGTGCGCGTTTGAACAATTTCATTGTCAATGGCCATGCGCTGCTGTCTATTATAAATAACAGACGTAAGTGTGGCAACATGTTGAGCAACAATGCAATGTTGCTAAGCTGCCATTTACTCTTGCAGATCTAAGTTATAAATTTTCTTTGACCAGCTATTTTGACTTGCTCTTATTATGCACTCCATCACTGCATAAGCAGTTAGCTTACTTTACTTATACAAAATAAATATGTTTATATACATACATGTATATGTATATCAAAAGATATATTGCACTTGCTTCTTGTACGCAACCACTTACAATCTCCCAACACATTTTTATTGCAATGCCAGCCAGTCGCCACCACTGACTTGCTGCCACTTTACTACTCGCCAGCATTATCTGCTATGTATAGTTATTGTTTTATTGCTGCTTAGCCCACCGTTTGTGCTTTGCACCTGCAAGCCATTGGAATTGTTCGCATACTTTTCGCGCTGTACAACAGTCGCCATATATGTTCTAATGCTAGTCTGCGGAGTCAACTTGATTATTATTCAATACTTTCTGGTTTAAATACCGTTAATTGCATTCTTATCTAACCGTTTGGATTTGGTCAACAATGCCATGCGTCGGCAAGCAACCGCTCACTTGCAGACTGGTGTGTTATATAGTAACATAGTTATGTAACATATTTGTAAATGTGCTTGCTGCTGCTTGCTGCTGCTTTCTTCAGCTATTGACGGTGTATTTTTGTTGAGAGAGGCTTTCAGTATTCTTAACTTTTCTGATGTCTAAATATTTTTTAATAGAAAATTGTGTTTATATTTACAACTAAATTATATATTTTGATACTTGATATTTGAATATATAGCGTTTTTCATTAGAAATATCGTTTTTTAATTCGATACTTCGTTTAAGGTGGAGGAGCGCTTAAATACTGCGTTAATTTTGGGTGATTTTGTATATAAAATAGAGTTCTAGGACTAAATTAGAAAATTTATTTAAATATGTATATTATTACAATATATATTCAAAAATTTGAAAATATTTTTTAAATTTTTAGTTAGAACTTTATAAATATTTATTAAAAAATTAATTATTAATTATTTATTAAAAAATCTAACAATATTTATTATAAATTTTAAGTACAAACATTTTACTTTTAAATAAAAAAATTTTACACAGTATTGAACAAAGCTATAATTATAATTTATTTCGTCAAATCACAAAATTTCTCTGGCGAGTTCGTTGCTTAAGTCTTTTATACATTTCTCTTATGAGCAACCTCTATGTAAATACAAACAGTTTTTAAGCTATTTAAATGAATAAAATTGTTTTTCTTTTATTATATTTTTAATATATTTAACAAATATATTTATATAATGAATATAATATGGTTAAAAGGATAAAAGGAAAGAATATTAGATAATAAGCTCAGATGTGGTCTTAACTTGCAATAAGAAAACATATTTGCTCCTAATATTCTCATTTCAAACGCCTAAACAAAGGAAATATAAGCTTTTATATATCTACTTAAAATTTTTGTATGTTGCAAAGTCTGTTAGCTCTTTCTTTTGTATTTATTTCTTATATTAAATATTATATATTTATGAAATTGGCACCGGAACTATTGCCATCGATCAATATTCAACTAAAAATATATAATTAAACTTCGTCTTGACGTAGAAATGTGTCAGTATTAGATCAATACCAATTTTTTCTTTGAGATATAAATCTGATTTCTTGAAATATGCCACTACCGACCGATTTCTGTTAGAATACTGTCAACCCTAATTAAATTAGATTAGATAAATAAATGAGGATTGCACCGCAACCCAAGGTCTATTGTGCTTTCTCCTAAGTCACGACGACTAACTTAACCCCAGCATATTCATAAATTCCAATATACTGCTGGGTGCTATTGAGGTGATGTAATCCTTATTTATAAACATGGGTCTTTAACCGGCGTCTATAGTCGATTAGTGGTGTTTTGGAGTTTCAGGTTGCATGTCGCAGAACCGGCAGTTCACACAATGTTATATAAGTGTTTCTTGAGCTTGCATTGGCCAGTGTGAAGGCGATAAGTAGCCTTGAGTTTGTCTGTTTGAGTTTGATTACATATTTAAGCCTTTTAAGGTTGTAACCACACATGGTGCATGCCTTGGAATTATTGTCTGCCCACTCCTTTATCTTTACAGAGCAGCTCCTTGATCGTAACCTCAATGAAATGTTCGGGTCCTGCTATTTTGGTGGATTCTGCGAAGTGTGCGTGCTCATCAGCTAGTTCATTGCTGTCATTGCATTCACCTTTGTGACCGAGCCCCCAGATAACGTGCACTTGGTTACGATTTGATAGACTGTTCAGCCGTTCTATATACTCCTGCACCAATAGCGATTTGAAATCGTGTGCAAAGACCACTTTTAGTGCCGCTTGACTGTCGCTTAGTATAACTCTACATTCATTGCGTCAGTTGCCTTGGAGGACTTGTCGGTGTACCATTTGATTGCACTATCCCTAAGCAGTAGTTCGAAAATGGTATCGTTCCGTTTAACCTTACTGCTGGGGGTAACCTTTAGTTTCTTAAAGAAGTTTACGCTTTTTGTAGAGATGTTCCTTGGGAGGAGAAACAGTGGTATTTCCCTAATTATGTTTTTCATGCGCCGGGAAGAAATTTCCTTCGAAATGGTCAGGTCAATATACTGCTTCCACCGCAGAATTGCATCCGGAGTGAGACCAATGTTTATATGAGACTCTTCTGGGTGCGCTAGTAAGATTTCTCTATCATTCTATACTATTTCTCTCCTTGATATACAATATTTATTTTTCATAAAATTTTCAATATATTATTAAAAGTGTACTATGAGAATCACTTGCAAAGAGCAGTATACAAAATATTCGGCAGCAACAACAAAACAACAACAATTCTTTACAGTTGTGTTCTCAAAATGTCGCCGATATATTATTGCTACTTATATTGACAATATCATAGTTGCCGCATTTTCTACTTCAACTGTTGATTGAGCGACACTTGAATGAGCACTTGATTGCTCCACTAAAGCTGCGTAATATTTAGTTAAGCTATTTTAACTTTTTGGCTGATGTTATTATTATTGTTGCACGTCAAATGTAGGCCACAAACTCAATGCAATTGCAGTTATTTAGGAGTTTGTTGTTGCCGACTAATTTTTAAGTTAGCTAAAAGACTTAAAGTGGCAAAAGTGCGCGTCAAGTGCTGGCTGGTCAGTTTTTTTGCAATTTCTGCATGTGTGCTACTTAGGAGGAAATGTAATTTTTTGCAATTTTCTGCATTCATTCATATGATTTTTACGATTCTTTTTTTTCTTCACACTTTTTTTTACTGGATTTCTTCTTTCACTACTTTCTGCTCTCCACATTTCTAATACTTTCCTGCATATAATTTTATAATAGAGTTATTTTTTTTTTCTTTATTATTTCATTATTTTTATATCTGACATTCTTCTTTCATGTCACCATATTTGCTTTCACAGCTGCATTAGACGACCTCTTTCTTTTCCGCTTTTTTCTAATTTATTTCCTCCACTTCCTCTACATTTATACTTTTTTTCACTTCCTTTCTTGTTGTCTTCCTTCTTTTTTCTCTCTAATATTTTTTTGTCTTCATGCACTTGCTCCAGTTTGTTCTTAATTGCCAACTTGTCTCTGTTCCCCATTTATTTGATTTATTTTGCTGCCGCTTTAGTGTGCACTTGCAATTCTGTTTTTGTTCCTGCTGTTGTTGTTCACTTTTTGTGCATTATTGTTATTGTTGTTGTTCATGTTTCCTCCGTAATCGATTTTCGTTGTTCTCCAAAAAACAGAAAAGAATAAACATA